>JAANYP010005352.1:0-405238 GCA_020465985.1 Centrapalus pauciflorus | reverse complement strand
TCATGAGTGACCAATGAAAAGACTGTTATATGCCAAAATAAATGAAATGAGGGATTCTCATTATGTCGACGCGAGACTAGTGAGATATCTAATATGGAACTCCTATTCCAGTTAATTGTGCATGAAATAAAAGTTTCTACCAAAAAGAGTAAAGTAATTTTAAATTCAGATTTTCACCACTGAAAAGTCAAACATAAGTCTATACATATAATTAAACAGAACCAAAGGTTATTACTTTATCAAAACCCTCTTGATCGAATTCCACAGTGAACTAATAGAGGAAGGTGATGACGATAAAGTAGAAGATGATTTAAATGGTCGTGGAGACGGTTTTGGAACCCTGGTAACTCGAGACCTGACTTCAATAGTAGAATCTGTCGTCATGTCTAACGAATCGCATCGAGAAAGCCTAAGTAAATTGTCGATTTCTATCAAAATCGTTTCCTTGGAATTTGATTCTGTATAGCATTTGTTTTCCATGTCGTTAATATTCCTGTTTGCTGGAAGATTTGAAAGCGTATAATCTCTTCAAATTATTGATCATGTTTGATTTGCTTGAAATATCCGTCAACTGCTGAGACCGTTGCGAAGAAGATTTGGTCGATTGTAACTCCAAATCTTTGATTCTCTGTTTGAACTTCTGTTCTGTTCGGCGAGCTTTAAGATGCAGTATTTTAACACTTTGCTACAATCTCTTATTCTCAACTTCTAAGCACTCGATCATCTTGGAGGATTTTGCTTCTCGAGAGGCTGCTTATGTAAAGGATTTGGCGGATATGGCAGCGTAATTGAAGACCAAGTTAGGTGAGGTGGAGTCGTTACAGAAGAGTCGGCTCTGGTTGTGAGCCGGAGGATTGATTCTATTTGTTTGTCTGAGCAAAGAAAATTATAAGTCTTCATAGCAAGTCAGCACAAATCAAAAATCGGCTAAGCGATTGATGATTGTAACATCATAAATAAAAGAAACATAAAGTATAGATATCAGACTCTCGAAAAGCTCTGTAACTATTTCAAGAGCAAATGAAAAGAGATAAGAGTTAACTAATTTATAGAGATGTTAGTCGAATAAAAATGAGAAATAAAATTAAATCTCTGAATTCCTAAAAATCTCTTATGTGATTGCATAAGTTAGCAAATGAAAATTTTGCAATAGATATATGAGCGAACTCATGTATTGAGTTGTTATCTGAATTGATTAAGGCATAAAGCTCATATATTAAGAGCATGAATAATAAGTCAGAATTCCTAAAATGATCAAACAGTGAAATATTGAATGAAATATAAACTCCGAAAAGAAACTTGAGTTTCTTGTGCTTATGAATCTCAAAGAAACATAAATAATGAAATACAGATGGTGCTGATTTAGTGGAAACACCACAAAGGTTCGCATCAGTCTTGGGAATTAAGAGATATCATAAAAGTTATCTATCCAAGTCTGTGCGAATATATCTAACTTCGGGGACGAAGTTTGTGCGTGGTGGAGCCCATTCTGTAACAACCTAACTTTTGGCCCAATTCATTAATAATGTAATTTTATTACATTATTTGAATTATAATTTAATTAAGTTTTGAAATATTTAGTTAAATTATATAAATATTTAAATTATGAATTAATAAATTATTAAAGATAATTAAATAAGAGAGATATAAGATACAAAAGTAATAGTGAGTTAAGTAGCAAATATAACTAGTTGAAGTATATAAACGGAAATTGAGATCATAAAATCAGATTTTTGACTCTCTCTCTACTCTCTCTCTAAGATTTCTTCCAACCGACCGTCGGATTATCAAGATTTATACATCATCGGGAAGATCTCGAAGAATATTACAACAATCTACTATTATATGCGTGATTTCGTACGAGTTTAAGGTAAGAATTTACGTTTAAGTTTTTATATTTTTCGATTTTGAAGACATAATCTCGAATTTAGTAATTTTCATGAAATTAAAGCTAGCTTAACTTGAGATTTAATTAGAAAATGTATAATATAATTGAATCTAGGATTAATATTTAGTATATATATGATTTTAGGCTTGAAAATGTAAGATTAAAAGCTGTAAAAGAAGAACAAATTCGAGAAACCAAGAACAAAGTCGAAATACATGAACAAATTCAACTTTTGATCTTAAATTCGATTATTGGTTCGAATTTGATATATAAATTCGAAGATAGGTTCTACTTTAATCAATAAAATCGAATAAAGGTTCTAATTTGATACATGATTCGAATTTACATATATATATATATATATATATATATATATATATATATATATATATATATATATATATATATATATATATATATATATATATATATATATATATATATATATATATATTCGGGTTTGACTATAGAATTACATGGACTTCGAGTTTGATGATAAAGTCAATCTAGTAATTCGAATTTAACTATGTTCCTTCGAGTTTAATTAAGTAAATTGAATTTGTCCATGTTTGGTAGAAATTTTAGATATATATATTTCAACTTTAACTCTAAAATTGAATGGTGGTTCCAATTTGGTATTAAATTCAAGATTCTTGCTTTGACTATAACCATATTCGAATTTGTTGCCTTGATTTTTATATACATATTCGAATTTAGTATATAGGTTCGAAAGGTATGCTTCGAATTTCATTCCCCATGTTTGAAATTAATCATTAAAATTGAACCCCACACCTTTAAGTTGGATATCTTGAATAAATCACATGAACAACACTTAAAATGACAAAATAAATAGCTTAATGATTAATTATATATATATATATATATATATACACATTGAACTATTGAGAATATTACTTACAAAGAACACAAATGAAAGAAAGATTCTAATGAGATTAATAATCATATGATCAAGTTATGAGATATTGAGATTAAAAGACCAACGAACGAACCTTGAGCATTATTAAACGAATGAATACTGAATATAATATTCAGATGATTCAAAGACTAATAAATATCAGAAATGATATTATTAACAGATTGAGCAACAAGCAAAATGGCGACCATCTGAAAGTCTGACATAAGTCAGATTGTGGTTCTAATCCACTACAGATTGTGAGCAACAGAGCCAGAGCCAGAAAGTGCAAATAACCAGTAACTGTGAGTTGTAGATTTCACTTTAACTGCATATTATGTGAATTGAGACTTTTGTTGCATTATCCTGATTTTATTGGCATTCTGATCTTATTGAGCATATTGATAATTGCCATGATTACTATGAATTGTTGAGCCGATCATTTATTCTTGTAGCTTCTATTTCATTGACGAGTCATTTGATTGTTAAGCTTAACTCCATCACTATTGCCCAGTGTTGGGTTAATGTTAGGCTTATGATGTGCTGATTTACGTGATGAAAGCACACAGGGTAGCTAGAGCTGAGCATTCCGATGATATCCATATAGAGCTTTTACTGGTAGCTAGCCCAGTACGTGGCTGATCCCCACTAATGATGCGTGTGTATGGATTTATCATCATCCGAGCATTCCTTATGATTTTGTCTAAAAGTCTCAAGAGCAACAACAGTTTTTATAACTGGGAGCTGAGCAAAGTCGCGCATCAAAAGAGCATTAATTGGCCAATGTCCCTTCGAGATTGAGCTGTGCATGAGCCTAGTGCAGTGCATAAGCAATAGAGCTGAGCCGTGCATGAGCCGAGTGCAGTGCATGTGCTTCCGCGTTCATAATTGCATGTTAAATGTGAAATTCTACATTCTCACTAAGCAAATAAGTTTACCCCGTTGTTGCATTATTTTTTAGGTAAAGGCAAAGGATTGGTTGGACCTAGTTCATAGGTCTTTGAAAGGGCTTGAAGTGCTTTAGAACCTGTTCCAATACCTTGGTACTTGATTAAAGATAGAGCTTTGAGGTTTGGGCTAGTTTACATTTGTGCTTTGATGAAAATAGTCTAGAATTCATTACTTTATACTTAGTCTTTTGTCTCTGTTTGTAACTAACTGTATTCCGCACTGTTAATTTTTATCTTAGTTTCATGATTGATATTGCGTTGCTACTGGGCCTAGACTTAAGACCTTTGAGAAATCTTGGGTCTCACACAGGCCAAGATCTTTTACTCTCTCCATTAATTTCTTTACATATGCCCGAATAGTCTTAGCCGTTTCTGACTTTGACTGGCTCAGGGCAACTGCTAGTTCCACCCATTCCCTGTACCCCATTTGGGCAACATCATTGTGATCTTAAGATTCCAGCTCAGGGCCTGTTGAACCCATCCTGGTAATTTGCAGGTTCCACTGTTTGCCTTTTCTTGAAATAGGAACAGCTTTGACAATTGGTTCTTTAGCAAGTCTCCGGTCAGCAACATCATGAAACTTCTTTCTTGCCAGGTTGTCAAAATGGAATTGGGTTCAAGCAGAGGGCACTAGAGTTTTGGTCACTGAGACCAGAGCACCCTTTTCTTTTTCTGCTTCCTTCTCTTCTGCTGATCCCTTAGCAGCTTCCATTAATTTCTTTTGCACATTCAGAGTGGACATTTTGACTTTCCATGCCTCTTGAAGTGCGAAAGATTTAGCAGCTTTGGCAGATTCTTCTTCTTTCCTTAGAGCTACAGGGCTTGAAGTTGTTCATCTCTGAACACAAAATATTTATCCATGGGAAGACCCATTTCCTTTGCCCTGGCTTTGTGAAACCTAAGGTCTGCTGCTTTCTGCTGTTGAGGATCAACGACTGCTTTTTGTTTTCCTTTAGCTGCTGTAGTGGCAGCAGTTTCAGGATTTTCCTCCTCCTCTTCTTCTTCAAAAATCAGATGCCTCCTTCTACTGCTTGGCCTATCCTCAGGAATAGTTTCCTCCCCCTTAGACTGAGCAGGGATTAGAGATTCAACCTGAGTAGTCTGAGCAGCATGGGAGACACCCTCTAGTGTACCTGTTGAAGCACCTGCTGGTTGACCAGTGCGTATTGCAGGCACTGATTTCTCCTTAGGAGAAGTAGTTTTCTCCCCCTTAGATTTAGTCTTCGAGGCAGATGACTTCTCCCCCTTTGAAGGAGATGTACCAGCACCTTCAACACCCGGTCTGCCTGAAGACACAAAGTCATCAGGCTTGCCAACAGTTTTGGCAGCAGGTCTGGGGCCAACAAGGCTATTCACTAAGAATGCCAAGTTGTCCTTTACCTCTGCAAGCTGGGAAAGACAAGTTTGAAGAGAAGAGGATTGGGTATCAGCAAAGGAGGTCAGCTTAACAATATTTTCCCTATCAGAAGCTGTGAACAACAAACTTTGAAGCTGTGCAAGATGTAATTCGAGAGAATCTTGCACATCAGCAAGGTTTGATGACCCAGAATTGGATAGGGAGCCAATGAGTGTGCTCAAGCTGGCCAGAGTATTAGGAAGAGTAGTGTTGCAAGAAGTTAGGAGAGTTGACAGCTGTTGAGAAACAGATGTCATTGAGGACACAGAGTCCTGTTGCAGTGAAAGAATGGCGGAGAGGCAGGTGGACACATTTTGCAGCTGTGCAGTGAGTGCAAGCAGCTGTGGAGAATTATCTGTTTGTGGAGTGGTAGGGAAGGAATCTTTGAACAGATCAAAGAATCCCTTAAGCTGGTCAGACATAGAGTCTGAAATAATAGAGGGTAGAGAGGTCATAGTAGTTTCCAAAGAACCAACTTTGTTGGACAGCAGAGAAAGCTGATCCTTCAAAGGCAGGTCTTTAGGGCATGGAGGTGTATGGGCGGACTGTTTAGATTGGGTTGATGGATAAGATGATGATGAGGCTGGTGTATGAGGATGTGATGGAGAGGGAAGAGGAACATTTGAGAGAAGCTCCATAGCCTGGGCAAAAGTAATGTGGCCCAGCTTGGAGGGGTCAAAGGGTCCCTCAGCAGCGGCTGTAGCTGCTTCATCAGGAGAAGGGGTTGATGTTGGGGGCCTTTCAGATGCTGCTTGTGTTGCACCATCCTCATAAAGGCCAGTGGGTGTTCCCTCTGCAGTGCCTTGGTGTAAAAGCACCTCATCATGGGGAGATGGGATATGCATTTCAACATCAGCAGTGGTGAAACCTGCTGAAGGAGTTTGCATAGAGGGAGCAGCCTCGCCAAAGGGATGGTATGATCCCTGAGGTTCATCAGCTTGGGGTGTTGGTCCCTCAGCAGCTGTTTGGTGTAGAACAGATGTATCATGGGGAGCAGAAGTTTGAGGCTGAGCTGCTGATTGGTCTATACCAGCAGTGTGGGCACCTCGTGCAGACTCAGTGTGTAAAGAAGTTTGAGTGGGGGACAGTGTGGACTCAGTATGGAGTGGAGAGGGCTCCTGTCTTTCAATATTCTCAGCCTGTTGGGAGGCTGGAATAGTTGAGGTGGTTATCTCCTTTTGTACAACTGGTTCCTGTTGGGAGGAACCAGAGGGTTTAGGCTGACTCTGGGTGGACTCAGGTTGGAGTGAAGCAGGCTCCAATTGTGCTGAACCTTCTCCCAAAATAGGAGAGGCAGCACGGGTGGCTTCTCTTACAACTGAACCCTGTTGACAGGGAACAAAGGAGCTAGTTGTTTGGGCTGGTTTCTTTTTGGTTAGGGATTTTCGTTGGTATTGGATGGATGAAGTGGGTGATTGTGGAGAGGTGATGAGAGGTTCAGACTGGACAGGTTTAGAGACTGGGTCAGAACAGGTGGGTTGACCTGTTCCATAGTCTCAAGTGCCACAGAGGCACCAGCCACAGAGGCTTCAGGTTCAACGAATGAACCAGGGTGAGGAGCCTGCTCCCCCTCAGCCACAAAGGCTAAGGGTGCAGACTCAGACTGAGCTGTTTTGGCCTTCTTTTGCACAGGCCCAGCTTCAGTGGTTGCCATGGTCCTCTTAACAAGTTTGGACCTGGCTTTGGATTTTCTCTTGGGAGCAGCTTCTGGATCCACCCTCACAGCAGAGGGTCCTTCCACCAGTCCTAACAACCTCCTCATTGGTGTGGACAGAGGAGGTTCATTTGGAAGAACAGCAGTGTAGAAAACTCTATTCCCTATCACAGGGAATGTAGCAGTATGAAGTAAAGGCTGATAGTTGTACAGGTGCTCACCACAAATGTGTCTGAATATGAGGCTCAGAAACCTAGGGTATCGAACAACAGCTGGTCTTGGCTCTTGCTGCACCAGGTTCCTCAAGTTCAGAAAGATCCACTTAGCCATTTCGATTGTAGTCCCATCCACCAGCTGTAGGACTATTGGGATTTCATCGCGGCTGAGTTGGTCAAATGAACCAACTTTGCTGCTGAAGCTCATCATCACTGAGGCAAACAGAAAGCTGTAGGTAGGAGACAAATCCTTCCTATACAGTGTTGCTCCAATTTTGGGTTCTGCTACACCACAGAAGCGTAGCAAATTTCCCATTTGCTCATTTTCAGGCTGGGGCATATCATATGAATCAGCAATGGGCAGATGAAGAACCTCCCTGAGAAGATCAGCAGTAATCTCAATGGTCTGAGTCCCATTGAGAATAGTCCCCTTGATGACTTTGGTGTTGGGGTTGTAGGCACAAGTGTACCAGAACTCGTACACCATCTCCTGGTACAGGACACCAGGAGTTGCAGTCATAGCATAGTTCAACGGATGAACTGTCAAAAACTCCACCATTGATCATAACCTTTCCCCACATAGTTTTTGGGGATTGTAAGGTTGGCAATGTAGTTTGTGGGTTTGAGGGTTAGCATTGTGGTGACTGATGGATGCTTCTGTACATCATCACCAACAAACACTGGCAGGAAGGGGTTATTTCAGTGAGCCATTTTGGGAGTAGAGAAAGTAGCAGAAGCACAAGACACTTAGTCGAATATTTAGGGTTCTTAGAGGGCAGATGATAGTAGTGAGGAAGACGAAGATGTAACAATATAAGGTATTTATAGGATTTGAATGTGAGTGTGTATGAGAGAGAAAGATTTGGGCGGTTGATTTGAAAAGGTCGTTAACGGAAAACGGAACGGTTGTCCATGTCAGACCGTTTGTCAGACCACTTGAGCCCTTTTTAATCACTAACACACGTAACCCACATTATCCGCAGTAATTAAGTGAAATAAAAACAGAAATTAAGTAACTTAATTGTGAAGAAAGGTAATTAAAAACTGTTGGTCTAAGCTGTTGGTCAAACCTGTGATGAGCAGAGTCATCACAAGCTGTTCATTCTTCAAGCTGTTCCCTCAGCATGTTCAACTATGTAGGAACAGGTTGTGTCCAATAGCTGAGCAGGTTACAAGACAATGTCTTGTAAATCAGTGTGAGGGAATGAGCAGAGTGAAGAATGGACCATCAGATCAGGCTGGACGAGTAAACTGTTTTTGTTCAGCCTGTTGTAAGTTCAAGTTGTTCAAGGATTTTAGATAAATGGCTAAGTACATAACATGCAGAGCCTGTTCTGTCTAAGCTGTTCTGAGAAACTTGATCAGTGTGAGACATACAAAGTCTTAGACCTTTGAGGACACTTAGTCACTTTTGTTTAACATGCCCAGCTTGCTGACAAGGTAATTAAACCTTGTTTCATCAAGAGGTTTGGTGAAAATGTCTGCAAGCTGTTCATTTGTGGAAATAAAACTTACCTCCACATTACCTTTCTGAATGTGATCCCTGATGAAGTGATGTCTGACTTCAATATGCTTTGTTCTTGAATGAAATACTGGATTGTTGGAAATGGCTATGGCACTTGTGTTATCACACAGAATAGGAATTTTCCTATACACAAGCCCATAATCTTCAAGCTGATGCTGCATCCACAGAATCTGCCCACAGCAGCTTCCAGCAGCAATGTACTCAGCTTCAGCAGTATAAGTAGACACTGAGTTCTGCTTCTTGCTACACCAACTTATCAACTTACCACCAAGGAGTTGACATCCACCTGTTGTGCTTTTCCTATCTAGCGTGCAGCCTGCAAAATCAGAATCTGAATAACCTGTTAGTTCAAGGCTGGAGTCTTTGGATACCAAAGACCCAAACCTGGTGCACCCTTCAGGTATCCGAAGATTCTCTTAACAGCAGCTAGATGAGATTCCTTTGGATCAGCTTGGAATCTAGCACACAGACAGGTGGCAAACATAATATCAGGTCTACTAGCAGTTAAGTACAGCAAGCTCCCAATCATACCTCTGTAAGCGGTTACTGTAACAGCTTTGCCACTGGAATCAGCATCCAATTTTACATTGGTTGCCATTGGGGTTTTAATAAGAGAACTTTGATCAAATTCAAACTTTTTCAATAGATCTAAAGTATGCTTTCTTTGATTTATAAAAATTCCAGTTGAGGTTTGTTTAACCTGTAATCCTAAAAAGAAAGTAAGTTCTCCCATCATACACATTTCATATTTAGATTTCATGAGTAGTGAAATATTCTTGCATAACTGCTCATTGGTAGAACCAAATATTATATCATCCACATAAATTTGAACAAACATAATATCAGATTTCACCTTCTTTATGAATAGTGTAGTATCCACTTTACCTCTGGAATACCCATTGCTCACAAGGAATTCAGTAAGAGTGTCATACCAAGCTCTAGGGGCTTGTTTGAGACCATAGAGAGCTTTGTCCAACTTATAGACAAAACCTGGATGATGTTCATTTTCAAAACCTGGAGGCTGCTTGACATAAACTTCTTCTTGCAACTTCCCATTCAAAAATGCACTCTTCACATCCATTTGAAATACCTTAATGCTCTTATGAGCAGCGTAGGCTAGATACAACCGAATTGCTTCTAGCCTGGCCACAGGAGCAAATGTCTCATCATTGTCAATTCCTTCCTCCTGTCTATAACCCTGAGCAACTAGTCTTGCCTTATTTCTTATGACATGACCTTGCTCATCCATCTTATTCCTGAAAACCCATTTAGTGCCAATTATAGTTTTACCTTTAGGTGCAGGGACCAGCTTCCATACCTTGTTTCTTTCAAACTGATTGAGTTCTTCTTGCATGGCAGTGATCCAATTTGCATCTTTTAGTGCTTCATCGACTTTCTTTGGCTCCGTTAGTGAAACAAAACTAGAGAACATAAAGAAGTTCCCTAACCTGTCCCACCTTGTTTGTACCCCTTTGTTGATGACACCAATTATTTGATCATTGGGGTGACATCTGATCCACTTAGGATCATTCTTCAATGATGATTCTCCTGAGTTATCAGTAGCTTCATTAAATCCTATTGAACAGCTCTCAAGATTTTCAGACACACTGTTGTCCTGAGCCTGCTCACTTGTTGAACATGACTGACCACTGTTGAACATATCAGCAGAGGAACTAGGAAAATCAGCATTGATAGGTTCAGGACATGCAGTTGTAATTAGGTCAGTACACTTATTCACACAGGGTGTATTGACATAATTATCATCATGCCCATCATGATTTACAGGTTCCACACTGGGTGTTGTAGAAGCTTTTGAGTCCTCTTCACTGTTTGAATGCATTAAATCATCAAAGTTTAATTTTCCTGAAACTGATTCAGGAACAACTTTGGTTGGAGCATTCTTGGACTCTTCAAAGGTGACATTGATAGATTCATCTATCACCTTTCTTTTGTTGTTGAACACTCTGTAGGCTTTAGAGATAGCAGAGTAGCCAACAATCACGCCTTCATCAGCTTTTGGTTTAAACTTTGCCAGTTGGTCCCTTTGATTCAAAATGAAGCAGGGACAACCAAACACATGGAAGTAACTGACACTTGGTTTCCTCCCTTTGAGCAGCTCATAGGAGGTCTTGTTGAACCTTTTCACCACTAAGGATCTGTTTCGGGTGAAGCAGGCAGTGTTAACAGCTTCAGCCCAGAATGATGAGGGTAAACCAGATGCACACAGCATGGTTCTAGCAGCTTCAATGAGAGTTCTGTTTCTTCTTTCAGCAACTCCATTTTGTTGTGGAGTTCTTACAGCTGAGAAGTTTTGAGTGATTCCTTTCTCTTCACAGAAGTCCTCAAGAGTACTGTTTCTGAATTCAGTACCATGATCACTTCTAAGCTGCTTTACCTGAGCAGAGTTCAGCATTTGCATCTTTTTAACAAATCCAATAATTTCTCTAGCAGCCTCTCCTTTGCTCTTCAAGAAGATAACCCATGTGTACCTGGAGAACTCATCAACCATTACTAGAGTGTATCTTTTTCCTCCTAGACTTGGGACATTAACAGGTCCAAACAAGTCCATATGGATTAAGAAGAGAGGAGTATCAATAGAGAAGTTATGTTTGGATTTAAATGATGATTTCCTTCGCTTTCCTTTCTCACAAGCTGCGCATTGTTTATCTTTAACAAAGGTCATAGAAGGCAAACCTGTCACGAACTCTTTCTTACAGAGTTTGTTGATGTTCTTGAAGTTCAGGTGTGACAGCTGATATTGTCTTATTTATTCATATATTTATTCAACAATATCATTTTTTTATGCGCTTAAACATATAAGTTTTGATGCTAAAAGTTCATTTTCTTGTCATTTTTAATTGCAGATTTAATTGGGTACGAGACAAGAAAATAAGATGATTATGTGGGCTTAAAGAAGAAAATATGAGAGCATGCAAGCGGGTCCAAAGAAAGTTCAAAGTTTAAGCCTCTCCAAGTCCAATACCCAACGGGCCAAGTCCATAATATATTTCCTTAATCTTTTAGGGTTTCGTGGGATCTTTTTTTTATTATTATTTATTATTATATTATTTAATTTTAAAAGGGGAGTCGCAGAAGGGAGAAGGGGATTATGATTATTATTATTTTTTTCTTTTCTTGTTTTTCGTGGGTTGAGGCAGCGCAAAAGAGCAGAGGAAAAAGCATTGAAGATTGATACTTTTTATTGAATTGTTTTTTTTTTTCTTTTGGTCTTCTGTATTGGGTGCAGAAACAAGATGAGATATTTAACCTTTTGACTTTGAAAGTTTTCTGTGGGTGGCGGCGGAAAGCGGAACCAAGAAGAAACAAATATTCTTATTTTGAATTGTGACATCTTCTTTTCTTTTGGATTCATGCTCAGTTGGTAAAATCAACAATCTCTAGTTTGTTTATTTATTTATTTGTCTTTCTTTTACCTATGGGTTTGTGTGAAAACAAGAAACAAAAATATATTGTTTGAGAATTTCTATTTTTTTTTAGTAATTATGTTTAGTTTTATTGTTCATTTATTATTATTGTTAGTTATTAATTTAATTATGGGCTAAGTTTATTGTATTTGTCATTCATGAACGAACCCTAGATTTAGGTTTAGTTTTTATTATCGATTGAGTTTTGTTTATGCCTAGTTGTGAACCTTGAATTATTTATCTTAATAATTATTGAGTAGTTTACTATTACAGTGTGTCATGTTCTGAAATTATGACTTGCACGTGTAATTAGTTTTATCTTATCGTTTGCTTGTTCTGAAATTATGACGGTTGCATGCGGTTAGGGTAATCAATTATTCTGAAATTATGATAGTTGAAACTGTTTCTCTAATAACCCAGATAAAAGTTTGAGTTCCATTCACCAATAACGAAAGTTAGCGTGTTTTGAATAGATTAGGTTATAATCGGATTAGTAAGGTTGATGGTCTATTTTAGCTCGAAATTTCTTAGAAACTCTATCAATCAATTGCACTTTTAAAAACGAATCAAATCTAGGGGGAGTGATTCAATGATAAATACATTTTAGTTATTTGACTCTATTCTCTTAATTAGTTAATTCATAGTCGTTTTAAATTTTCGTTAGTTACTATTAATTGTCATTTTAATTTAAGTAATTTTTTTTATTTTGCCGTGTCAACGGTATCCAAAAAAAATCTAAAAACAAAACCCCCTTTTACTCGCTTGCATTTTGTCCATTTTATTTTTGCTAGAATAATTTTAGTTGGTATAAATTGCATTTTCCGTTCCCTGTGGAGACGATCCTGGTCTTACCAGCTTATTGCTATACGATCGGGTACACTTGCCCGAGAGTTTATCGGTCGATTTGGTCAGATTAGAGTTTATAAATTTAAGACTGATATTTTCGTATCAAGTTTTTGGCGCCGTTGCCGGGGAACGGTTTCCAATTTTACTACTTAGAATTCTTCTAGCATTTTCTTTTTAATCTTAATTTTATTTTTAAATTTTTTTAGTTTAGTTTTTAGTTTTATTTTACTCATTAAGCTTATTTTATTTTCTTTATAGGTTATTTAGTTTTCTTAGATTTATTTTATTTTATTTAATTAGTTCTATAATTCTACTTTTCCTTAGTTTAGTTAGTGCATGACCCGTAGATCATCGTCTCAACTCTTAGAACCGTTTCAAGAGCCTGAACGAGAATTCCACCGTCGACTTCGTCAACGTCAACCACCAGCAATCACGGAAGATCCTCACTTGGAGTCTGAATCTGAGCAGGAACCAATGGCTAATGAAGATGATACCCCGATGTGGACAGCCCGCGAGAGTGCACCACCAGCTCCACAGTCTGCTATCCGAGTCCCTATTGTTGCCAATGAAGAAAGATTCGAAATCAAAGGGCAGTTCGTCAGCATGGCTCGGGAATTGAATTTTGATGGGAGGTTAAAGGATGATTCTAACCGACACATTCAGTCATTCCTCTCCATCTGTGACTTATTCAGAGCTAATTCCGATGCCGCGAGACTTAGAGTTTTCCCGTTCACCCTTATTGGGGAAGCTCAAGAGTGGTTAGAATCTTTAGAGCCAGACTCTATCACGACCTGGGCAGACATGAACAACTTGTTCATTAACCACTTTTTCCCTCCGGCTAAGGAAGAAAGAATGATAGCTGAAATTTCAAACTTTTCCCAGAAAGTTGGGGAATCTTTTGTTGATTCATGGACACGATTCAAGAAGATGTTACGCGAATGTCCAAATCACGAGCTTAATAAGAGAAAGCAGGTCGAGACTATCTACAGGGGTATGGATGAAGAGGTTAAAGAGCGAATCGACTCAGCCTGCGGCGGTATCTTTCAATATAAGACTCCGAGGGAAGCCTTTAAGCTTTTAGAAGACATATCTTTAGTTAAGCAGGGATGGAGTGTCGAGAAGAAATCGGGCAGAAAGACGATAGCTGCAATAGAGGATGACGGGGGTAGTGATACTGTAGCATCGCTTGCTAACAGTCAAAAGTCATTGGAGCGGAAAGTTGATAAGCTGATCCAAAGTATTCACGCTATGCAGGTAGGGTGTGAAACTTGTGGAGGATCTCACCTGACGAAAGACTGCGAGGATCGACCGATGATCCAGACACAGAGCGTTAACTTCATGAACCAGAGGCCGGGAAATAACTACCAGGGGAATAATTCAAATTACCAGGGAAATAACTACCAGGGGAATAATTCAAATTACCAGGGAAACAACCGAGGAAATTTCCAAAGACAGAACCCACTGGGGTTCTATCGCTTTAACCAGGGAAACACCAACCCGAATCCTCAGCCTCCGGTACAGATCACTCAGCCAGCAGCTGGAACAAGCAGCAACATAGAAGATATATTGAAGAGTTTTATGCTGACTGTGCAACAGAATCAAGTGAATAACGAGCAAGTTCAAAGGAATCAGCAAGCATCGATCCAGAATATTGAGCGCGACTTAGGTAGATTAGCTGAGGTCGTATCAGGACGTCAAAGTGGGTCACTACCAAGCAATACCCAAAAGAACCCCAATGTGAATCAAAATCACAATGAGCATGTTAAGGCGATTACCACTTGCTCAGGTAAGATGGTCGGAGTTATGGATACATCACATTCTGACAGCTCTGTTATTGTGCAGGATTGGACTTCAGATGACGAGGATAACACGAAGAGATCAAGCCAAACAGAAACACCTATAGCTGATTCTGTGGAGAGGGAGACGCCACCACCGGTCGCTAAGTCATCAAAGCCAAAGCCAGCGCCTCTGAGGGATTACCAACCAAAAATTCCTTATCCTAATCGTCTACGGAAAGAACGCATGAAAGAGCAGTATGGTAAGTTTGTTGACTTATTGAAGCAAATTAGGATTAACGTACCTCTCGTTGATGTCATTGAAGGTATGCCTAACTATGGGAAGTTTCTGAAGGATCTAGTGTCGAATAGGAAGAAGTTAGAGGACGCGACCACATTGCCACTCGGTGAGCAGTGTTCAGCCATTCTACAGACGAAGGACATGCCTCCTAAGCTTGGAGATCCAGGGAGTTTCATTATCCCTTGCTTTCTTGGTTCTGATACTGTATGTAATGCATTAGCTGATCTAGGTGCTAGCATTAATCTCATGCCACTCACCTTATACTCTAAGCTAGACCTAGGCGAACTTAAGCAGACCAGGATGTGCCTTCAGCTTGCAGACCGTAGCTTTAAATATCCTTTAGGCATAGCGGAGAATGTCCCAGTTAAGGTTGATAGGTTTGTCTTTCCTGCTGATTTTGTCATCCTAGAAATGAAAGAAGACAACCAAATTCCACTCATTCTAAGACGACCATTCCTTAACACTGCTGACGCCATAGTTCATGTATCTAAAAGACAACTCAATCTAGGCATTGCTGATGACAGAGTCACATTCTCCATAGACAAGGCAATGACACACGCACACACGGCAGATGATTCGTGTTTCTCTATTGATGTTATAGATGATTGCCTGGATTTTGAGCTGGATCAGCTTCTGACCTTGATGAGTAATGAGGCGTGCACGATTGATCCTGATGTGGTAATGCGAAATCTCGAAGATCTCCTATGTGCAGACGCTGTTGACGCCCAAGAGACCGATGGAGAAGTCGAACCACTCGCAGTTAACGAGAAGATCCGTATTAAGACATCTCTTGAAGAGCCACCGACTCTTGAGCTTAAACCTCTTCCCGATCATCTTGAGTATGCGTTCTTACAGGGAGAGTCTTCTCTCCCTGTCATCATTTCATCTGCTCTCTCCCCTGATGAGAAAGGCATATTGATTCATCTTCTCAAAGCCCATAAGCGGGCAATCGCCTGGAAGACTGCTGACATTCCAGGGATCGTTCCTTCCTACTGCACGCACAAGATTCTCATGGAAGATAACTATAAGTCATGTGTGAAGAGACAGAGGCGGCTGAACCCTAATATGACCGAAGTGGTCAAGAAGGAGGTCATCAAACTCCTCGATGCTGGGATTATATACCCTATTTCTGACAGCCCATGGGTCAGCCCTGTTCAGGTGGTTCCTAAAAAGGGAGGCACCACTGTTGTTCGAAACGAGAAAGACGAACTCGTCCCTACTCGCGTGGTCACTGGATGGAGGGTATGCATAGATTATCGGAAACTTAATGATGCTACCCGAAAGGACCACTTTCCTCTTCTCTTCATTGACCAAATGTTAGAGAGACTAGCAGGGAACGAGTTTTACTGCTTCCTTGATGGTTTCTCTGGCTACTTTCAGATTCCTATCAACCCAAAGGATCAGGAGAAGACCACCTTCACCTGTCCTTTCAGGACTTTTGCTTACAGGCGGATGCCTTTTGGTCTCTGCAACGCTCCTGCCACTTTCCAGCGTTGTATGACAGCCATCTTCCATGACATGATCGAGGATTGCATGGAGGTTTTCATGGACGACTTTTCAGTATTCGGCTATTCCTTCGATCCATGTCTCTTGAACCTTGAGCGTATCCTGACTAGATGCGAGGAGTCTCACCTTGTGTTGAATTGGGAAAAATGCCACTTTATGGTTCGAGAAGGCATAGTTCTCGGCCATAAAATCTCAAGTGTGGGAATGGAGGTCGATAAATCCAAAGTTGACGTAATTTCCAAACTCCCTCCACCCACGAATGTCAAAGCGGTTCGTACCTTTTTGGGTCATGCCGGGTTCTATAGGCACTTTATCAAAGATTTTTCAAAGATCGCCCGGCCTCTCACCCAACTTCTCGAGAAAGACGTGCCATTCGTATTCTCATCCGAGTGTATGAAGGCACATGATCTTCTGAAGCATCATCTGACACATGCGCCAATCATGATACCACCAGATTGGTCCTCGCCATTCGAGCTCATGTGTGATGCTAGCGATTACGCGCTTGGAGTTGTCCTGGGCCAAAGAAAGAATAATCACTTTCAGCCTATCTACTATGCGAGTCGCACTCTGACTGTGGCCCAAGGACATTACACTACCACCGAAAAAGAGCTTCTAGCGGTAGTTTTTGCATTCGATAAGTTTCGTCAGTACTTGGTACTCTCAAAGACCATAGTCTACACTGACCATTCTGCCCTTAAATATCTGTATGCCAAGCAAGATGCAAAGCCGAGACTAATTCGTTGGATTCTACTCTTACAGGAATTCGACATTGAGATCCGGGACAAAAAGGGGGCAGAAAACCTAGCTGCTGATCATCTTTCTCGACTCGAGAACCCAAATCTCGAGGAGCTTAATGAGTCCACCATCAAGGACACATTCCCAGATGAATTCTTACAGATGATCGAGTCCCGTGAGGACGATGACCCTTGGTTTGCTAGCATAGCAAACTACCTTGCAACAGGTATCATAGAAAAAGGGTTGACATACCGGCAGAAGCGAAAGCTTTTGAGTGATTCTAAGTTCTATCATTGGTATCCACCCTATCTCTTCCGTTTAGGTGCCGACTATGTTATGCGCCGTTGCGTGTCTGGTACTGATGCCAGACAAATTTTGAATGAATGTCACCAAGGACCAACCGGAGGACACTTTGGGCCAAACTACACTGCGAAAAAGGTCTTAGACTGTGGTTTCTTTTGGCCCACTCTCTTCAAAGATGCTCATTCCATGGTTAAGACCTGTGATGCTTGTCAGCGTGCAGGAAATATCTCAAAAAGGGATGAGATGCCCCAACAAGGAATTCAAATTTGCGAGATCTTTGATGTATGGGGCATCGACTTCATGGGTCCTTTCCCTAAATCCTGTAATTGTGAATTTCCTTAAAAGCCTATTCTCTCGATTCGGTTGTCCTAAGGCGCTGATTAGTGATCGCGGATCACATTTCTGTAATCAGCAGTTGGAGAAAGTCCTGAAACGCTATGGAGTGAATGACAGATTCTCGACGCCATATCACCCGCAAACGAGTGGACAAGTCGAGAACACGAATAGAGGACTTAAACGTATTCTCGAGCGCACTATTGGCTACAACCCCAAGTTGTGGTCCGACAAGCTTGAAGATGCGTTGTGGGCATTCCGTACTGCCTACAAAACTCCTACCGGCACGACACCGTTTCGAATGGTTTATGGCAAAGCATGTCATCTCCCTCTTGAAATCGAGCTCAAGGCATTCTGGGCCTTGAAAAATGCAAATCTCGATTATCATGAGGCAGGAAAACACCGGTTTCTCCAGTTGAACGAGTTAGATGAGTTGAGGCTCGAAGCCTATGATAACTCGCGATTATATAAGGAGAGATCAAAGGTGTTGCATGATAGTCGTCTGAAGACCGTCAAGGAGTTCAGACCAGGGGACAAAGTTCTATTATTCAAATCCCGTCTGAAACTCACTCCAGGTAAGCTGAAATCGCGCTGGACTGGTCCTTATATAGTCATTAAAGCTTCCCAATATGGTTTTGTTGATCTCCAGTCTGAGAGTGGCTCTTTTCGCGTTAATGGTCATCGTTTGAAGTTATACAACGAGGCAGAAGGACCCGAACAAGAGGAGGTCATGGACACCTTCCCCAAATAAGTAGTTTTAGGAGCGAGTCGAGCTCAAGACTCGAAAATAAATAAGGCGCTCTCGGGAGGCAACCCGAATTTCTGTTTCTTTAAGTTTTATTTTAGTTATTTTTGTCTTGCATTATCTTATTTTTATTTTATTTTATTCGTGTGTTTAGTCTAATGTGTGTTGCTTCTCTTTTTACAGGTTTTATGCTTTTCTTTATCATGTGTGCTTTTTCAGTTATTAATGCTTGCTGCTGTGATTTGGCATCTGCCGCCACTGTCTCACGTTATTGTTGCTAACCCCAAGGGAGTATTGTTCCTTTACTCTCCCTATTCTTTCCATATATCTGTGCTTTATCTGTGATTGCATTGGGGACAATGCAAAATTTTAAGTGTGGGAAGGGGGTTAAATACTTTAACAATCGTTTGTCCTGTTAGTATACCATCTCTATGCACTTAAATTTCTTTTATGTTAGCAAGTTCATACACTTCATTCGCATAGTGATGGTTAAGTAAGTGAGAGTGTGTCTGTGAAAAGCGCTTGTCTTTAACATCATCGGTTAGCTTAGCTTTCATGTTGCAGTGTTTGTGGCTTTTTGCTGGTTTTTAACTATTTTCTTGATCACTTTGAGCTCTAATGGCCTGGAAATTGCAAAAAGTCTTGCATGTTATGTTAATCCCTGGGATTTTTGTCAGCGAGTCGGTATCCTGAGATACCATCTTAAATTACAAACAGCTGAATTCTGACAAAAGAGGTTGAGATTGATTTTCAAAAAAAAAAAAGAAAAAAAAAAGAAAAAGAAAGAAAAGTGATTAAGTAACTAAAAGTGGCCTTTGGTTCTCGAACGAGTAGACTTCGAGGGGTGTTCTACACCTGATCACCTAAAACCATCTGGTTTGGGATCGGTCAAGTCGAAAGTTCGTTACATGGGATCCATCGAAAGTCATAGGTTTCTTGAATCCACAAATAATAATAAAAAAGAGAAAAAAAAAAAGAAATCATCAATAAGCCTTGAGTCAGAAAAATTTGAAGGGAAAAGTTTAATAAAGCATGCAAGGATGAGTGATTTGTAGGTCAGATGAGTTTAGTTAAGTGATTTTTGAATTCTGTTGGAGTCAGTGAAAAGTTAGAGCGGATTGACACACAAACATGTGCATAAATCTAAGTTATCCTATGTTTGTTGAAGTTGAGTTATTTTTGCAGGCGTCCCTTTTAACTGTTTGAGCTTCGTATGCGTCTGACTTGTGTAGGCTTGTTTAATGTGTTTCTTTTGAGATGATTTGCTTGAGGACAAGCAAAGTTTAAGTGTGGGAAGTTTTGATATTGTCTTATTTATTCATATATTTATTCAACAATATCATTTTTTTTATGCGCTTAAACATATAAGTTTTGATGCTAAAAGTTCATTTTCTTGTCATTTTTAATTGCAGATTTAATTGGGTACGAGACAAGAAAATAAGATGATTATGTGGGCTTAAAGAAGAAAATATGAGAGCATGCAAGCGGGTCCAAAGAAAGTTCAAAGTTTAAGCCTCTCCAAGTCCAATACCCAACGGGCCAAGTCCATAATATATTTCCTTAATCTTTTAGGGTTTCGTGGGATCTTTTTATTATTATTATTTATTATTATTTTATTTAATTTTAAAAGGGGAGTCGCAGAAGGGAGAAGGGGGATTATGATTATTATTATTTTTTTCTTTTCTTGTTTTTCGTGGGTTGAGGCAGCGCAAAAGAGCAGAGGAAAAAGCATTGAAGATTGATACTTTTTATTGAATTGTTTTTTTTTTCTTTTGGTCTTCTGTATTGGGTGCAGAAACAAGATGAGAAATTTAACCTTTTGACTTTGAAAGTTTTCTGTGGGTGGCGGCGGAAAGCGGAACCAAGAAGAAACAAATATTCTTATTTTGAATTGTGACATCTTCTTTTCTTTTGAATTCATGCTCAGTTGGTAAAATCAACAATCTCTAGTTTGTTTATTTATTTATTTGTCTTTCTTTTACCTATGGGTTTGTGTGAAAACAAGAAACAAAAATATATTGTTTGAGAATTTTGTGAATTCATATTTCTAGCAATTCATACAACATAGAACAATTCATATGAACAATTAACAATTAACACAATCTATTGAATGATTAAGAGAGAAAATTACATTGGAGGTTTCGGCTTTCTTGCAAAGCAATCCTTCTTTCTCTTCTAAAGATCCGTATCCACTTTCTATTCTGTTCGATCGATTTATTCTATTATTCCACTTCCTATTTATACTCAAATATAACAATTGAATATTTACAAAACACACCCTAGAACTAATACAATATATTGTTTTCAACTCTATATATAATTGTATCCAACAATCTCCCCCTTAGAGATGAAAACAATTTTCAATTAAAGTCTTGTTCATGTTAACTCTTTTCTTGAGTCTTTTTCTTTTCTTTGATCTCTTCTGAGTCTTCAAATCTCTGTCTCTCTTCTCTTCAATCTGTGAATCTTCAGATAAAATATCCTTTATTTGTTTCTCTCTGATCTTCACATCTCTTCTTCATTTATCTACTCTTTTCTTGTAAGCACACTCCCCCTTGAATCTTGAATATCTTTTATCTTGATAAGTTGTTGCAATTGTCTTCAGTTGTCTTCAATCTACTCAACCGTTGTTTCTGAAATTCAGCTTTTCTCCCCCTCATGATGATCATAAAAAAAATTATTAACATCATGCAAAAACTTCAGAAACATTAATTCAATGGAATTACAGTAGAAGAAATACAACAACAATTACAACTCAGAAATTATTACAAATTGATTTTCTCCCCCTTAAACAGATATCTTCTCCCCCTATACAAAACAAATTTATCTCACTCCCCTTCAAAATGATACTTTTGATTTACAGAACAAAACAAAGCTTTTCAACTTTGTGGAAAATGAAACACATTCATTAGTGAAATAACGAGTCCAGGTCCACATAGGATTCCTGTTTGCACAATAGACAATATCTATGTGACCTACTTTCAGCGCTGGCGTGATATTAACACTGGTAGGATTTCCAAATAGTCATCGTGAAATCATTTATCATGAAAGAATCACTCGTATTTGTTCCGGCTTAGTCACTTTGGACTAGCAGTTTATAGTCACGCAGACTGATAGACTCGACGTGTCCTAAAAGTGTATATAATCAGCTCTAGACACAATGTGCATCAAATGAAATTGGAGACCGGAGCAACTATCTTCCTTGTTTCAATATCAATTATATCCAAATGATATATCGATAGAAATGTGTTATATCTCCGTGATTATTGAAACAGAAATCTTTTGAGAGATAACTGAGTAGTTGGTGGGGTTAAGTGCATGCATCACTGGGTCCATGACGTCTTTTTCAATATCAAGTCACCTAGGGCTTGATAGATTATGTGGATTACCCAGCAGACACAGTGTAGGATAGGATTATCTTTTCTTCAAATCCTTTCTCAACTCTCAGCTCTCAGCATTTTTCAACCTAGCTCCCTCCGGCTCACTTTTCAGAATTAAATTCAGTCAGCTTTATACGAAAAGCATGATCTGATGCACCACCATCGCCTTTTAATATCCCTCTCATTTACATTTTATCTCTGCTCGACCCTGTCAGTATCCCGTTATAACTGACAATTCTCAACTAATAAACCTAAAGAACCCTCACCCGCACAATCTATAGATGGTTTGCTTCTTGGGTAGGTCTTCCGGTTCTCGTTAGACCATAGAAGCGATATTTATGCCTATCACTCAGATTGGTGCATAATCGGAGTCAGCAGAAAAATTTTCAGCTTTGAAAGGATGCAGATAATTTTGGGAGATATCAGAATGAAATGGAAAATCTGATATATGATATGAAAAGAATAAGATTTTCTTGAAAGAATTAGCACATGAGAGATAACAGGAGAATCCAGTATATATTGGAAGAGTTCTAACAAAAAGAATCTCAGAAGAAATGAGATTATGAAAATCAAAGAGATTAGATCAATTAATCTCAATGATAGATTCAGAGATTCATAAAAAAATTTCTTTCAGCTCAAAAACTCTTTTTATGTGTGTGTCAAATATTTTCGTGAAAAATCACACACCGTTTTTGAAAAATGTCATCGTCAAAGTGCGTCTGAAACTCCCCCTGGAAATAAGCACACACATTTAGTCAACTCATAGAAATGAAATCAGGAGCAAAAAATTATAAAAATAAAACTCCCTCTTTGTCAATTTCAGCTTCGGAGTTGAATTCAGGGCAAGAATTCAAGTAAGATTTGTCTCTCAGACTCGGGTTTCAGTCTGATGTAACTGAAAGCCTTTGACTCTGGTTCATTGAAGTCTGGGTTCTAGTCTGAATTAACTAGAAACCATTTTGATTTGAAACACGGGTCTTGATCTGATGTAATCAAGAGCCTATTGAAATGAAGAACGGGTCCTTATCTGAAATGATAAGAAACCTATAACCTGCAAAATTTAAGATGTCTTTGGTATCCAAACAGATTTGGATCCAGACTTGTTAGCGCTCTTGGGTACCCATTTCAAAACAGGTTTTGGTACCCACTTGTACTTGGGTTTAGGTACCCATTGCATGTTATAACTATCAGCTTCTCTTTCAAACGCAGAAAACAAATTTCTTTGAGTATGAGAAAATTGAATATCTGAATTTCTAAAGAAACTTGAATTTGAATGAACAGACTTTTGCGAATTCTTCTTTTTGAAAAACTGTCCGGTTCTTGCCTGTTTCTGATAATACTTGGTATTTTTCTGTGAAAATATTTTCTGATTAGAATGACCAGTATTTTCAGAAACTTTAACAAAATTTGACTTCGAAGATTCACCGGTGTAAATCTTGACCGGAAGTTGTTCAACAATTTTATCTTTGCCGCTGTGTATCTTTAACAGATACTTAAGTTTAAGATCTGAAGAAGAATCAAACTTAGCAGAGTTAGTTAGATTCAGTTCACTTTCAGAAGACAAACCAGAGTGATCAACATTGGAATTTAAACACACTGAAGAAGGGGTCTTAACCTTTGACTCAGTTGACGAAGTAAACACATGTAATTGTTTTGTAAGATGAAGTATCTGGTCTTCCAAACTTTTGATAATGACTAAATTTGAATTTCTGTCATGATCAAATGATTGGTAATCAGATTTAAAAGATTGTTCTTTGATTAAGAACATTTGTCTTTCATCTTCAAACAATTCAGATTTTGATTTAAAATCTTGTTCTTTAAGTAAGAACTCATGTCTTTCCTTCTCAATCAAATCTTTAGTTAAAGACAACTCTTGTTCAAGAGCAAAAATTTCATCATTTTTGTTTAAAATACAATTCTGATCAGTTGGTTTTGTCTTACAAAGTGTATCTTCAAGATCCTGAACTTTCTTGTAAAGATCAGATCTTTCAGGCAAAAGATATTTCAGTTGAGTTGCATTCTGAAAATTTTCTTGTTTCTGCTCATCAAGTTCTTTAAGTAATTCAGATATTTTCAATTGATGAGCACAACTCTCAGAGTTTTGTTTTTCTTTTAAGCTTTGAATTTCTTCATTCAGTATTTGTACGTCACGTAACGCCAAATGTTTATCAGTATTTAACTGAACAAGAATGTCGTAATTGTTCTTACGAATCTTTTCAGATTCAGTAAGTTTGGCGATCAGCTCAGATTTTGAAAGTTGTTCATATGCCATTTTGAATTGCTTGAAATTGAATCTTCCAAGATCTTTTATGGAAAAATGAGTGAATTCTGATAAAACTTTGAGAATGATATCTAAAAATGATAACTTGTGAAAAATCAGCTCGGAAATGACTTTTTGACGTTGAAATTTTAGATTTTCTGTAGAAAAATGCCCGTAACTTTTTTCTGGAGTGGAATTGGGCCTCGAAAATTTGCCGAACCGGCTAACTATGTTCCAGTCAAAAGTTATGGTCAATTTAAGCAGAATAGGTCATATAGTCAAACTCGAATGATAAAAGAATGAAACTCGAATGGTTATGACTGAAACTCGAATGAAGAATGATAAAACTCGAATGATTAAGTATGAAACTCGATTGATTAAGTATAAAACTCGATTGATTAAGTATGAAACTCGGATGAAGCTTATTGAATCTCGAATGAAGAATGATTCAACTCGAATTACACTGTGCTCAACTCGAATGAAACATGAAGTTTCTCGATTGATGCTTTGATCAACTCGAATGAAACATGAAGTTTCTCGATTGATGCTTTGATCAACTCGAATGAAACATGAAGTTTCTCGATTGATGCTTTGATCAACTCGAATGAAACATAAAGTTTCTCGATTAACTCTTTATCCAACTCGATCAGTTAAGGATAAAACTCGAATGAAGCATACATAAAACTCGAATGAAACACAAACAAACTCGAATAACAACTTGATCAAACTCGATTAAAACAAGGAATTCAGTGTTGCCCGAGTTTGAACAGGAACTGATCAAAATCAAGTTCAAAATGACAATTTTCAACAAAAATTCACGAATTGATTTCAGATTGAAATCGAACCTGCGGTTTTCACACACAAACACTTTTTGAAAAACAACTTTGGCTAATTTCAGATTAAAATCCAAAAATCGATCAAAAACAACTTTGGCTAATTCAGTAAAATCCAAATTAAATCTTGTGTGTTTGGAATTAAAATCTGATGTTTATCACAATAGATTCGACTTTAAACGCTCCACCTTCATTCCAATTTTCACTTCAATTCATCCACAAAATCAAAAACCTCAATTAATTTTCTGTTTTCGAAAAACTTGATGGAACAGTGTTCGAAAAAAAAATGAAAATTCAGATTCAAAATTCAATCAATTTAATCCATATTAGGCTCTGATACCAATTGTGAATTCATATTTCTAGCAATTCATACAACATAGAACAATTCATATGAACAATTAACAATTAACACAATCTATTGAATGATTAAGAGAGAAAATTACATTGGAGGTTTCGGCTTTCTTGCAAAGCAATCCTTCTTTCTCTTCTAAAGATCCGTATCCACTTTCTATTCTGTTCGATCGATTTATTCTATTATTCCACTTCCTATTTATACTCAAATATAACAATTGAATATTTACAAAACACACCCTAGAACTAATACAATATATTGTTTTCAACTCTATATATAATTGTATCCAACAAATTTCTATTTTTTTTAGTAATTATGTTTAGTTTTATTGTTCATTTATTATTATTGTTATTATTAATTTAATTATGGGCTAAGTTTATTGTATTTGTCATTCATGAACGAACCCTAGATTTAGGTTTAGTTTTTATTATCGATTGAGTTTTGTTTATGCCTAGTTGTGAACCTTGAATTATTTATCTTAATAATTATTGAGTAGTTTATTATTACAGTGTGTCATGTTCTGAAATTATGACTTGCACGTGTAATTAGTTTTATCTTATCGTTTGCTTGTTCTGAAATTATGACGGTTGCATGCGGTTAGGGTAATCAATTATTCTGAAATTATGATAGTTGAAATTGTTTCTCTAATAACCCAGATAAAAGTTTGAGTTCCATTCACCAATAACGAAAGTTAGCGTGTTTTGAATAGATTAGGTTATAATCGGATTAGTAAGGTTGATGGTCTATTTTAGCTCGAAATTTCTTAGAAACTCTATCAATCAATTGCACTTTTAAAAACGAATCAAATCTAGGGGGAGTGATTCAATGATAAATACATTTTAGTTATTTGACTCTATTCTCTTAATTAGTTAATTCATAGTCGTTTTAAATTTTCGTTAGTTACTATTAATTGTCATTTTAATTTAAGTAATTTTTTTTTATTTTGCCGTGTCAACGGTATCCAAAAAAAATCTAAAAACAAAACCCCCTTTTACTCGCTTGCATTTTGTCCATTTTATTTTTGCTAGAATAATTTTAGTTGGTATAAATTGCATTTTCCGTTCCCTGTGGAGACGATCCTGGTCTTACCAGCTTATTGCTATACGATCGGGTACACTTGCCCGAGAGTTTATCGGTCGATTCGGTCAGATTAGAGTTTATAAATTTAAGACTGATATTATCGTATCAACAGCCTTTTATGCCATAACCAGTTTAAGTCTGCATTTGTTCTTGTGAGAAAACAGGTTTCAGTTGTGGGATCAGCAGATTGCATGTCCACAACATATACACCTTTCTTTTGTTGAGCATACAGGACAACTTTGTCTTGGGAATCCAATATGTAACCCAGGTGCTCATCAAAGTTAACCTTATAGCCAGCATCACATAGTTGACTTATGCTAACATGGTTATGTTTTAGCCCAACCACATAGGCTACTATTTTGAACACTGCAGCACCAGCTTTAAGAGTTCCATATCCCTCAGTGGATCCTTGTATATTGTCACCAAATGTGACTTTTGGCCCTTTTTCAGGCCTGAGATCACTCAGCAGGTCCTTACAACCTGTCATATGCCCTGAGCAGCCACTGTCCAAGTACCAAACCTGGGATGGTTGTTTTTTCCTGCAGAGTGATAAGAAGAATATTAGATACTTTTAGGGGAACTCATCACAGAGATGAGTTCTCCTACTTCATCAACATTTGTTGATGGACTTGTGATGTCAACACTAATATTCCCTATTTGAATGGTATCCGTTTGAATACCACTTTCATTGACTGAGATGTTTCCAACACTGTTTATGTTGCCAGTGAGAGAACCATCAGAGTCAGCAGGCCTCGTGTCCTCAGTTTCAGGACAGTCTTTGGCCAGATGTGTCTTCATTCCACATTTATAACACTTTCTCCTTTTAGCATTTTTGGAAGAAGACCTTTCAGAAACACATTCTGGGTTATTTCTGTTGATTCCATCAGCAGGTTTTGCAAGCTTATTACTTTTTGATGAATCAACAGCTTGAGTGGAAAGTTAGATAGCCACAACTTTGCCTTCTCTTCTTTCCTCTTTTTAGGAGGGCAGATGTCAAAGATAGGAAGCTTAATTGGCTTTGAAGTTCCACACGTTTAGGAAACTTATTCCCAGATCTCTCAGGCTGAGCAATGGTTTTGCCTTTGCCCTTCCTGAGATGTGATTGATGTTGCCTATCAACATAATCATTATTTCTGGTTTTTAAATACTTATTCTCGTTTAAAACCAGTTTACCACTATGATTAGAAAACTTATTTGAAATCACAGCAGGTTTGCCTTCAACCTGAGACTTACTCTTGTTAAAGGCAGATTGCTTACCTTTTGAAAACTTATTTTCAAAATGTTCAGCATTAAAAGGATTAGTATGCCTTTTTACACCAGCTTTGGACCCAAAGCCTGTTTTGTCAACAGGTTTGGTGTCCAGAGCTGCAGTTCGGACATGCTTTCCTTTCTTTTGCTTGTGTGAATCAGGAGAACACTTAGCAAGCTTATTTGATGGAAAACTTATTTCATCAACAGCTTTTGAGCTAGGTTCACACGAGCTGTCAGTGTTTTGAGGCCTGACAAACCTGTTTGTTGAGATTAATTTACCATTCACTTTTTGAATAAAAGTGTTTGGAAGCTCACCAAGAGTGGACAAGTCTTCTTTTAAATTATTAACCTCAACAATGGAAGCTGCTGTGTCAAGATCCCCTCCAAGATAGGCTTGGATTTGTGCAGGAATCTGCTGACTTATGCAGTGGCTGACTTTTTGTGCAGATTGGCACCAAGAGTCAACTATCTTTTGAAGCTTAGCATGTTTTATATCTGTTTCTCTCTTTTCTTCCAGTAAAATGGAATTGATGTGTTTTAATTCATCAAGCTCAGCTTCCAACTTATGGAAGCTGTCCAGTTTACTGGATTTTGTTTCAATTTCAGTTTTAAGCTTAGAGATTTCAGATAATAAAACAGCATGCTTCTCAACAGCAGCTTTCAGATCAACAAGCATATATTCAAACATTTTAACTTTTTCTTCAGAACTGTAATCCATAAAATTTTGTACCTTATACATCATTGTAGGGTTCCAGTTCTCCAAGCTACTGAAAGCTTCAGCTTCAGCCAGATCCTGTTTGAAGTTGCTTGTTGATGGGACATCAGTGTTGGCCATCAGACAGTTATTGTCTTCTTCATCAAATGATGAATCAGACTCCTCCCAGTCACAAGTTTCTACCCTTAGTCCCTTTTTCCGGTTAGAAACCACTGAGTTTTCTAACTTCCTCAGCTTAGCCATGGCCATAAGGTACTTAACCCTATAGCCATCATCCCTGTTTGTCTTGTGTGGTTTGGATGTCTGACCAACAGCTTTTGACACACAGTCAGCAGCTATATGGCCAATTTTGCCACATTTGAAGCACCTAGCTTTGGTTTTGTCAAATGCTTTCTTTTTGACAGCATTTGAGCTTCCCTGTAGCATGTTTCTTCCAAACCTTTTCTTGTTGAACCTTTTGACCAGCATGGTTATCATCTGCTCATCATCCAGTTCAGCACTATCTGCATCATCTTCCTCATCAGACACTTCCTCCTTATCATCAGCCTGTTGATCAGGTTGAGTAAACACATCACTCACTTGATTTACAAGTTGTCTCACACTGGCCACAAAGGCTGCACCTTTCTTAGATATTTCCAAGGCATTTCTCTTCTGTTGCATTGATTGCTCATCATTCAGTAAGGATCCATATAAGTTAACAAGATCCATACTTCTGATGGTACCTGAATTCCTTAAAATTGTAGAAAAATAATTCCATTCTTCAGGCAGAACATCTAAGAACTTGTTTACCAAAGTCAGGCTGTCCTTGGTGATCCCAATAGCTTTGAGATCATTTACAAGAGCAGTAAACCTGGTGTAGGTTTCAATGAGAGTCTCCTTTGGTTTTGCAAAGAAGAGTTCATACTGTCTAACAAGATTATTAATCCTGTTGTCAAGTGTGAATGTGGGTCCATCATAGACGGTACACAAAGTATCCCACATCTCCTTGGCAGTCTTCATCTTCTCAACCTGTTTGAACACATCATCAGGTAGAGAGATGACCAGGTTGTTTCTGGCCTTTGCATCAAGAGCCACCAGTCTTTTGTCTTCATCAGACCATTGAGCTTTTGCTTTCTCAAATGTTCTGATTTCAGGAGCAGCTCCTTCAACAGCAGGAGTTATAGTTTAACAGAGGTTGGCACATAGTGACCCTCCATTACAATCTCTGGTAGTTGTACATCCAGATTCTCTAAGTAAAGCATCATTCTACACTTCCAACCAGAAAAGTTCTGTTGACTGAGCTTTGGAGGTTTGCCCATTGAGCCATTGTCATAGTATGAGGAACTTGCAGCACTGTTGTCCATGGAAACTATGGGAGAATGAGAGATCTAGAATGACACACACTCTAAACTGCTCTGATACCAGTTGTTGGTCCCAAAAGATATCCCAAGTATATACCTTTAAGCTGTAGAGGGGGGGTGAATACAGCACTTTAAAAACTACACACAATTTTCTCAATGTTTGTATATATTATTAACAAATGTTAATTACAAACAAGCTTGAATGCGGAAAGGTTCAAGCTGAGATGACAGATATAACAGTATGTTTAACTAGTCTAAGACTGACTTAAACTAATTACAATGAATACACTCACTAAGAATCACTCACTGTGTTTACAAGACTCTGAGGAATAGCTTGAACAAGAACAGCTTAGACACTGAGCCCTGTTTTATTTAAGCAGACTTGCATGCATGAAAGACACACTTTTAATGCACGTTCACTCTTGTTTTCAGCACTTAGCTTTTTGGCTTAATCTTTCAATCCATGGAAGTTTCTTTTTATACTCACTCAGAGGATCTAAGTGAAGCTTCTTCATTGGACGAAATGAAAAAGGAGAAGTCTTGTTGAAAAGACAACATAACCTTTTCTGCACTTTTCTGAAAAGCAGACTTGTCTTCATATGGGCAGAACTTTTGTCTTTTCACTTTGTCTACTGTTGTATTGCCTTTAACCAAATAAGGAATGTCAACTTTGTGTTTTTCTTCCTTGTCACCCTTTTTCAAATAACCTTTTGTCTTCATGTAGCAGAACAGCTTGGGCAGGCTGAGCAGTTCTGATTTCCACTTTGTCTTCGACTTTGTAAACTGATCTTGTAGTAAAAAACAATACATGAGGACTTGGAAACACATTCCATAAAGTGTTTAGCATGTTCACAAAGAACAGGTTCTGTTCACAAAGAACAGAACACTTGTAAACTGCCCAAGCTGCTCACCAGTGTAGAGCAGCGTCGACAGTTTATGTCCAGCCTGTTCAGCAGACTGAACAGCTTGGGCAAAACTGCCTTTGTTGGAACACATGCAACACATAGAACAACTTCAGGCTGATATTGCAAATCATTTTCAGTTTTCAATAAGGCATATAACAGGCCTTAAATTCACCCTTCAAAAGCATCAACAGGTTTGATTAATAATCTCTCCCTTAGATGCAGAACAGGTTTGACTGAGGCCTTTTTGTGCCTAACAAATAGTCAATGCAAATTTTTCATCCCAACTGAAGATTAATTTGACGTGCTTCCGGAATCACTGGTTCGAACTTGATATTGGTAAACTCCGTGGAAATCAAAATATTCACTGAAAACAAATATAACATAACTTATTATAAAACTTATATAACATTATATACTATAAAATAAATAAACAATCTAAAGAGATTATAGAGTATAAAAAATAACGCACTTGTATTCAAATGATATAGTTTAACCCGTGATGCGTATATGATGGATTTTTGTACTATTGCTCGGAAAAATCTTACTTGGCGTGTTTCAGGCGTGTCAAAGAACCTCGCCTTTATTATGTGGCCCCTAAAATTAATTTAAAAAATAATTAACAACAAATATATTCTACATACACGACATGTAATAATAATTATCATACATAAATAGACTTACGTTCCGTCTTGTAAAAATACTTCAAAATAACAATAGTATCCAAAATGTCTCTCGTGAACTCGTTTGCCCGTGATGATTTTTCAAACAATGTCTAAAATAGAAGTAATGGTATTTAAAATGTAAGTGAATTTTAGATGTTTTTCAAATGAAATAAAAGAAGTAAGAGCTTTAATGAAAAACTAAAATGTACCTATCAACATATTTCGGGTGGTTCTGTCCTCTGCAAGTGCTCTTAGTGAAGATGTCAACGGATAAAATACAAAGTCATTCTCAATATCATTTGTCAATCGCGTTAGCTTTGTATTTTTGCTAATTCGAATATCCCATTCATTACGAAGAAAACTAAAACCTTCATGCCTAGGGTATTCGTAATAGTTGAATTCGATTTGGAAATGATCTAACGAAAGACTCCACCCATCAAATCTTGTTGTTCATAAAAAAGGTATTAAATTTTCAGGGACGATTGCTGCCATTTTCTCCCGCTTGAAAAAACAAATGAAGTGTTTGTCAAAACAATGAGTTGTCTATCAAAAAGAAAATAAATTTAATATGTGAAACTTATATTTCGATCAAGTAAAATCAATATTAGTTTTTTTGTGGTTTCATCCTTCAATATGAATTCCACACTAACCGCCGTGATTTTCCACCATAAATGAGGGCTTTGAAGCGATGAAAAACAATCCGCATGAAAATGTTGATCCATGTTCTACGGACATTTAACTTACAATATTAAAAATAAAGTAAAATACACACGCCAAGAATTGAACTTAAAACCTTTGCTATAAGATGAAATAAAATATTAGTTAAAATATTCATGTAATATAAAAGTTGAGAATCATATAAACTAAAATACTGAAAATACACATGTCAAGTATAAACTAAAAAACAGTGAAAAGAAAATACATGAAACTACTTTTTTATTTAGATCTCTTTTTCGATTGAAACTCAATTGCTTTGAGTTTTCGATTTTTGGGATAGATTTATTTTGGGATTTTTGTTTAGATCGAAGATTACTTTAAAAATTCAAAGGTTTTGTTCCATGTCTTGTTTTTATGATATGATGTATGTTAATATAATATTTGGTTTAACAATATAAGTAACCAATTGTATATAATATTCTGTAGTCTGGAAATTATAATAATTAAATGTTGGCTCCAATTTCAGAAATGAGGTTTAATTCTTATTCTCGAAATTTTTATTTATTTATTGTATTTAACGTTCTGCAGTCTTGAAATTTTTATTTAGGTCTTTAGTTTTGGGGTTTAAGACAATAACTTTGTTTTTCTTGTAGATTATGCTCTCGGGTTCAATTTTGCTGATGTATAACAATTACAACAATAAGTAAAATTGTGTAAATGTGAGTATTATAAGTCAGTTGCAGCATTAGAATTCAACTGCTGCTTCACATTAGCTTTTCTAAAATCTTATGTTCGGTTATAATTTACTCATTTTTGACTTACATAATCAGATCCTATTTGTGAGCATTCATTCATCATCGTCCATGTGTGAGTCTATGTGTTTGGTGTGTGTATGCATCGTAATGATCAGTAGCATCTTATTAAGAGAGTGCGTGTCCAGTAAGTGACCGAGAGGTTATGATACGATACTAACCAGGGTTTGGAAAGCGCTGGTGACTGGGGTCGTGGCTGACTAACAAAAAGAAGATCAAAAGCTGCAAAAATAAAACTTAAGGGTTATTTTTTTTTTGTTTTGCATTTTAAAATCTTAAAAATTTTAATTTAGGACATGTTTATTTCAGTATGATATATTTAATAAATTATATAAATAACTTAGTAGTTTGATGGGCATATGATGTCCGCGTAAAAACAGAAAAATAAAATAGAATTATCTTTCTGGTTCTGTCATTAGATTTAGATGCACAAATCACTTTTTGTTGCGTGAACTAATTAAAAAACAGAATGAAAAGAGCAGTGTTTATATTTGGGTGATGTACGTGTGTGTTTGCATGATACCATCATTACATCATTTGGAAAGCAGTCAATTAATAAAAAAAACGTATTCAATTAATAAGGAGCAGAAAGAAAGGTATTGATGCGTGAACTGATTAAAGGTGTAAATCCCTTAATTTTGTGTAGGCCTGCAACCACAGGGTTTCATTTATCATAAAGTTTACTTTAGGAATCCATTAATAATCTTGTGATTGTTTTTTACATTAAAGTTTAGTATGCTATTTTTATGTGTATCGAAAATTTCAAATGGTCCTTGTCCAGATTTCAGGTCAAAATGCCATATTTAAATTTTAAAAGGGCAAGCTAAAAGGTTTTTTTTGTAGTTGATTCAGTTCACTTATGATTTACATTTTTGGCTCCATTTTCAGAGATTAGGTGAAGTAGATTTTAAATTTGCAGTTCACTTGGCGATATTTTATTTATTTAATTTTATGTTTTAGAAATCTTTTATTCCGGGCATTCTTTATGGCTGCACATGGCAGTTCACTTGACGATTTTTTTTTTAAATGGCTGCACTTGTGATTGTTCAAGATTTTGATGGCTTCTGATTAACAAAAACTACAACTCTCTTTTGAGGTAACTACCAACAATGGGCTGACACTTAGGGTGTAGTTACTGGGAAAAGGAGTGGTAACAAAGAGAAGTGCCTTGAAGATCAACTACGCGATGCTAAAGTGGCGGTTGGAAAGGCAGAAACAGAGCTGAAGCAAATGAAAATATAGATAAACCATACTGAAAAGGAGCTAAAAGAGAACACAGCTAAGTTATTGTCAAAACACGATGAAGCTGTTGCTGTAGAAAAGGAGCTCACTATCAAAAAGAAAAATGTAAAAAATGTTGAAAGGGACATAAAGTCTCTCTCGTATGAGGAAGGACAGATGAATGCTCTAGAAAAGGTGTGATTTTTTTCTTCTTCATATTGTAAATCAACACATACATTTGCATACATAACGAAGTTTTATGTGAATTTAAATATTTCTCAGGATCGAATCGTGGAGTCTAAAGCAGTGGATAATTTAAAGGAAGAAATCCGGATGATTTCTTTACATTTGGGAAACTTGATTTGGACTGCCTTAGAGGTCTAAATTCATCACATCAACATTGTGCAGAATTTTAGCCTTTATTGTTATAAATTCATCTGCTGCATTTTTGTTCAGGTTTGTTCAGGTGGGAAGTTGTTTAATGACACAGGAAAACAACTTCAAAATGGTGCTCTTAGAAGAAGAGTTACAATTATTCGTTTGGACAAAATCCAAAGCCATCCTGTCCCACCTAGAGTTCAAAATGTTGCTGTTAAGTTGGCAAGTTTCATTTTGTTGCGTTTACCTTTTTTCACTTTTAGAAGACATACTTATATAATCATGTCTATTCCTGTCATATGGCAAATTGGCAATATAGTTGTACTTCGTTTTCTGCTTTTGATTTGTTGACTAATAAAACTTTTGGTTTGTTGCTTTCCATGGGTTTCTGAAACAATTGTACTAATTTGTCTGTGAGCAAAAATATATAAAATAACGTTGTGTCGAATACTATCGTATTTTATATTTCGCAAATATGATTGCAATAAGATTTGATCATGGCCCTCACTAAACAAGCGTGTTACTATGGGATTTATGGGCTTCATTTTTTCTTTTAAAAGTCCACTGTTTATTTCTACATGTTTGTTATGGGATTTATGGGCTTCATTTTTTCATTCTGTTCATATTGACAGGTTTAGCAGATACCTGAGAGAATACCAGAAGAAGCAGCAGAATACCACAACAACAAAATGACAGCAAAAGCAAAAGCAGCAATACAATAGAACAGCAACAAAATGACAGCAAAAGCAGCAATACAAATACAGTAAAAAGACAGCAGAGGCAGAACACAGTAGCAGCAAAAAGGCAGCAGACAGTAGCAGCAAAAAGACAGCAGAAGACAACATTTTTTTTGCAAAGAGAGTATTTTTTTTTTGGCAAAACGACAGATTTAGAAGCAGCAACATTGCCACATTTTATAACAGCAACAACAGGAAGAGACTGGAACTTATTGGAGGATACGAGGAGATGGTTTGGGGAAGGGGAAGTGATGATTTGGGTCAGACTGCAGCTGCAGCAGAGTGTGCAGTGTAGCAGCTTTCACTTTCTGCTAATTAATTTTAATGTCGGATTTTTTTTAAAATTTTGTTGCATTAATGAGTTGTGCAACATGCATTAGACACTTATATGTCTTAAAATTCAAGATTGTGCTATTCTTGATTGTACATTGTGCATTACAATTAGTAAAAAAGCTAAATGCTTTATTAGTAGTTAAGATATGAACACATCATAAAAATGTTAATATTATGAAAACAAGTGATATATATGTGTTTTATAGCTTTTATAACTTTCATACAAGTAGTCTTTGAATAAACAACAAGAATCATAAGTTGTTTCAAGTTTATAAACTGCGAATTTTCGGCAGAAAATTTATATCGACTTTGAAAAATCATAACTAATTCATAACTTAATGAAATGAGTTGATTCTTGTCTCAAACATTAGATCTATGTCTTAACTATAGATCTGAAAGTTTTCATAATTTGTTTTAGAGTTTAAGACATCCAGAAATTATTTGGGAAATCGAGAGTTTGACAGCTCAAAAATGGCCAACATAGGGTTTTTAACGAGCTTTTTAAGCAACCTAAAAATCCTTTGTATATAGTAGTTTAATGTCCTAGAAAACCAAAGTCTAAAACATTTTGGAGCTTTGTCAAAAACAGCCTCAAAGTAGGCCGAAAAACCTCCGAAAAAGCTGGAAAATTATATTATATATAAACTTGACGTTTTAAGCGGGTTTTATTTATAAACTTGTAATGTTGGGTGATTTAAGACATAAAAATCTATAAATATATATATTATCATATATTAGAGATATTAAGTAACTATTATCATTTAGAACTCGATTAATCTCGCTCGGTGCATCATCCATCCATTTACGCTAAAAAGCATTTTTCGCTCGTTTTTGCCATCACACGCTCAGTGAGTCTTCATAGCCCCTATTTTCACTATCTATTGGGGTGGAAATACATGCACTGTTTTCATATGGACATCAAAACTGTTTATTTCTTATATGTATTACATGTTTGGATCCATCAACCCTCAAATCATTAACCGTTAATTGCATTTATTTGTAAACACGAATATATTGTGGATAGATCTATCGGGAGTCATGTCCCCCATTCGGGTTAGTTCGGCGCGGCTAACAGCGGGTGCATATATATTCAACACACGGTATTACGTATGGGAATACTGCACATGGAAAACTCATTTAATTAAGCTTCGGTTGCATGATGGTTTATCTAATACATACACGGAATTTATGCTTTATAAATTCAATTCATCTGATAATGTCCATACAACTGGTATTTTCACGTAAACCTATGAGCTCAACAACAATTTGTTGACGTATTTTAGCATGTATTTTCAGGTGATTAAGGCATGTGCATTTATCGGAAGCATTCCAAGGCTTCCGTTCATTTGGAAGTCGCATCATTTTCAAACTCGGAGAATTATTTGCATCTTTCCTGATAAACTAAATTATGTATTTAAATCTTGGTATTTTAAGAACTACTTACGCTGTATTTTGGTTATGTAAAACAATATTTATATTTGAAGCTAAATCAATGTATTTTTGAAAAACGTCCATATAGTGGTCGTTCGTTATGATTACGGTTACGCTTCCGCGACGTCACGCTTCGTTGGCAACCGGGGTAACGGGGTGTAACAGATTGGTATCAGAGCCATAGTTATAGTGAACTAGGTTGCATTAGAAACCTAGACTATAACTGCACTTAAGTTTTACTGATTTTGAAAATATTTTGAAACTAACTAAAAGACTATGCATGGACCTTGATAGCAGAAAACATCTCCCACCAAGAGATAATCATTCTTTCCGACTCAGAAGAGGAGTATACCCCTACCAGCCCATACCATCCGGAAGTATTTTCTGAGGAAGACCCGACCGAGGAGGAAGACCCCTCGGAGGAAGAGGATCCAATGGAAGAATCAGATGAAGAAGAACCGATGGAAGAGGACAACGCCAGGGCAGATCCACCATCCCCGGCGATCCCCCCCGCACTCCATACCACCCAGCGGAGCCATCATTCAAGCCATACCGCCCTTACCCAAACGACCCTAAGATGTTGTATACACCCCGAAAGAGGGTCATCACACCGAGACGGGAGTCTATTCCCATCTCGACCGAGTCTATTCCCATCTCGACCCCCCAACCAAATCCCCCACTACAGCACCGACGGGTAGACGCCCGAAGATGGGGCTGGATGCCTTAGACCCTCCGTGAGTGGAGGCAAGAGGAAGGAATCCCTTCCCAGTTCGAGGTCGGAGAGCCATCCTCCGCACCGATCCCACCACTCACTCAGGAGACAGCTGACCACACCGTACCCCTGCTAGTAGCAAGGTCTTACCGTCATGACCTCCAAATCCGGTCACTTAACCAGGATATTGGAGAATTGACTACCCGTCTGGAGCGAGAGGAGATTCAGAACTCCAATTTATATTGGGTTAACCAGCATGCCCTCACCATCCAACAGGATGGCTTGAATGAGCTTCGGCAGCTACTAGCCGAAAGCGAGGCTCGGAACGAGGAGCTAGCTCAGCGCCTCAACGCGTTAAAGAAGGGAGAGACCCCTGATCACTCCCACACTTAGTACCCTTTTTATATCCTTGTAATATTAGGAAAAATATTTTGTAATAGTGTAGGACAAAAATTTTCGGGTAATAACCTGCCCATTGTAAGAAAGTTATGAATGATTAATGAATATTGCAATTTATTTATGAAATTGTGTTTGATAATTATAGTGTTGTGTCTTAAGAAAAATTTAAATCTTTAAGATTCAACTTCTTACACTATGCTCTTTTCTTTAAACTTTAAGATAATGCCGCCAAGAAGAGCTATGAACGGTGCAAAAATTGAGGAACTAGTCGCACAAAGAGTGGTTGTTATTATAGCCACTTATGAGACCAACAGAAACAGTTCAACTAATGGAGATGGTGCTGCTAGCCGCACCACGGGAGGAACTGAAACCCACCCAAAGGGTTGTGGAAGTAAGGGGTTTTTGTGTTGCAAGCCCCGATACTTCAATGGAACTGAAGGAGCCGTCGGATTAGCACGATGGTTCGAAAAGTTGGAGTCTGTCTTCCGTGTTAGCGGATGCATTGAAGGAGACAAGGTGAAGTTCGCCACCCACACTCTGCAAGACAACGCCTTGACATGGTGGAACTCGTATACCCAGTCTGTAGGGATTGATGCAGCTTACCAACTCCCCTGGACCGAGTTGAAACAAATGATGACCGACGAGTATTGCCCAAGGAATGAGTTACAAAATATGGAGTCAGAGTTTTGGAATCTGGCTATGAAAGGAACGGATGTAGCTGGGTACACCAACCGATTCCACGAACTGAGCATTCTGTGTCCTCAGATGGTGACCCCTGAATACAAGAAAATCGAGCGTTACATTTGGGGACTCGCTCCTCAAATCCAAGGCAATGTCACTGCCTCCAACCTAACCACCATTCAGGACGCCATCAGAATGACTAGTAACCATATGGATCAAGTGTCCCGGAGAATCGAAGCCAAGGTCTGGGAAAGCAAGAGGAAATGGGAGGACAAGTCTGGGAAGAATACGGGCTCGCAATCCAAGAAGCCCGAGACCATCAAGGCTTATGTAGCATGAGTTGAGTCAAAGAAGGGCTACACAGGTTCAAAGCCTTTCTGCACCCAATGCATTTTTTATCACAACAAGGGTCCCTGCCCAACCCCTTGTGGAAAATGCAAACGTATTGGTCATGTGGCCAAGGACTGTAAATTTGGAACCCCGGGTATCAATGGCAGCAATCAGAGAGGCTTCTATGAATGTGGAGCTGCCGGGCACTTCAGGAGTGAGTGCCCGAAGTTGAGAAATGGTGGAGTAGCTCAGGGGAGAGCTTTTGTTTTAGGAGCAGGCGACGCTCGTCAGGATCCCCATGTGATATCAGGTACGTTTCTTTTAAATGACATTTACGCTTACGTACTCTTTGATACTAAGGCTGATAGGAGCTTTATATCTGATAAGTTTAGTAAGCAATTGAATGCCACTCCTTTTCCCTTAGACAACTCTTATACTATAGAACTGGCCGACGGCAAAATAATAGAGGCAAGTAGGATTATTAAGGACTGCACACTGAAGCTAGCAGATCATCCCTTTAAGATAGACTTGATGCCTATAGAACTCGGAAGTTTTGATGTAGTAATTGGCATGGATTGGTTGTCACACAATCATGCCGAGATATTGTGCGGTAAGAAAGTGGTACGGATGCAACTCCACAAGAAGAAGGTCCTAACAGTCCCAGGGGAAAGAAAGAACCGTCAGCTGAATGTCATATCCGGCCTAAGAGCATTAAAGTGCCTTAGGAAAGGTTGCCATGCGGTATTGGTACAGATTGCAGAAAAAGAGTCAGAGGAGAAATGACTCGAGTATATTCCAGTGGTTTGTGACGATCCAAAGGTCTTCCCGGAAGATTTTCCTGGGCTTCCGCCAGCTAAGCAAGTGGAGTTTCAAATTGATTTGGTGCCGGGAGCTGCACCGGTCGCAAGAGCCCCATATAGACTCGCTCCTTCTGAAATGCAAGAGCTATCCAATCAACTACAAGAGTTGATGGATAAAGGATTCATTCGACCAAGTTCCTCACCTTGGGGAGCTCCGATCTTATTTGTGAAAAAGAAAGACGGATCCTTCAGAATGTGCATAAACTACCGAGAGCTAAACAAATTAACGGTAAAGAACCGCTACCCCCTTCCCAGAATTGACGACCTGTTTGACCAAGTACAGAGATCTAGCTTCTACTCTAAGATTGATCTGCGATCCTGTTATCATCAAGTAAAGGTTCGGGAAGAAGACATTCCCAAGACAGCATTCAGAACTCGTTATGGACATTACGAATTCCAGGTGATGCCATTCGGTTTGACCAACGCATCAGCTGTATTCATGGACCTCATGAAACGAGTGTATAAACCTTATCTGCATAAATTTGTAATAGTGTTCATAGACGATATCCTCATCTATTCCAGAAATAAGGAGGAGCACGAACAACATCTCAAGCTGATCTTGGAGTTGTTAGAGAAGGAGCAGTTATACGCCAAATTTTCACAATGTGAATTTTGGTTGCGAGAAGTTAAATTTCTTGGACATGTGATTAACAGCCAGGGAATCCAAGTTGATCCATCAAAAATCGAGGGCATAAAGAACTGCGTAACTCCTAGAACTCCCACGAAAATCCGCCAATTTCTAGGACTTGCCGGTTATTATAGGCAATATATTGAAAACTTCTCAAAGATAGCAGGTTCCTTAACAGAGTTGACTTGGAAATATGTAAAATATATCTTGGGTGAAGACCAGGAAAAGGTATTTCAACAGTTAAATCAAAGATTGTGGAGGGCACCAATTCTGTCCTTACCTGAAGGGACAGAAAATTTTATGGTCTACTGTGATGCCTCACACAATGGATTAGGTTGTGCGCTCATGCAAAGGGATAAAGTTATTGCTTACGCATCACGACAGCTCAAAATCCACGAGGTGAACTATACAACTCATGACTTGAAGCTTGGAGCAGTGGTGTTTGCTCTCAAAATATGGAGGAACTACCCGTACGGAACTAAGTGCACGGTGTTCACAGACCATAAAAGCCTTCAGCATATTCTGAATCAGAAAGAGTTAAGTATGAGGCAACGTCGTTGGGTTGAGCTACTTAGCGATTACGACTGCGAGATTCGTTATCATCCGGGGAAGGCAAATGTTGTAGCTGATGCCGTGAGATGAAAGGAACGGGTTAAACCTTTGAGAGTCTGAGCTTTGGTCATGACTATACAGTCAAACCTAAACTCTCAAGTCCGCGAGTCACAAGAAGAAGCAGTCAAGGAGGGTATCAATTATATCAGACAGGGACAGCCGGTTCACATCAATATTTTGGCAGTCATTGCAAGAAGCACTGGGTACACGCTTGGATATGAGCACAACCTATCACCCGCAAACGGATGGTCAGAGTGAAAGGATGATTCAAACTTTGGAAGACATGTTAAGGTCGTGTGTCATCGATTTTGGCAAAAGTTGGGACAGGCACCTGCCATTAGTCGAGTTTTCCTATAACAACAGCTATCACTCAAGTATTAAGACCGCTCCATCGAGGCACTCTATGGGCGAAAGTGTCGATCACCACTTTGTTGGGCTGAAGTAGGAGACAGTCAGGTTACTAGACCCGAGATCATCCAGAAGACTACACAAAAGATAGCCCAGATTCGAAACCGATTAAAGATCGCGCGGGATCGACAGAAAAGTTATGCAGACATCCGACGGAAGGATTTGGAATTTCAAGAGGGAGATCAAGTAATATTGAAAGTCTCGCCTTGGAAAGGCGTAATCCGTGTTGGGAAACGAGGAAAACTCAATCCTCGTTATATCGGACCATTCAAGATCACTAAAAGGATTGGCCCAGTAGCTTACCGACTCAATCTGCCCCCAGAGCTTAGTAATGTTCATAATACCTTCCATGTGTCCAATCTTAAGAAGTGACTGGATGATGAAACACTCGTTATACCCATGGACGAGCTAGAATTAGACGATAAGTTGAACTTCATTGAGCAACCTGTAGAAATAATGGACCGAGAAGTGAAGAAACTAAAGCACAGTCGGATCCCGATAATAAAAGTTAGATGGAACTCTAAGCGACGTCCTGAGTTTACGTGGGAATGCGAAGATCAGTTCCGAGAAAAATACCCTCAGCTGTTCTCAATTACGCAAGCAGTGGAGAACACGAGCTAATTTCGGGACGAAATTCCCTTCACAGGGGGAGACTGTAACATCCAGCACTAAACCAGGTTAGCTGTAAGAATGTATTCCCGTATTGTTTCAGCACCTTGATGATTTCTTATCAATACTTAAGAAGAACAAAGCTCAATAATCAAGTAATGATGAAGAAAAGACAAAGAGAATGTTGAGAGTAAAATGAATAGTGGCGGCTGGCTGCTTTTCTCAAATGTCAACCGTAAATATTAAAGTAACCCTAGGAGCCTATTATAGCTCCATTTAATTAAGTCTTACACATTGGCACATTTGGCCCCTAGACTATTACATAGAAACAAAGTACATGGAAATTAAATACAAGACAATATACAAAGATAATAATTATTACAAAACAACTCCTATGATCGAAATAATATATCTAACAATCTCCCCCTTTTCGATCATTTAGGTGGTCCTGGAACTCTGGCGTGGTCAGTTGATTCTCGGAGTCCAAGGATGACGTCGAAGCGTCTGGTCACATGTCTCGTATGAAGCCGTTCGTTCAGGTAGTCTATGCCGCTGAGTGTGTTCTGTATCTCCGTTGGTGAGCATCTTTGTTCAGCATCTGGTTGAGCATCATAATCTTGTACTTTCTTTGTAAGAGCAGCTCGAACCAATCTAAGTGTACCATGGGAGTAGCAAGGAAGATCCTCAAAGCGCATATACCTTTTGTAGCCCTTGTAGTTTACAAAAATGACACCCGGATCTCTAGAAAGTACAACTCTGTAGGCCGGGTGGTGGGCTAGAAGAAAACTATCTTGTTCCGGTGCTCGTAGGCCCACCTTAACCATAGCACTCTCTATCGCCATCTGAAAGTCTCTTAGGCACATTATGATCGATCGGCGATTCATGCTTCGAACTAAGGCACCTACAGCTGTCATGTGGGATAGACGTTTTCTGATACGATTTTTCAGACTGTTGTGAAGGAACTCAACGTCATCCGCTCTTATGTAGTCAAGGTCATATTCAAAGATGTCATCTCTCGTCCCATCTTCTCTTTCCACTTGATAGGAGGGATAGAAGACTCTGGCTCTTTTGCACATGGTGATTGATTTGAGCTATTTAATCTTTAATTTTGACACCTTAGACCTTCTTTCCCGGAGCATCAATTGGTAGTATTCGGACTGTTCAGCTTTGGAGACATTCGTAAGTTCCATGAGTAGGCGTCTGCTGAAGGATCCAGGCTTCTTTCTGAATACCATCTTGAATCTTTATTCTAGATATGGATTCTGAAACCGCTCCGGGGGAAAGTTCTGCAGGAATTCTTAAGGCCTTGAACAGGGGGTTCTTCGATCTCGTCCTTTTTAGCTTCAAGAAGCTTTATGATAGTCCCCCGCCGTTCTTGTCGCATTTGATCTTTTTCTTCCTGAGGTAGTGTTTGAACCTTGCCTTTTGTATTGTGGTCCACCCAGAATAAGTCATCTTTTCTATACACGCCAGGGCCCTCCGGAGTTTCATCGAAGCAATCGACCCGTTTTGTTTGGGAGGACCCTGGGAGTTGGGTTTGTTGGACTGGAGGAGGGCTTGGGGATCTAGGAGGGCAAAGGACAACATGGGATTCTTTTTGTGACTGGGGAGCTTGGATTGATGAAAGGATTTCTTCTTGATGGGCTCGAGGTGGTGAATTCAGGAAATCAAAGGAAGAGGATGAGGATTTTTTCGATGGAGATTGAGGTTTAGGCTTAGGAGTTAATAAGGGTTCGTTGTCCTCGGTATCGGAATCTGAATCAGAAACCAAGATGATTTCAACTTTCTCGTGCGGTTCCTCAAATTCTACCATAGCTGTCATCGGATCCAGTGGAGCTGGACCCTCGACCATGGGCTCATCTTCTATTAACAGATATTCCTGAGCCTCCTGACTCTTTTCCCCTGACCCCTGAAATTCAGAACCCTCAGCGGTCTCTGCTCCCCCTATATACATGACGGGTTCCTCATGTTGAACCTTACGTCTTTTCTCCCCCTGATGACGATCAGGGTCGTCCTGATCGTCATGCTTCCTTTTTGGTGCCTCGGCTTGAGTACGGCACTGGAGTTCGATAACAGCCGACTCTAGGCGACCCATTCTTGAGTTTAGCTGTTCTTGGACTCGCAGGATAAGACGGTTAAGTGCATCTATTTTGTCCGACAGCTCCGATATCTGATGATGGACTGAAAGGGAACCTGGTGGGGGGCCAGCTTCGAAGGCGACACCCTTACCCTTGATTAGTGAAAGAAAGGCAGTGTGACGTTCCTCGGCGGCTTCCCTTTGGGCGTCCAGGTCAGCCCGGGTAATCACTCCGGCAGCACGTAAAGCTGCCGTTAGCATCTCCAGATTGATTGGGAGATGGCCGGAAGTGGATGGCGTTAATTGAGCCACTCCCGGTCTTCCTTCCGTCATTTCTGGCTCCTGTATAGGACGCTCAGATCCGGAAGTTTGTGGAGCTGCCACGGAGGCAGCTCTTGGGGATGCAACGGAGGCATCGTGCTGTGTTATGGGGGATGGAATCGTGATGGAATGAAGGGCGGTCACATGGGGAGGAGTGTGACCTCTTTCAACACCGCCACTCTCCGAATGAGAGGGCGATGGAGTATGTGGTAGAACCCCGTGGAATGAAGTGGTTTCCCTTTGAGGGGAAACCAAGTGGGTGGTGGGGGTGATTTCGACCGCTGGACGGACGGTCTTATCGAGAGGAGTCCGGCTTATAGGGCTTAGTTCACCCTCAAATTGAATCTCCCTCGCTCTCACGACAGAGACGGTTCTTTCGGAATCCGCCTCTCTGCCGTCTCACCTCCTTCTCCCTCCCTCACAATCACAGTCTCCCCCTCACCCAAACCCAGAGATTGCTGAACATCCATCCTTTCTCCCTCATGCTCACTCTCTCTTGGCTCACCTTCGGATTGGTTAGTCTCAGTCGATTCCGACTGAGTCTCGTCCGGATAACTCTCCTTCATATATGCCCGAACCCGCTCCATGCCCCTTGACCTCATTAGAAGAGACAGAGGTATTTTCATTATTGGTACTGTCGGGGCCCCCTTTGGCAGAGTTAACTTTTGAATTACCACTGTGGGGTAAACATCAGCCTCCGGACGCTCGTGAATATCGTCGTCTTGATCCATTGAAAATTGTATGATGAGTTGGAGAAATCTTTGTAGAGGGACATACTTTCTGCCTTTCTTTGTGCCTCTCTCTACATGGACTCTTCGTAGTTCTTCGAATAGGAATGCAGCATAGTCCACGTGTCGGTCAAAGGCAAAGCCTGTGAACATGGCTAATACCTGGGCCGACGCTGAGTCATGACCGGAATGCTTGGCAGTGAAGCATTTGTTAAGCATGTCAAATAGTATCCGCCAGTAGGATTGAAGGTCCTTTGTGCGGAAGTCGGAGGGTTTAGAAAGAGGGCCGTCATAACCCAGAGTTTGAATATCGGCTAGGGTTTCAGAGACGGATGGGTTTGGGTCGAATAATTCACGGGTGGGAAGGTAGAATTCAGTGGGTAGATGTAGGATATGGCGGATGGCAGAGGTAGTGACTTTGACTGGAACGCAGTCAATAGTGGATGTGAAGTGAGGTTCGGGGTCGGTTATATATTTTAGCCTGTTCCAGAATTGTTGGAGATATATCTGGGGAACAGCTATCGCAGTGGATAGTGCATAGTAGATGGGATGGCGGGTGAGGATGTCGAAAGCTAGGGTTTGGGGTTCTTTGTTAAGGATGGACACGTCGAGTTGCCAGTTATGTGGAATAAACTCGACAAACTCGGCGCTGGGTATGATGGATTCTTCCGGTAGTTGAGCATTGTTATTTGGAATGGGGGGATGGGGTACGGTGAGAATGACTGCGGGTTCCATCATCCTGCAAAGTGCAACAGAGTTAGAATAATAAGACTTGAGATGATAATTCATTGATGTGAAGTCTAGATGAGTGTGAAATAGAAACTGTCTGATCTGTTTAGCATCGGGTCTTTATTAGTAGAATAAAATTCTACTAATAAAGTCCAAAGTCAATCGTTAAGAGACCGATGTTAGATAAGACCTTTTCACTCACACACTAATCCTAACTCTAATCAATGGTGCACTGAGATGGAAATATTTTTGTGATTTTTTTTTTAATTTATATAAAAATGCAGAAATGGAAAAATGAAAAGTTAAAAAAAAATGGTAAGTGTTGGATTTCGGATGGTCCGAATTCGGATGAACAGGGTCACTGAATTCGGATCCGTCCGAAATCGGATGATGCATGAAAGATGAGTGGGGGTCCGAATTGGGATGAGGTGAAAACAGGGACCGAATTCAGATGATGGTCCGAAATGTAAGGCATGGAATGAATGAAAGTAGTCCGAATTCGGATGGGTCATGAAACATGATCCGAATTCGGATGATGACTTATGTAAATGCATGCAATGAGATGGATAGGTCCTGATTTCGGATGGTACTCAGAATTCGGATGGGAACCGAATTCGGATATCATCCGAATTCGGATGAACAGTGGTGAACATACTTAGACTGAATTCAATTTTTGAAAATTTTGGCCTTGCTTTGATGGTCCGAATTCGGATCAACAGTGATCCGAATTCGGATCAACAGTGGTCCGAATTTTGGATTTGTACTTTGAAAATTTTGAAAATCAGTCTAAGTCGAACATCCGAATTCGGGTGGTGGTCCGAATTCGGACATCCGAAACTGCATGCAGCATTTAATGATTTCATGCAAAAATAAACGTGAACAGTTAAATGTTAAAAAAAATGCATGAAATTACAGATTATAGTCTAAAATTACATAGTGAACAATTTATCTAACCACAACTAAGGAAAAATAACACATTAAAGTACCTAAAAATAGTAAAAACCGAAAATAAAAACTAGTAAAATTTTGAAAATCAAACAAGTAAACTATGAAGTTATAAGCTAAAACAAAGTTAAAAAGAAGTTACCTTGAAGTGCAGAAGATGAATGATGCAAGAAAAATGAAGAAAAAGGAAGATCCAGAAGCTTTGGATGTGTGGAAATGGTGGTTCGGCGGTGGAAGTCGACGAGATCAAGGAAGAAGAAGAAGAAGAGAATTATCTTGAAAGTGAAGAAATTGACCGGTTGACCAACCCTTTTAAATTCACGCGGGTCGGGTACCGGGTCAAGAGATCCGCGCCCAAAATAGGATTTGGGCCGCCGGGTTGGATTTTACGCACACACACACACAATTAAAATGGGCTTCTTAAGAATATAAACAAAAACAAAAATTAAAAAGAAATTTTGGCCCAAATTTTTTACATCTTTTTTTTTTTTGAGTTTTTCTTTGAAACAACAAAATGAAATATTTTTGGAATTTTCTTTGATCTTTTTAAAATAAAATAAAATAAAGTAAACTAAAATCTTTTTGGCTTTTTGATAAATATGAAAATTAAAATCTTTTTGGAATTTTCTGACCTATTAAATTAAACTTAAAATTAATTTAAAATATGACCAACCTAAAATTTAAAATTTAACTACAAAAATTAAAATTAAAAAGAAACACAGAAGCATAAAAATTAATATCCTAACTATATACTCCCCCTCAAATAAATACCGGTTCTTTTCCTCTTCTTTTTCAGATTTTAAACACGACAACCCTTTTTAGCCTTACAAACACAAACAAACCTGTATATTGTTTGCATCCCACTCCGTGATGAACAATTCACACAGCAATTTGTCAGGATCATTAATTATTAAAAATATACGCAGATAAGGAAATATTGAGTTTCAATTTTGTGACACAATCCTTAAATTTAAATAACAGATATTTTCTAAAATAAAGAAATTTCAATCATGATAGATTGAAATAGAATTATTTAAGACAATATCTGATATTTAATTGGAAGGCGGATTCAACATGCCGATATGGGATACTAAAAACTGAAAAACGAGGTTCGTCTAAAGCTTTAGTAAATATATGCGCAAGTTGGTATTCCGTGCCAACAAAATACAACTCAATGGTTCCCTTTTCTACGTGATTTTTAATAAAATGATACCTGATATCTATGTGTTTTGTTCGGGAGTGCTGCACGGGATTGCAAGAGATGGCAATTGCACTTCGAGAATCACAGTAAATTGGGATATTGGTGAGTGAGAATCCATAATCGCGTAGTTGTGTTCTCATCCACAGCACTTGAGGGCAACAGCTTGCAGCTGCTACATACTCAGCCTCAGCTGTAGATGTGGATACACAATTCTGCTTTTTGGAAGACCAACTAACCGGTCTATCTCCTAAAAACTGTATTCCTCCCGACGTGCTTTTTCTGTCCACTCTACAACCTGCAAAATCAGCATTTGAAAACGCGGTAAGATCGAAATCGGTTCCCTTTGGATACCATAGACCAAGTTCGGGTGAACCCTTAAGATAACGAAAAATGCGTTTTACCGCAGTTAGGTGTGATTCTTTTGGGTCGGCCTGAAATCTAGCACAAAGACATGTTGAAAACATTATATCCGGCCTACTGGCAGTCAAGTATAGTAAGGATCCTATCATCCCTCTGTAAGTTGTATTATCGACACTTCTCCCGGAAGGATCGGTGTCTAACTTACAGTTGGAGGCCATGGGAGTTGCGATACTCGTGCAAGAGTCTAACTTATACTTCTTGAGAATGTCAAGAGTATATTTCGACTGGTTCACAAAAATCCCATCCTCAAGTTGTTTGACTTGTAATCCGAGGAAAAAATTCATTTCCCCCATCATACTCATCTCAAACCTGGACTCCATTAGGGCTGAAAAATCCTTACAAAAATTACTGTCAGTAGATCCAAATATAATATCGTCGACATAAATTTGTACTAGCATTATATGTGGGCCTTCCCTTTTTGTGAACAGAGTTGTGTCCACCACACCTTTATAGAAACCGGCAGAAATAAGGAAATTTGAAAGACTATCATACCATGCTCGAGGTGCTTGTTTTAAACCATAGAGGGCCTTATCTAGCACATAAACATGGTCGGGTTTATGTGCATCAACAAAGCCTTGTGGTTGTTCAACATACACCTCCTCGTTAAGTTCACCGTTTAGAAAGGCAGTCTTGACGTCCATTTGGTACACTTTGAAATCTTTGTGTGCCGCGTACGCCAAGAAGATTCTGATTGCTTCGATCCGTGCAACTGGAGCGAAGGTCTCGTCATAATCTATCCCTTCTTGTTGTCGGTAGCCTTTGGAAACAAGTCTTGCTTTATTCCTTATCACAATGTCGTTTTCATCTCGTTTGTTCTTAAAGATCCACTTTGTTGCGATGAGTGTACGGTCTTTTGGCTTGGGAACTAACCGCCATACTCTTAGCTGTTCAAACTGGTTGAGTTCCTCTTGCATTGTAACTATCCAATCTGGATCTGTCAGGGCTTCATCCACACGAGCGGGCTCTATCATACTCAAGAATGATGCGAAGAGACATTCATTAGCAGATGCCCTACGAGTTTGGACTCCTGTTGATACATCACCAATGATTTGATCTGTTGGTTAACTTCGGGTCCATTTGATCTCGTGTGGAAGGGGTGCTCGGGATGAAACCTCTGTGATTAATGTGGGGATGGATGAGCATTCATGGTCAATGGTTTCAAATGAAGGTACCACTGGTTCAGGTTCGATTCCCGAGTGTTCAGGTGAAGGAAGAATTGTTGGTATTATATGTGAGGGTATTATAGGAGTAGATTCAACTGCGGATGTGTCGGTGGATGATGTGGATGGATGAGGGTACGTTGAAGAAGATGGAGCGAAGAAACTTTGCGGCGCAGTTGAATTGGAAGGATCACCTACATTATTGACAACATTAGACGCACTAGCGTTAGGACCGAAAAATTCAACATAAAAAGGATCAAATAAATTAACCAAATCAGAAGAAGAAAAAGAAATGGGGTTATTGGAAAAGTCTCCAGGCATTTGTGTAATGCAGGGTCCTGATTGATCAACTTCGGGTGCCAGTTCAGCCAACTCATCAAATGTGACGTGCACACTTTCATTGACTGTTCTGGTTCGGGTATTGAATGCGCGATAAGCCTTCGAGTTGGATGAGTATCCAATGAAGATCGCTTCATCCGCCTTTTCGTTAAATTTCCCGAGGTTCTCTTTGTCATTCAGCACATAGCATGTGCAACCAAATACACGTAAGTACTTGATAAATGGTACTTTATTCAAAAAGAGTTGGTAAGGAGTTTTGTTAAAGCGCTTATGGATGATGGAGCGATTTTGTGTATAGCATGCTGTTGATACGGCTTCGGCCCACAAGAACGGAGGTAGCTTAGAGTATGTGAGCATTGTACGAGCGGCTTCCACTAGCGTACGGTTACGCCTTTCCACGACCCCATTTTGTTGAGGTGTTCGAGCAGCAGAGTATTGATGCTGAATACCTTTGGATCGAAGGAAGCCCTCAACTACTGAGTTCTTGAACTCCGTGCCGTTATCTGATCTGATTGATTGCACTGACAGCTGCTGTTGGGTCTCGACACTCTTGATAAAATCAATGATTTCTTGAGCTGTCTCGTCCTTGGAACGCAAGAACCTGACCCAGGTATATCGAGAATAATCATCAACGATAACCAACACATATCGTTTTCCATTTTTGCTTTGAGTTCTCATCGGTCCGCATAAATCCATATGAAGTAACTCCAATACTCTTTTTGTTGATGGTTCGGGCTTTGGTTTGTGAGAAGATCGTTTCATTTTTCCTTTCTCACACGCTCCACACAGATGGTCCTTTTCGTAGCGCAATTCAGGAAGTCCTTTGACCAATTGTTTCGCAGCCAGCGTGTTGATATTATCAAAATTCAAATGGGATAATCTTCGATGCCACAACCAAGAGTCTTTTGAAGAGGGTTTTGATAGTAGGCAAATGTTATCCTTCACTATTAGCTTAGCTACGTCAATGGTGTAAAGGTTACAGTTTCGGGAACCAGTTAAGATTTCTTTTCCATCCATGCTCTTAACACTGCAGTTCTTAGCCCTAAACGTTACTTCTAGTCCTTTGTCGCAGAGCTGTCCTATGCTAAAAAGATTATGTGATAACCCCTCAACATAGTCAACGTCCTTGATGACCAGATTATTTAGAACTAAGTCCCCGTATCCTTTTATGTGAGCCTGATAGTTGTTCTCGAATTTCACAGTTCCGCAATACTGTTCAACAATGTTGGACATCAATTCTCTTCTTCCAGTCATGTGCTTGGAGCAACCCGAATCCATATACCAAATGGACTTAGCCTGAAAAATACATAAATTCATATAATGAAAAACTATATGCATTCAAACACATCCATTTTTAATTCACAATCAAACCGTGTTCTGAACCGAGATGTTCAGAAAACATGATGAGTTAAGACCGGGTCCTGGGCTGTTTGCACAGAAGCCAAACGTGTCGGTTTAAGCACAACCGACAAGCAAAAGAACGGGTCCTAGTCTAAGGTAACTAGAAGCCATTTCTTTGAAGCACGGGTCTTGATCAGAAGTAACCAAGAACCATCTGCATTAAGATCACACAACCTTGGGTACCCACCTCAATATGGGTCCCTTTTTGTTAGGATTTCCAGATTTATATGGCACGTGTACAGTTTTAGAATCCCAACTAGCATTTGTGTGTGGTCCGGATGCACATCCCTTTGGAATCCATTGAAGATTGGATTTATTGGGTTTTGGAACCTTAGGCGCTGAAATTGCCTTTGGTTTTTGTCTTTTTGAGACCTTTTTGACCGTTGCTTTGGTTTTGGGCCTTGGCAACGGACACATTTCAATTTTGTTTGTGGCCGATGATGCACTATTTTTTGTTTTCATTTTCCGAATACGTTTAACAGGATAAGGCACGAAAGCATTCATTTCAGGAACCTGTCGTCTATATTTAGTTGGACATAGATTAAACAAATCACTGATAGAGTACTTTTACGGAACAGCAGAATTCGGTACAACATTACAGACATTGTCACACACATTGTTACATAAATTGTCTTTAGAGATTACAGACATCCTATCTCTAGTAACAAATTCATTTGGCATTAAAGCCTTCTTCACAAAAAAACTTGTAAAATCCTGCATGGTGGTTTTTGGGACTCTCCTTATATGATCTGTAGGAACAAAACGATTAGAGTCAGTAAGCATGGAACATTTAGACTTGACAGACTTTTCTTTTTGGTGGTGAGTGGGTTTCTTAAAAGACTTGGATTTAACCTAAGTCTTTTTAGGAACCTCATTTTTTAAAACTTTTGAGCACTCACCTTTGACAAATGATAGAAGAAGATTCAGCTTTAGCCTTACCTTTATCTGATGACACACATGGAATTTTTATGGAATGAGAAAGTGTTCGTTCTTTTGAAAGATCTTTCAATTTTTGTGAAACCATTTCAAAATTTTCTCTGTAGACAGTAACTTCCACAGATGTGACACCCTTGCCACAACAACCACCATTAACAAGACACCCAGGATTAATCACCAATACATCAATTACATAATGATCTGATTACTTAATTAAAGTGCGGAAGCAATTAAAGTACAAAATAAAGTATTACAACAATTCCATATCACTCTGCGGTACTAAAAAGGTTACATGTCTATATCTAAAAACTTCCATTACATTACATTATCCCAAATTTATTACAACAATAATCTCAACAATTAAGTTACCAAATAAGCAACTGAGTCTTCAATTCACTTCAAACAACAACCTAGCTAGATGGTCCCGCAGCTGATTTTCCTTTTCCTGTAAAAATTACAACAACTAAAACGTAAGCGAATGCTTAGTGAATACATAGATTGCGCACATTATAAATATTTATGAAGCCCAAGAGTAACCCCGACGACAAACGTCGTATACTCTCTTCGTACACCAAGTACGGACCAGAGCCGCAGCCCCTTCGAGCCCAAAGCTCGGCATTTACACATACCATCTGAGACAAACGAACGATCGGAGATGACATACTGCCTACCGGACCTGGAGGGATCAGCTCCAGCGTCATATAGCACAGTAACATCAGAGTTAACGATGCGACCCACCGGTCCATCACTAGATGCACAACAATCGAATGGACATGCAACAAGTAAGAATGTGCATCTAAATCTACGCAAGTTAGTAGAATTCCAACCAATCAAATGAAACAACAGGTCTCAGCAGGCAAAGCTTAACATAAATCAGATATAATCATGCGAAATCTACTGTACTCACAGTGGGTGCGTATTTAATCTTTAATCAATTTTATTTCTCCTCGGGCTTTCAACCGGATCCACAAAGTACCCCACTGTGGGTTAAACAACACCACAAGGGACCTGTTAGTCAGTTGTAACAACACATCGTGTCAATAACTGTTTGATTCCATAAAAACCAAATTTTTATAAGTTTTGCAAAAATTTCGACCCTAATTCGGATCCATGTCCGAATTCGGACCCCACCCGAATTCGGACCCCCAATTCGGTCCCCAATAGATCCTAATTCGGACCTCATAACAACTTCGGACCACATCGAGTTCGTACCACACTTGTCCCAAATTCGGACCATAGCCAGTTCGGTCCCTCATCGAATTCGGACCACCATCCGAATTCGGATCAATTTGGTTTCCCCAACACTTAGAAATTATTTCTGTTTTTATAAATCAACACTTCGGACCTTCTAAATTTCGGACCACTATCCGAATTCGGTTCCCGAACCGAGTTTACTTATTTAGAAATGTTTTGCTATTTTGGACATCAACATTTCGGATCTTGTCCGAATTCGGTCTAGATCCGAGTTCCTGCCAGATCCGAATTCGGACATCCGAGTTCATAAAAGTGCAGTCTTGATATTTTCCAGATTTAATCCAAGTCATTTTTGTACTTGTTCAATACGTGAAATAACTTACACCAACTAACATTCATGTATTTCCAACACTTTTAACACTAAAATTAACACATTTCTATGCCAATTAAACACTTTTTGACTACTTTTTCATCATTCATCGACACACACACTAAAAACACACACAATTCTCCAAAAATCATACTTATAGTTCAAATCTGAAGCTAAAATTTTGTACATAGCATCTTATACACTCGATTTGAACAAATCCACAACAATATCATACATGCATCCACGTTTGAACTCCGAATCTGAGTTTCGGATTTTAACAAAACCGAACAAAGAATGCTTCTAAATTCGAATTTTAAAGATTGTTTACCTTAATTTGATGATTGTAGACGATATAATTCCTCCCAAACAACCTTAATCCAGATTTCCAGCTTCCAAATCCAAGCTTTGATGATCTTTAATCTTAGAGAGAGAGAGAGCCGAGAGATAGAGGTTTTAGAGAGAGAGTGGGAATAATTTCAAATGAGTTGAAATAAACTATCTTCCCCCCTTTTATTCCAAATTTCCGACTTTTGACACATTCAACCCTTCAACTTATCCGGTTCCATTAAAATACTGATTTTATAAAATAAAGAATTCTATCTTTATTTTATTTTCCTTAATAATTTAATAATTATTTTCACTTACTAATTTTAGAATTCTAAATTTCCATAATATGCAATCAACTTTATAATCAGTCCAAATTTCGTACCAACTTTCATAATTCAAATACATATTTCAACTTAAATTACAAATTTAAACTTAATAACTTTAAATACAATAATTTAAATCCGAGGATGTTAAAACAGAGTGTTGAAAAGATTGATTTACCAATTCTTCTTCTCTCTTAAGAAGTGCATCTTGAAGATCAAGTGCTTTCACTTGAGACGACTTCAATTCCTTTTCTAAAACAGTGATTTGTTGTTGAAGAACTTTGGCAGGAATATAAAGTTGAGGAGTTGATTTTACGGTTTCATTTTTTAATTCAGCTTCTGAATAAGTTGACAAGAGATCTTCCTCTAAAGTGGGTACTCTAGAAGAATAACTCTCGTTAAGTTCTTCATATTGAAAAGAAATTTCTTTATCTTTACGAGCAACACGTTTCTCATTTTCTTGGTTTTAAACTTCTTTTGATGACTCAAAAAAGAAAGATTTAAGACCGGCTCCCATATAGTTCATGTCATAAAATACAGGTAAAACATTTTGTGCTTTTTCCAAATATTTAGGATTTTTAAAACCAATTCCTTGTTTAGAATGGTAAAACCTAGTTTCTTTGGGCTGATTTAAATGGATAGTTTGTTCTGTTTGACCCCTTTTCAAAAATGCATCGTCAAGGGTCTTTATTCTTGAGTACAAGCTTATCCTTTCTTCTTCAATCATTTTGTATTTTTCTAAACTGTCTATATTTTCCATATTTACCACATCTAATTGTTTTGTAAGAACAGAAATTTCTTCTTTTAAAGAGAGTTTATCTTTTGAAAGCGTTTCCATGCAAGATTCAAGGTATATATTCCTATCCTGAACATCTACTTTTTCTATTAACATCTGTTTTATAACATTATGATTAGTTAACCACTTTGAATGATATAATTCAGATGATTCTTTTAGAGTTTGAGCTTGATGTTCAGCCTGTACACACCTTGCAGTTTCAGCATTTAATCTAGCTTGTAGATCAAGTATATGTGTGTGCAATGTACATTCATTGTCTACAAATAATTTATTTACATGTGCAGGAATGTAACAGGAATATACCTCATTGGACTCAGAATCGGATGTGGAGCATTCGGGATCGTTGGTTGTGGCCATCAGACATGCTGGTGGATTTTTCAGTGTCTCCCCCTCAGCAGCATGATCTGAATTGTCAGCAGTGAAATCAGCACATGTCTCCAACCCCATACGATCAACCATGTAGCAATTCTTGCCCTTGTCATCCTCGTCTTCAGAATCTTCAGCATCCCAGTAGTCCTCCTGGGCGACGAGGGCTAACGCATCCGTTCTCTTCTTGGCTGCCTCGAACTTTCTCTCGTAGTACGCAACGTCTCTGTCGAAATTGTTCTTGCATTCCCTAGCAAAGTGGCCCGGTTTGCCACATTTGTAGCAGAGACGTTCATCCGCGGCCTTCGGCTCATCTGCTCTTGGCCTGTCCTCTCTTCTTTCCGCCAGCCTCTTATCTGCCCGGCAATGCTCTCGGCTGTCATCACGCCTCCTGTCCCTTCTTTCGGGCTCTCGTCTCTCTTCCCTGCGGTCATCCCGACGACCATCCCTTCGATCGTCCCGCCTGTCAACCCTGCGATCATCACGCCTATCATCTCGCCTTTCATAACGGCGATCATCTCGATAGTCGCGTCTATCGTCATATCGGCGATCATCCCTATCATCCCTTCGGTATTCATCCCTTCGATAGTCATCGCGTCGGTCATCCCTTTTATCATCTGAGTACCTCCGTGGACCGGTGTCATAACGGAGTTGGTTGTTAGTCTTGTTGGAGAACCGTCGCTGTTGGAGACGGTTGGTCCACAAGGCTATCTGTTCCTGTATCGAAGCTTCCTCCTCATCATAGGCCTCACGCGGAGGAGAAGCATACCTGTACTGAGATGACGAAGAACCTGGAGCAAAGGATGGTGTCGGAATCTGCGTGTTAGTGATCAAGGCTAGAGAATCATTCGGTTTCAACCCGGTGTTGGCCGATAGCAGTAGAGAGGCCAATTGATTTGCCATCAGCTTCTGTTGATCCACATCCCCTTGATACTTTTTAAGCTCCTTAAAGACGACATTAATGGATACCTCAGGAATGTTCAGGACTCTTTTCGTGGCCCGACATGCAAGCTGCCACTCGGGGGCTAAGGCGGCAAAGAATTGGATGTTGATATCATCCCTATCCTTCTTGATGTGCAGTTTGTTCAACTCATTAAGGACTGCACAGAACCTGGTGAATGTGGCTTGCAAAGATTCCCCGTCTTTGGCACGGAATTCCATAAACTTTGCCTTTGCCTCCTTTATTTTGGCACGATCATCGAGATCTGCCCCCAGCATTTGGACTTCCAGCTCGTCCCACATTTCTTTTCCAGACATTTTACTGTCTACACCGACCAGAATATCAGTGGGGAGGGCTTGATAAATCAGGTATTCTGCCCTCTTGTCAGCGTGCTGTCGGTCTCTCTCAGCGTCATTTGCCGGTTCTCTTTCAACTTTAGAGGCTTGGACAGGGGGGTCAGCCTCAGGTCTGGCTGCTATCTCTCGATAGTAGATTACGGGTCCTTCGGATATAGACTGAAGCATCAAATTCCCGAGCGGTTGCATTCCAACGAACTTACGGAACCGGGATTTCCATTGTTCGTACTCATCGGGATAGAGAACTGGTGGTCTGTTCTCAGATCCGAGTGCTAGAGCTTCGCGAGACATTATGAAGATGGGTGCTGATTAAAAATATGAAGATCTTAGAGGTGGAAACTGGACACGGATGGGCTGGACTTAAAACAGATGGAGCTAAATTCAGATGATAGACAAGTTCGGATGAGTTGGTTTCGGATGAACAGTGTTTCGGATTTCACGGTCGAATTCGGATTGGATGAATTTCGGATCTATGAACCGAATTCGGATGGGTTGATTTCGGATGGATGAACAGTAATTCGGATGGGGTATGGTCCGGATGAGGTTCTAGTTCGGATGGAGTCCTATTTCGGATGAACAGTAATACGGTTGGGGACCAAGTTCGGATGAAGATGGATTCGGATGGGGTCCTAATGCGGATGAACAGTAATACGGTTGGGGACCAAGTTCGGATGAAGATGGATTCGGATGGGGTCCTAATGCGGATGAAGAGTAATACGGTTGGGGACCAAGTTCGGATTAAGATGGATTCGGATGAAACTATGGGACCGAATTCGGATGAACAGTGGACAGGACCGAATCCGGATGGACCGAAATGGGTATGGTCCGAAATAGGAAAAATTTAAGTACAAGTCCCAAATGTGAAAATGGAAGCCTGATCTGAACTTCGGATGGTCCGAAGTTCGGATGGGACCGAAGTGGGGTCCGAAATAGGCTTATGGGGGGGTCCGAAATTCACCTAAGTATGGACCGAATTGGACCGAAGTGAGGTCCGAATTAGGGCAATGGGTGGTCCGAAATTGGTGCCTAGGTGGTCCGAAGTTCTACAGTAAAGATCCGAAATACAGCAGGTTTTTTACGATTTCTAAGGCAGAACTGAGCAGAATTCGATTTTTATCAGTTTTAAAGCCTAAAAACAGTTCTAAATGATTTATAAACTATTTTAAACACTTTTGGTGATTTAAAATAACCTAAAAAACACCTAAAAACAGCATGAACAAGTTAAAAACCCACTTAAAAAACCCATATTTTCAAAGTTAAAAATGGCCGATTCTTGATGATTTTAACAAAGATATGGAACTAAATGAGCATAAAATCAGTAGAGAATGATAATGTGATGTTTATATGACCATTATAGCACAAGAAACACAGAAAAACAGAGGAAAATGAAGATCTAACCGGGTAGAATGGAAGAACACGAAGAACAAACAACAAAACCCAGCAGAATCCAAAAGAAGCAGTTGAAATCCACCCCTCTGAGCTCTGATGCCAATTGTAATAATGTATTCCCATATTGTTTCAGCACCTTGATGATTTCTTATCAATACTTAAGAAGAACAAGGCTCAATAATCAAGTAATGATGAAGAATAGACAAAGAGAATGTTGAGAGTAAAATGAATAGTGGCGGCTGGCTCCTTTTCTTAAATGTCAACCGTAAATATTAAAGTAACCCTAGGAGCCTATTATAGCTCCATTTAATTAAGTCTTACACATTGGCACATTTGGCCCCTAGACTATTACATAGAAACAAAGTACATGGAAATTAAATACAAGACAAAATACAAAGATAATAATTATTACAAAACAACTCCTATGATCGAAATAATATATCTAACATTAGCAAATCTGTATTTAATAGCCAATTATAGCCTAATCAGTGGTCATTAGAAATTAATCAAGTGATTAACAAGGTTTATTAGAAAATTCAACTCAATTATAATCAAATTCATCAGTGCGATGAATCGGGAAATCAATTAATCCGATCAATTTACGATATGAGGGATTAATTCAACTGAGTACATAATTAAATTATGATTAGTGACACTAATCAAACACTAATACAATTACTTAACATTAATTATGCAAGACTAAAATAATTCATTAAAACAATGCATGTAAAAGTATTTATGAATTTACAAGAAAAAGGGAAATACAAGAATACATTTCTAAATACATTTATACAAAAAAAAAATATAAATACACCCTAAATACATAAAGGGGCCGGCCCTATAGGCATGTGTTTATTAGATTTTGACTTCAAATATTTTAATATTACTTTAAACACAATCATTTTGTTTAAAAGTGCACTCTACCTTTTCATCCCATGTCTTTCATCATTTGAAAGACCAAAACTTTCTCTATAAATAGAGAGGCATTTCATTCATTTTAAACACACCAAAAACCCTTCTATCTCTCCCTAAAAATCCGGCCATATACACACTCACATCACAAACCTTTTCATTCAAGTGTTCTTCAAGAAATTCAAGTGTTTTGGTGCATATTTTGCAAGGATTTCAACTTCTACTCAAAATCATACTCTAAAAACTTCATAGTAAGTAAATACTAACTTATTTCATCATACATTTATGTTTATATAAGTCTTGCATAATATATATAATCACCAACAACAACAAGTTTCATAAAAACTCAAGTTTATAAGTTTCTAGTTCTTATTTTTAAGTTGTTTCTTTAAATGTGTTTATGAATATATGAAAACATTATAAAAATGTTAATATTATGGAAACAAGTGATATATATGTGTTTTATAGCCTTTATAACTTTCATACAAGTAGTCTTTGAATAAACAACAAGAATAATAAGTTGTTTCAAGTTTATAAACTACGGATTTTCGGCAGAAAATTTATATCGACTTTGAAAAGTCATAACTAATTCATAACTTAACAAAATGAGTGGATTCTTGTCTCAAAAGTTAGATCTATCTCATAACTATAGATCTGGAAGTTTTCATAATTTATTTTGGAGTTTAAGTCCTCCAGAAATTATTTGGGAAACTGAAAGTTTGACAGCTCAATAATGGGCAACATAGGGTTTTTAACAAACTTTTAAACCAAACGAAACATCTCAAAAAATGGCCGTTCTTGATTCTAAAAATCATTTGTATATAGTAGTTTAATGTCCAAGAAAAGCAAAGTCTAAAACATTTTTGAGCTTTGTCAAAAACAGCCTCAAAGTAGGCCGAAAAACTCCGAAAAAGCTGGAAAATTATATATATACATATATATATATATATATATATATATATATATATATATATATATATATATATATATGTATATATATATAAATCTATATATAGAGATATTAAGACATAAATTATCATATATTAGAGATATTAAGTCATAAAAATCTATAAATCTATATATATATATTATCATATATTAGAGATATTATGTCAATCTTATCATTTAGGACTCGATTAATCTCGCTCAGTGCATCAACCATCCATTTACGCTAAAAAGCATTTTTCGCTCGTTTTTGCCATCACACGCTCGGTGAGTCTTCAAAGCCCCTATTTTCACTATCTATTGGGGTGGAAATACATGCATTGTTTTCATATGGACATCAAAACTGTTTATTTCTTATATGTATTACATGTTTGGATCCATCAGCCCTCAAATCATGAACCGTTAATTGCATTTATTTGTAAGCGCGAATATATTGTGGATAGATCTATCGGGAGTCATGTCCCCCATTCGGGTTAGTTCGGCTCGGCTAACAGCGGGTGCATATATATTCAATACACGGTATTACGTATGGGAATACTGCACAGTGCAAACTCATTTAATTAAGCTTCTATTGCATGACGGTTTATGTAATATATACACAGAATTTATGCTTTATAATTTCAACTCATCTGATAATGTCCATACAACTGGTCTTTTCACGTAAACCTATGAGCTCGCCAACAATATGTTGACGTATTTTTGCATGTATTTTCAGGTGATTAAGGCATGCACATTTTGGAGTCACATCATTTTCAAACTCGGAGAATTATTTGCATCTTTCCTGATAAACTAAATTGTGTATTTAAATCTTGGTATTTTAAGAACTACTTACGCTGTATTTTGGTTATGTAAAACAATATTTATATTTGAAGTTAAATCAATGTATTTTTGAAAAACGTCCATATAGTGGTCGTTCGTTATGATTATGGTTATGCTTCCGCGACGTCACGCTTCGTTGCCAACCGGGGTAACGGGGTGTGACATAGAATAAGCGGCAAGTCTTAAGGACTGACGTATCTCTATGAGGGTTCTAGGAGTTGACCAGAACCTCATAGCCTCGCTCTTTGCGGAGTTGACTTGGATTCCTTTACCATTGATCACGTGACCGAGGGATTTCACCTCTCTTAACCAAAAGTCAAACTTAGAAAGCTTGGCATATAGTTGTTCTCTCTCCAACAACTCTAGAATCAGTCTTAAATGTTGCTCGTGCTCCTCCTTGTTTCGTGAGAAGATTAAGATGTCATTTATGAAGACAATTACAAATTTGTCTAAGTATGGTTTGCACCCCCGATTTATAAGGTCCATGAGTACTTTTGGTGCATTTGTTAATACAAATGGCATTACCTGGAATTTGTAATGACCGTATCGAGTTCTGAAGGCTATCTTTGGGATATCTTCCTCACGAACTCTAACCTTTTCGAATAGAAGCTTGACCGTTGGAGTTGGTCAAACAAGTCGTCGATCCTCAGGAGTGGGTACCGGTTCTTTATGGTTAGCTAATTGTGTTCTTGGTAGTCAATGCACATTCTAAAGGTTCCATCCTTCTTCTTTACAAACACAACTGGAGCTCCCCAGGATGAGGAACTCGATTTGATAAATCCTTTATCTAAGATCTCCTGTGGTTGGTTGGATAAGTCTTTCAATTCTGATTAGGCTAAACAGTATGGTGCTCGCACCGCCTGTGCAGCACCTGGCACTAGGTCGATTTGGAATTCGACTTGCCTCATTGGTGGGAGTCCAGGGGAGTTTTCTAGAATGACATTGGGGTAGTCGCAGACAACAGTAATATCTTTGAGTCAGTTTTCCTTCGCATCCTTCTCCGTCATGTGGACTAGGATAACCTGACAACCCTTTCGTAGACATTTCAGGGTCCTTAGGCTGGAGATGATGCTTACTTTGGTGTTTCTTCATTCACCTTGGACAATTATGATCTTCTTATTGGTCAAGGGTATGCACACTATCTTCTTGTCGCACATGATTTCCACACAGTTTTTCGATAACAAATCCATGCCTATAACCACGTCAAAACTCCCCAATTTGACGGACAACAAGTCTATTTCAAATAGTTGACCTACTAATTCTAATTAAGGAGCACCGTTGAATTAGTTTTTTGTCTTAAGTGTCTTACCATCATAAACCTCAATAGCTTAAATGGCACTTAATGGTGTAAGAATGACATTTATCTACTCTCTAAACTTAGTGGATATAAAGCTCCTATTAGCACAGGTATCAAATAGTATGAATGCATAAGTGGTATCTAATGGGGTAAGAGGATAAGTCTATTGGTTTGAAATTTCTTAGGTTGATTGTCATAGCTACATACCATCATACATAGATTTATAGATAACTTAATTCTTCATTAAAGTGCTTGACACCTAATCTTTATAAATGATATCCTAAAGATACATTAGATAGTAAAACCTAGAGAAATACTATAAAATGGTAGGAGGGCACTAAGTATGAGATGCCTCCGGGGTTTCACCGTACTCCAGGGCATTAAGTCGATGGGTTAGCTCTGCATTGTGGGCTTCGCACTCTGCTAGGCGACTGTCACAATTCATCGATTCCGTCTTGTTGAATCGCCTGGGTATTCTGGTTGGCCGAAGGTATATTGGAGGTTTGAATTGTCTCCTGCTTAATCCTTGTGAAGATGTCGCCCGACCTCCTGGTGGATTTTTTCAAAATTAGAGGTCGTGTCTGGCGGCCCTTGCCACCAACAGATGCACCGTTTGTTGCGTAGGTTCCTGGGTAAGTGTCGGCACTTGAGAAGAAGATGGTGTTCTAACTTCAAACGGGCTTGGGATACCTTCCTCGTTTCTCCATTCTTGGAGAGTGTGAGACATCCATCCCCATTGTCTTACATTTTCTCATCGCTGCTGCGGCGAGCTTGGCTGATGGGCAGGTACCGGGATAGACTCTCGTTGTGCCAGCCACACCCTTCTCCTAGGGTTGAACTTCCTCAATGGTCCATTGGTATGGCTTCTGAATAGGGTGTAGGATGGAATACGTTGTGGTGATGGTGGAGAATTTTGTGCTGCAGGGCCACAGGTTGCCCTCCTCTTGTTCTGACGGGTTCTCTACCTTTCATTGATTGGGTGTGGGTGAGTCTCCGATCCAAGGTACATCTCAGTGTCACCTTGGTTTCCTTGTCCCATGGGTGAGTATTCATCCTAGGAGTCAAAGAGGATAACGACCGTATTGTTTTACATGTTTCTGTCGTTAGGGTCCAAATATATGTTCACAGTTGTTGAGGTAAGAAAGTTTAGTTTTTGTAAAACTTATAGTCTAGGGTACTAATGCAACCTAGTTCATGCAAAGGGATAAAGTTATTGCTTACACATCACGGCAGCTCAAAATCCACGAGGTGAACTATACAACTCATGACTTGGAGCTTGGAGCAGTGGTGTTTCCTCTCAAAATATAGAGGCACTACCCGTACGGAACTAAGTGCACGGTGTTCACAGACCATAAAAGCCTTCAGCATATTATGAATCAAAAAGAGTTGAATATGAGGCAACGTCGTTGGGTTGAGCTACTTAGCGATTACGACTGCGAGATTCGTTATCATCCGGGGAAGGCAAATGATGTAGCTGATGCCATGAGCCGAAAGGAACGGGTTAAACCATTGAGAGTCCGAGCTTTGGTAATGACTATACAGTCAGACCTAAACTCTCAAGTCCGCGAGTCACAAGAAGAAGTAGGCAAGGAGGGTAATCTACTGGATGAAGCCTTGAGAGGTATGGATAAGCAGTTTGAAATCAAGTCAGATGGATGTCGGTATTTCATGGGCAGAATTTGGCTTCCAAAATTCGGAGGAGAAAGGAAGCTGGTCATGGATGAAGGGCATAAAACAAGATATGCTATTCATCCAGGTTCAGATAAGATGTACCACGACTTGAAGGGAATGTACTGGTGGCCAAACATGAAGGCTTACATTGCTACCTATGTCAGCAAGTGCTTAACATGTTTGAAGGTTAAGGCTGAGCACTAGAAACCATCAGGATTGCTAGTTCAACCGTAAATACCCCAGTTGGAAGTGGGAGAACATCACCATGGATTTCATCACTAAGTTGCCAAAGACTTCTGGAGGTTATGACACCATTTGGGTGATTGTGGATCGACTTACCAAAACCGCACACTTCCTGCCAATCAAGGAGACTGATAAGATGTATAAGTTTACACGAATCTATCTTACAGAAGTCGTCTCAAGGCATGGAGTGCTAGTATCAATTATATCAGACAGAGACAGCCGGTTCACATCAAGATTTTGGTAGTCATTGCAAGAAGCACTGGGTACACGCTTGCATATGACCACAACCTATCACCCGCAAACGGATGGTCAGAGTGAAAGGACGATTCAAACTTTGGAAGACATGCTAAGGTCATGTGTCATCGATTTTGGCAATAGTTGGGACAGGCACCTGCCATTAGTCGAGTTTTCATATAACAACAGCTATCACTCAAGTATTAAGACCGCTCCGTTCGAGGCACTCTATGGGCGAAAGTGTCGATCACCACTTTGTTGGGCTGAAGTAGGAGATAGTCAGATTACTAGACCCGAGATCATCCAGGAGACTACAGAAAAGATAGCCCAGATTCGAAACCGATTAAATATCGCGCGGGATCGACAGGAAAGTTATGCAGACATCCGACGGAAGGATTTGGAATTTCAAGGGTGAGATCACGTAATTTTGAAAGTCTCGCCTTGGAAAGGCGTAATCCGTGTTGGGAAACGAGGAAAACTCAATCCTCGTTATATCGGACCATTCAAGATCACTAAAAGGATTGGTCCAGTAGCTTACCGACTCGATCTGCCCCCAGAGCTTAGTAACTTTCATAATACCTTCCACGTGTCCAATCTTAAGAAGTACTGGATGATGAAACACTCGTTATACCCATGGACGAGCTAGAATTAGACGATAAGTTGAACTTCATTGAGCAACATGTAGAAATAATGGACCGAGAAGTCAAGAAACTAAAGCATAGTCGGATCTCGATAATTAAAGTCAGATGGAACTCTAAGCGAGGTCCTGAGTTTATGTGGGAACGCGAAGATCAGTTCCGAGAAAAATACCCTCAGCTATTCTCAAATACTCAAGCAGTGGAGAACACGAGCTAATTTCGGGACGAAATTCCCTTCACAGGGGGAAACTGTAACATCCGGCACTAAACCAGGTTAGCAAATCTGTATTTATTAGCCAATTATAGCCTAATCAGTAGTCATTAGAAATTAATCAAGTGATTAACAAGGTTTATTAGAAAATTCAACTCAATTATAATCAAATTCATCAGTGCGATGAATCGGGAAATCAATTAATCCGATCAATTTACGATATGAGGGATTAATTCAACTAAGTACATAAATAGAGAGGCATTTCATTCATCTTAAACACACCAAAAACCCTTCTATCTCTCTCTAAAAATTCGGCCATACACACACTCACATCACAAACCTTTTCATTCAAGTGTTCTTCAAGAAATTCAAATGTTTTGGTGCATATTTTGCAAGGATTTCAACTTCTACTCAAAATCATACTCTAAAAAATTCATAGTAAGTAAATACTAACTTATTTCATCATACACTTATTTTTATATAAGTCTTGCATAATATATATAATCACCAACAACAACAAGTTTCATAAAAACTCAAGTTTATAAGTTTCTAGTTCTTATTTTTAAGTTATTTCTTTAAATGTGTTTATGAATATATGAACACATCATAAAAATGTTAATATTATGAATACAAGTGATGTATATGTGTTTTATAGCTTTTATAACTTTCATACAAGTAGTTTTTGAATAAACAACAAGAATCATAAGTTGTTTCAAGTTTATAAACTACGGATTTTCGGCAGAAAATTTATATCGACTTTGAAAAATCATAACTAATTCATAACTTAACGAAATGGGTTGATTCTTGTCTCAAAAGTTAGATCTATGTCTTAACTATAGATCTAGAAGTTTTCATAATTTATTTTGGGGTTTAAGTCCTCCAGAAATTATTTGGGAAACCGAAAGTTTGACAGCTCAAAAATGGCCACCATAGGGTTTTTAACAAGCTTTTTAACCAACCTAAACATCTCGAAAAATGGTCGTTCTTGATTCTAAAAGTCCTTTGTATATAGTAGTTTAATGTCCTAGAAAACCAAAGTCTAAAACATTTTGGAGCTTGGTCAAAAACAACCTCAAAGTAGGCCGAAAAACCTCCGAAAAAGCTGGAAAATTATATAAATATAAACTTGACGTTTTAAGCGGGTTTTATTTATAAACTTGTAATTTTGGGTGATTTAAGACATAAAAATATATAAAAATATATATTATCATATATTAGAGATATTAAGTCAATATTATCATTTAGGACTCGATTAATCTCGCTCGGTGCATCATCCATCCATTTACGCTAAAAAGCATTTTTCGCTCGTTTTTGCCATCACACGATCGGTGAGTCTTCAAAGCCCCTATTTTCACTATCTATTGGGGTGGAAATACATGCATTGTTTTCATATGGACATCAAAACTGTTTATTTCTTATATGTATTACATGTTTGGATCCATCAGCCCTAAAATCATGAACCGTTAATTGCATTTATTTGTAAGTGCGAATATATTGTAGATAGATCTATCGGGAGTCATGTCCCCCATTCGGGTTAGTTCGGCTCGGCTAACAGCGGGTGCATATATATTCAACACACGGTATTACGTATGGGAATACTGCACATGGAAACTCATTTAATTAAGCTTCGGTTGCATGATGGTTTATCTAATACATACACGGAATTTATGCTTTATAAAATCAACTCATCTGATAATGTCCATACAACTGGTCTTTTCACGTAAACCTATGAGCTCACCAACAACTTGTTGACGTATTTTAGCATTTATTTTCAGGTGATTAAGGCATGCGCATTTATCGGATTCCTTTACTATTGATCACGTGACCGAGGGATTTCACCTCTCTTAACAAAAAGTCAAAGTTAGAAAGCTTGGCATATAGCTGTTCTTTCTCCAACAACTCCAGAATCGTTCTTAAATGTTGCTCGTGCTCCTCCTTGTTTCATGAGTAGATTAGTATGTCATTTATGAAGACAATTACAAATTTGTCTAAGTATGGTTTGCACCCCCGATTTATAAGGTCCATGAGTACTTTTGGTGCATTTGTTAATCCAAATGGCATTACCTGGAATTTGTAATGACCGTATCGGGTTCTGAAGGCTGTCTTTGGGATATCTTCCTCGCGAACTCTAACCTTTTCGAATAGAAGGTTGACCGTTGGAGTTGGTCAAACAAGTCGTCGATCCTCGGGAGTGGGTACCGGTTCCTTATGGTTACCTAATTGAGTTCTCGGTAGTCAATGCACATTCTGAAGGTTCCATCCTTCTTCTTTATGAACACAACTGGAGCTCCCCAGGATGAGGAACTCGATTTGATAAATCCTTTAAACCATGAGTTTAGCTACGTCTGTGGTGTAAAGGTTAGAATTACAGGAATCGGATTATGTGATAATCCCTTAACACTACAGTTGTTTGACATCCATACTCTTAACACTACAGTTCTTAGCCCTTAACGTTACTTCTAATGCTTTATCGCTGAGCTGACCTATGCTAAACAGATTATGTGATAATCCCTCAACATCGTCAACATCCTTGATGACTAGATTATTTAAGACTAAATCCCCGTATCCTTTTATATGAGAATGGTGACTGTTCCCAAATTTTATCGTGCCACAGTGCTGTTCTACTACGTTGGACAACAATTCTCTTCTCCCGGTCATGTGCTTGGAGCAACCCGAATCCATATACCAGATGGATTTTTCCTGAAAAACAAATAAATACATATAATGAAAATCTATAAGAATTCAAACAGATCCATCTTATATTGACAGTCAAACCATGTTCTGAACCGAGATGCTCAGAAAAACATGATGAATTTATATCGGGTCCTGAGTTGTATGCACGGAAGCCAAACGTGTCTGTATAAGCACAACCGACAACCAGAAGAACGGGTCCTAGTCTATGATAACTAGAAACCACTTCATTAAAGTACGGGTCTTGATCTGTAGTAACCAAGAACCATCTGCATTAAGTTCACACAACTTTGGGTACCATCTTAATATGTGTCCTTTTGGGTTAGGAGTTCCAGGTGAATATGGCACGTTTACAGTTTTAGGAACCCATTTTGCAGTTATGTGTGGACCCGATGCATAGCCTTTTGGAATCCATTGAAAATTAGATTTATCAGGATTTGGAACCTTGGGCGATGAAATTACCTTCGGTTTTTGACTTTTTGAGACTTGTTTGACATTTGCTTTGGTTTTGAGCCTAGGCAAAGTACAAGTCTCATTTTTCGTGATGGTCGATGATGCAACATTTTTTATTTTCTTTTTACGAACTCTTTTAGCAGGATAAGACACAAAAGCATTCATTTGAAAAACTTGGCGTCTAAAAAGAGTTGGACATAATTTAAACAAGTCACTAAAAGAATACTTCAAACAAGCAGTAGAATTCGTTGCATCATTACAAACATTGTTTTCAGAGATTACATGCAACCTATCTCTAGAAACAAAATCAATTGGCATAACAACCTTCTTCATAAAAAAAACTCATAAAATCTTGCATAGTTGTTTTTGTTGTCGTCTCACATGATCTGTAGGAACAAAACGACGAGAGTCAGTACGCATGGAAGACTTAGACTTTAAAGATTTTTCTTTTTCTTGGTGAGTGGATTTCTTAATGACTAAGATTGAATCTGAGTCTTCTTCGAAACCTCTACTTTAAAAGGTTTTGAGCACTCACCTTTACAACTGATAGAAGAATTTTCAATTTTGGTTTTACCTTTGTTAGATGACACGGGTGGGATTTTGGTAGGACGAGAAACTCTTGGCACTTTTAAATGATCTTTTAATCTTTTAGAAACCATGTCAAATTTTTCTCTGTAGCCAGTTAGTTCTACAAATTGTTGAAAACTTTGATTTTCCAATTTTTCCTAAGTCTTAAGAAGAGCTTCTTGAAAATCAAGAGCTTTCATTTGAGTTATGTTTAATTCCTTTTCTAAAACTTTAATTTTAAGTTGAAGAACGTTTGTAGGAATGTAAAGGTGAAGGATTGGTTTTACAGGTTCTGCTTTCATTTCAGCTTCAGAATAACTAGACAAGAAGTCTTCCTCTAGAGTGGGTACTCTTTAAGGATAACTGTTATTTAGTTCTTCATATTTAATAGATATTTCCTTTTCTTTATTTTCAATGCGTTTCTCATCCTCTTGGGTTAAAACTTCTTTTGATGACTCAAAAAAGAAATATTTAAGCCTAGCACCCATGTAATTCATGTCATAAAATAGAGGTAAAACTTTTTGGGCCTCTTCCAAATACTTAGAATTTTTTAAACCAATTCCTTGTTTAGAATGGTAAAACCTTGTCTCTTTAGGCTGGTTTAAATGAATAGTTTGTTAAGTTTGACCCCGTTTTAAAAATTCATCATCAAGGGTCTTTATTCAAGAGTACAAACTTATTCTTTCTTCTTCTATCATTTTGTTTTTTCTAAGGTGTCTATGTTTTCCATACTTGCCGTCTATAATTGTTTTGATAGAACGGATATTTCTTCTTTTAATGGGAGCTTTTCATTAGATAACTTATCCATACAAGATTCTAGGTATGTATTTCTATCCTGAACATCTACCTTTTAAATTAGCATCTGTTTTATCACATTATGATTAATTAACAACTTTGATTAATATAACTTAGACGACTCTTTACATGTTTGGGCCAGATGTTCAGCCTTCACACACTTTTCTGTTTCAGCATTTAACCTAGCTTCTAAATCAAGTATGTGTGTGCAATTTACATTAACTATGTACAGGTAAATTATTTACATGCTTTGAAATGTAAAAGGAATGTACCTCTCGTGCCTCAGAATCTGATGACGAACATTCTGGATCGTCGGATCTGGCCATCAGACATGCTGGTGGATTTTGCGGTGTCTCCCCCTCAGCAGCAGTGTCTGAATCTGAATCGGTTGATGTAGCACAATCGTCCAATCCCAGACGATCCACAGTGTAGCAATTTTTGCCTTCGTCGTCCTCGTCATCAATATCCTCTGCATTCCAATAATCTTCTTCGGCAACGAGAGCCATAGCATCCGTCCTCTTCTTGGCGGCTTCCAGATTCCGATCATAATAACCGACGTCTCTTTCAAACTTGTTCTTGCACTCCCAAGCAAAGTGGCCCCGTTATCCGCACTTGTAGCACAGACATTCTTCGGTTCCTTTGGGCTCTTCTACTCTCGGCCTCTCATCTCTCCTCTCCACCGGCCTCTTTTCGGCTCGGCGAGATTCCCTACTACCATCCCGTCTGTTGTCCCGACGATCATAGTCCCTTCGATCGTCACGTTGGTCATCCCGTCTATCATCCCGACGATCATCCCTACGGTCATAATCGTGTCGATCATCCCTGCGATCATCTCTCCTATCGTCTCGCCTTTAATAACGGCGGTCATCTCGATAGTCCAGTCTATCTTCGTATCATCGGTCATCTCTGTCATCCCTTCGAAAATCATCCCTACGATAATCATCCCTTCTGTCATCTCGTCTGTCATCCGAGTACCGCCGCGGAACGGCGTCGTAGCGGAGCTGATTGTTAGTCTTATTCGAAAAACGTCGTTGTTCTAGATGATTAGTCCATAATGCTTTTTGTTCCTTAATTGTCGCTTCTTCTTCATCTATTATCTCACGCGGTGGAGAAGCATATCGGCGCTGGGATGATGATGAACCTTGAGTATAAGATGCAGTGGGAATGTTTTGTTGGAAATCAAGGCCAGAGAATCAGTGGGTTTCATGCCCATATTGGCAGATAGAAACAAGGATGTAATTAGTCCACATAATATTTCATATTTTATGAATCAACTAAAATAATATATGTAATTTACTCCAAATTTTTTTCGTAATTTATGAAATATTAAAATATTTACATTGTTTTCAGGTTTATCATGAATGTTAGGTTATCATTTGAATCTTTCCCCAAACACAATATATATATGTGTGCGTGTGTGTGTGTGTCTATATATATATATATATGTGTGTGTGTGTGTGTGTCTATATATATATATATATATATATATATATATATATATATATATATATATATATATATATATATATGTGTGTGTGTGTGTGTGTGTGTGTGTGTGTGTGTGTGTGTATCTAATGTCGATGCATCTAATGTTCATCCTTCAATTCTCGATACATCTCGGTTCGTCATCCCCATTTTCGAAAGCCATATTCATCATCTTCTTCGTCCCACCGTCATGCATCATCGAAATGGTGATTTATCTTCATCGGATTCATCTTCAAACACGATTAATCTTTCGAAGTTTTCAATAAATATTTGATAAACACGATTAAGCTTTCGAAGATTTCCATTAAGAAAATCTATGAAAAAACGACATACCATTAAAACGAGATCATTCCATTATCACATCTTCATTGTAATATTCAAACTAAAAATCAGCACCACGTAAAAACATTGATGATAATACGATGGCCTGTGATGGTGGTGGTGCGATGTCCGGTGTGGGTAGTGTGCTGGTGTCCGAGAGATGGGGTGCTGACCGCCGAGACGGAGAGATGAAAATGGGTGGCCGGCCATCGGCCTAAAGAAAAAGAGAGGGGGAGAGAGATGAGGATGAGGGAGATAAAGTGGGAGAGATAAGAGGAAGGTTGGTTGATTTAATTTATCTTCCTAATTTAATGAGAATATAATTAATTAAATTAAATCTTTTAATTAAATTAGATTTATATTAATTATTCCAAGATTGTCTCTAATACATTTTTGGTTCCCCATGGTTCCTAATGCTTCGAGGTTTCCCATTGAACCTCAATCCACACATATGTACATACACACATATACACTTACATACATATATACATATATGTATATATGTATATGTATGTTTGTGTGTGTGTATATCAAGAGAAAAATAGGATCAGGTGAGAAGAAGCTTATGATGAAAAGAAGTGAGAAGCAATAAAAAGACACCATGTGGCATTAGTTGTCAAACAAATAAAAGGGAAAATTAGGAATTTTTGTTTTTAATTTACTTAATATATAAAATTATTAAATCCAAAAATATTATTTACGAAATGGATACCATTTTAGTTTTAGCAAATATTTAATGTATTAACTACTTTTCATAAAATGTGAACATTTAATTAGTCAAATCATTTTTTAAATAAAATTAACCCGTACACTATTTACCACATCACAGCAATGAAGGACTTTAACTAGAATAATTGTGTTATACCAAATACCACTTTTTTCATGTCTGAGTATGTCGATTGATACATCATATGACAAATACACACTTACATACATATATACATATATGTATGTATGTGTGTTTGTGCTTGTGTGTGTGTGTGTATATCAAGAGAAAAATAGGATCATGTGAGAAGAAGCTTATGGTGAACAGAGGTGAGAAGCAATAAGAAGACACCATGTGGCATTAGGTCATTGATGATTCCCAGATAATATCAGCACACAATTGATAATATACACTCAAATAATCACTCACAAACAGAAACAATGCTTAATGATTGAGTAACGATTAAAGAGAGACAAAGAGAATAAATGTGAATATGAATGTCGCGGCTGAGAGAAAACAACCGTGTATTCAATTCAAAATGTCAATCCTCACTTTTACAAAACCCTAGGAGCTATATCCCTAGGTGTAATTAATTACAAGACAAACTAACATAAAATAAATTACAAGACAAACTATTCTAGAAATAATTATTATAAAATAAATACACAAGATCGAAATTTAATATCTAACAATCTCCCCCTTTTCGATCATTGTGGCGAACTCTGGCATGATCAGTGGTTTCTCGGAGGCCAAGGATGATATCAAATCGTCTAACCACTTGCCTCATATGTAGCCGTTCGTCTAGGTATTCAATGCCGCTGAGGATGTCTTATATCTCCTTTGGTGAGAGTCTGAGTTCTGGATTTGGCGGAGCATCGAATTCTTGTAAGTTCAGCTCTGACCATTCTTTTAGTTCCATCGGAGTAACAAGGGAGATCCTCGAAGCACATGAATCTTTTCTGCCCTCGTTGGTTCAAAAATACATATCCTTGGCCTCCTCTAAATATAACTCTATAGACAGAATGATGATCTAACAGGAAGCTGTCTTGCTCAGGGGCTCATAAACTAACTTTGACCAGCGCGCTCTCTATAGCCATTTGGAAATCTCTTAAGCACATGATGATCGAGTGGTGATTCATGCTTCGTGTGATTGTGGCTACGGCGGTCATGTGGGACAGACGTTTTTTGATTCGGTGTTTTAATTTCTCATGTAGGAATTCGACGTCGTCCACATTTACATAATCAAGGTCATTCTAATAAAACTCCTCAACTGTACCATCTTCTATTTCAACCTGAAAGGCTGGATAGAATTCTTTTGCTCTTTTGCACATTGTGATGGTGAGAAGCCTCTTTATCTTTGTCTTTGGCACTTTTGACCTCTTCTCCCTAAGCATCATTTGATTATACTCGGCCTGTTCAGCTTTTGAGACATTTGTAAGTTCCATCAGTAAGCGCCTGCTGAACGACTCTGGTTTCTTCCTGAAGACCATCTTAAACCTTTCTTCCAGGAAAGGGTTCTGGAACTGCTCAATTGGGAACTTCTGCAAAAATTCCTTCAGGCCTTGAACGGGGGGATCTTATATCTCATCTCTCTTTGCTTCAAGTAGTTTGAAAATTTTCCCCCTGCGTTCTTGCCTGGGTTCTTCTTTCAGTTCTGGTGGCAGAGAGTGTACGCCACCTTTCGTGAACCAACTTACCCAATATAGATCGCTGTCATCATGGATACGTGGCTGCTCAGGTGGCTCATCAAATTTGTGTACAAGCTTAGCTCCGGAGGGCTCTGGTTCCTGGGTTTGTGGTTAGGGTACAGATTGGAATTGGGGAGGACTTTGGATTCTGGGAGGGCTTTGGACTAGAGGGCATTCTTTTAGAGTTGAGGGAGCTTGAGTTGAGGTTAGGATTTCTTGTTGTGAAACGTGGGGCGGGGAGTTATTAAAGTACCTCATTTATAGTTATTTATACTTATTTATTTCTGTCCATTCATATGCTTCTGTTGTATATATATATATGTACTTCTACTTTGTAATTTATTCATTGACTTAATATTATACATGGTATCAGCCTGATTGGTTGATCTCCCTTCCCTCATCTCCCACCTATTCTCCTTCCTCTCCCTTTTTCATCTTCTCCATGGCTTCTTCTTCCTCCGATGGAGCTATTCCCCTCAATACCCTCCTGCACATGCTAACTATCAAATTATCTTCAACCAATTACTTACTATGGAAAAATCAAATGTTACCCATCTAATCTTATCAAAAGCTACTCCGTTACGTGGATGGATCCGTTGTCACTCCTCCTTCTCATCTCTCTCATGCTGACGGGAAATCCACCGATAACCCCGCCTATGTTGAGTGGGTCACCGAAGATCAAAAAACCACCATTATCTTACACGCCTCTTTATCTGAGGAAGCTGTCACGGTGATCGTCGGTCTCTCCACGGCTCTTGAAATTTGGGTTGCGTTGGAAGCCGCTTTTGGCAATTCTTCTATCGAACGTGTTCACAATCTCAGAGATCAACTTCGTCAGTCTCTCAAAGGATCGAAATCCGTGGCTGAATATGGTCGTCTTTTTAAAGGGTTATGCGATCAATTATCCGCAATCGGGCATCCGGTTGACATTGATGATCAACTCCACTGGTTTCCTTGTCGCCTTCAGTCGTCATTCGAAACCTTTTCTACGGCTGTCCGTTCTTCTCGTCCTGCACCGTCGTTCGCCTATTTGCTAGCTCGGGCAGAAAGTCATGACCTTTTTTACAAGCCCTTCATGGACCTCCCCACCTACTTTTGCTTTTTCTGCAGCAACATCGTCACCTACTCGGGGAAGGGGGGGTCGTTTTTCTTCTCGTGGTTCCGCCGCCTCGAGCGGACGAGGCCATGGTCGTCGGCCACCTCATTGCCAACTCTGTCACACTAATGGACATTATGCCTCTGCATGCCCCAAACTTGCGTCCTATGCTTCTCAAGCGAGTACTACCGATGACGCATTGGCCTCCGCATTTCTATCTCAATGTCATGTTTCTTCTTCCGGACCCGATTGGTTTGTCGACGCGGGTGCCACGGACCACATGACCGCCTCTCCTGAGACCGTTTCTAACACCTCTTCCACTCCAGGTACTGGTTCGGTTACGTTTGGAAATGGTCACTGCCTCCCAATATCTCATAAAGGTCATGCTACTATTCCACCTAATCTGTTGTTAAAAGATGTTTTGATTGTCCCTCGTATCACCAAAAACCTTTTATCTGTGAGCAAACTCACAAAAGACAACAATGTGGACGTTCATCTTTCTTACCCTCATTTTTTTTATCCAGGATCGCCAAACAAAACAGGTTCTAGCCCAAGGAAAATGTGATGACGGGCTTTATGTTTTGCAACCGGGTCCTCATGCTTTTTTTGCTTCCTCTACGCTGCCTAAAGCCTCTTTTGAAGTTTGGCATTCCCGATTGGGACATGCTTCATTTGATACTCTTGTTACTTTTAAAAAACGTGGATATTTATCTGTAACTTCGCTTTTACCTAAACCGGGTGTTTGCTTATCTTGTCAATTGGCCAAGAGCCAACGGTTACCTTTTGATATTAACCCGAAACGGGCTTTGCATCCATTAGATATTGTTCATTGTGATGTATGGGGACCTTCCCCTGTTGTGTCCATTGATAATTATCGGTATTATGTCATATTCATTGATGACTTCTCTCGCTTTAGCTGGCTTTACCCATTAAAACAAAAGTCCGAGGTGTACATGGCTTTGGAGGTTTTCATGACATTTGTTCAAACCCAATTTTCGTCAAAATATTAAAGTCTTTCAAAGTGATGGTGGAACGGAATTTGTAAATCATAAAGTTCGAACTTTATTTGCGAAAAATAGCACATTTCACAGGTTGTCTTGCTCATACACACCACAACAAAATGGACGGGCGGAATGAAAACATCGTCATGTTGTTGAGACGAGTTTGGCTATGATGTTTAATGCTCGTCTACCCTCCTCATATTGGGTGGATGCTTTCTCTTCTGCTTTCTATATCATCAATCGGCTTCCTACCCCAACTTTGGAAGCAAAATCTCCTTTCGAGCTTCTATATTCACAACCACCAAATTATCATAACTTTCGGGCGTTTGGTTGTCGTGTATATCCTTACCTTCGTGACTACTCGGAACATAAATTATCACCGAGAAGTTTACCGTGCATCTTTATTGGTTATAGCTCTAAATATAAAGGGTACCGGTGTCTTGACCCGGTAACATCTCGTGTTTATATCTCACGGCATGCTAGATTTGATGAGGCTACCTTTCCCTTTATCAATTCCTCTAATCCTCAATCTATTTCTCACCTTCAACTAGTTACGTTTTTTGATATTTCCCCTCTGGTAAAACAACCTCAATCTGTTGATTCATCAACATGCCAACCTATGAACCCTTCCCCATACATGTCCACTCCATTACCCACACCACCATGCAACCTTTGCGTGGATACATCTCCATCCACAAATCATTCTGCTGAAGAACCAACTCTATCTACGCCTACATCACCACCCCCTTCACAATCCCATGATCCTCCTTCACCCATGCCTATTAACGCTTCCATTGTCGATCCAACCCCACCCCCTCCTTCATCACCCGTTATGCCCACTCACCCGATGATTACTAGAGCTAAAGCAGGTATTTTTAAACCTCGTCATATAGCCGATTTGTCTCACACGACTCGTTATGCCACCAACGACCCGAAGGGATTCAAGACGGCCATCTAAGATCCCAAATAGGTTAACACCATGCATCATGAGCTTGATGCTCTGTATAGAAACAACACTTGGTCACTCGTTCCCCGTCCTCCAAACCGTCCTGTTGTCGGTTCTAAGTGGCTTTATCGCACAAAGTTTCACTCTGATGGGACAATCGATCGCCACAAAGCACGGCTTGTGGCTCGAGGTTTTAGTCAAACACCGGGCATCGATTTCTTTCATACATTTAGCCCAGTTGTTAAAGCCTCTACGGTTCGCATTATAGTTTCATTGGAAGTTCTGAATAACTGGCGGTTACATCAACTTGATGTCAATAATGCATTTCTTCATGGCCATGTCAAGGAATGTGTCTATATGGAGCAACCACCGGGCTTCATTAGCCCTCAGTTCCCTACTCATGTTTGCAAATTAAACAAAGCCTTGTACGGGCTCAAACAAGCCCCGCGCATGGTTTCATCGTTTAAGCACCTTTCTTGTGGCTAATGGATTTAGTAGTAGTCGGGCTGACACCTCTCTTTTTGTCTTTAATCGTGATTCATGTGTTATGTACTTATTGGTCTACGTTGATGACTTGATTCTTACCGGCAACCAAGATCATGTCTCAAGGCATTTACTGCTCGTTTGAACAACAAATTTGCTATCAAGGATTTAGGGGAGCTCAACTACTTTCTTGGGCTTGAAATTTCTTACACGTCCAATGGGCTTTTCTTAAATCAATCCAAGTATACTCGAGAGATTCTCGAACATGCTAAGATGATCGATGCCAAACCGGCTCCTACTCCGCTTGCTGCTAATGTCTCATTTACCATTTCTGGTGAACCGTATTCGGATCCATCTCACTATCGGTCTATTGTTGGTGCGCTTCAATATTTGACCATCACCAGACCCGACATCTCATATGCCATGAATCAAGTTAGTCAGTTCCTTCATGCTCCTACAGTTAATCACTATCAAGAGGTCAAGAGGATTCTTCGATACCTTAAAGGTACGTTAGCTTTTGGCCTTCACTTTTCCCGCCCGGAAAAGTCCTCCCTCCTTGGCTATTCCGATGCTGACTGGGCTCGTTGTCTTGAGACTCGCCGATCAACATATGGTTATTCGATCTTTCTTGGCGGTAACCTTGTTTCATGGAGTGCTAAAAAGCAACCTACGGTCTCCCGCTCCAGTTGTGAATCTGAATATCGGGCTATGGCCAACACAACAGCTGAAATCATTTGGATAACGCACCTCCTACGTGAATTGCATGCTTTACCTCCAGATCGTCCAACCCTTCTTTGCGACAATCGTAGTGCTCTGTTTCTCACTCAAAATCCAATCTCTCACAAACGTATTAAGCATATCGACTTGGATTATCATTTTATTCGTGAACTTGTTTCTTCGGGAAAGCTTCACACTCGCTTCATACCTACCAAGCTTCAAGTGGCGGACATCTTTACGAAGAGTCTTCCAAAACCTCAGTTTGAGTTCTTCCGTCGTCTGCTTCGTCTAGGGCCGCCACCGTCTCGCTTGCGGGGGGATATTAAAGTACCTCATTTATAGTTATTTATACTTATTTATTTCTGTCCATTCATATGCTTCTGTTGTATCTATATATATGTACTTCTACTTTGTAATTATTCATTGACTTAATATTATACAGGAGTTTAGGAATTCAAATGATGAGGATGATTTTTGGGGTGACTCGGGCTCAGGTTTTGGGGTGACTAAGGGATAGTCGTCATCATCATCGGAGTCAGAGTCAAACACCAATATGGTTTTGACTTTTTCGTGAACGGGTTCAAATTCGACCATAGCTGACATTAGATCGAACGGAGCCGGACCTTCAACCAGTGGCTCATCTTCTAACATTTCCTGAGCCTCATACCTCTGATCCCCGGACCCTTGTATTTTTGCTCCTTTAGATTCAGCTCCCCCTACAATCATGATGAGGTCCCCAGACTGAGTTTTTCTGCATTTCTCCCCCTCACGGCGATCAGGGTCGTCCTTATCGTCATGTTTCCTTTTCTGTGACTCAGCCTAGGGACGACATTGCAGCTCGATGACGGCAGACTCAAGACTATCCATTCTGGAGTTGAGCTGTTCCTGGACTTGAAGAATCAGGTGAGTTAGTGCGTCTATTTTGTCTAAGAGCTCCGAAATCTGTGACTGGACTGAATGGGATCCTGGTGGAGGCAGATCCTCAGAAGCGACACCCTTACCCTTAAAAAAGGAGAGAAGAGCGGTATGTCGTTCTTCAGCAGCCTCCTTTTAGCCGTCCAGGTCAGTCAGGGTAACAACTCCGGTAGCACGTAAAGCTACCGTTAGCATCTTGAGATTAATCTCGAGATGGCCTGAAGTGGACGACATGGATGAAGCAACTCCAAGTCTTTCTTCCATCACTTCTGGCTCCACAGCGGGATTCGCAGATCCGGAAGTTAGGGGAGCTGCCACGAAGGCAGCTCGTTTGGGGGACACCACGAAGGCATCGTTCATTGTGTGTGGGGGTGAGGAGTGAGCTTTGGGCGAAGGAAGTTTTGTCACTTGGGGCGAAATGTGAACTAATTCAACACCACGACTCTCCGAGTGAGAGGGTGATGGAGTATGTGGTAAATCCCCGTGGAATGAAGTAGTGTCCTTTTGAGAGGACACTAAGTGGGTGGTGGGGGTAGATTCGACCATTGGACTGATGGTCTTTTGATGGATTGTCCGGCTGATGGGGCTTAGTGTCACATCCTTGCTTTAATCAAGCTTGCTTATCCCAGGAATAATAATACTTGCATAAAGCTAAATAAAATATTACAATAAGTCATGCACTACACGTGCTACAAGGTTACAGTACTAAGCTACTAAAAACATCACAACATACATAAAAGCAGCTACCCAGAAACCCAAGGCATCATAAAGCTATACCACAAGCTGAAAGTGAGCTAAGTCCTCTGGGTTGATCAGAAAATAGACCTAAGCAGAAGGTCTAGCTTGTTCTTTACCTTTTCCTGTAAAAATTGTAAGTAGCAACTGTAAGCTAATGCTTAGTGAGTAAACAGATATTCATGAATGCATGTAAAATATGTGGCGAAAGTGCCTATAAAGGCTTGTTATGCTTGCTTGCTTGCTTAATACCCAGAAAGAATTCTTGCACAATTGAGACATTTCACGCAGAACGGAGATGCCACCACTAGGGGTTACCGCTTCCGATGATCAGTCGGTGATACGGGGCTAGCTACCCGCATAATGCTTGGGATAGTGGTGAGCATCAGAATTGTTTGCTTGCTAAGTATAATAATGCTTATGAAAATGCACAAAGAAACGCTCAAACAAAGCTTGTTGTATAGTATGCAGAAATAATAAGCAGATACCAAATAAATATGCACATTAATAGATCAGGTGTAAGATCCGGCTAAGCTGGGCATCACCTGTACCACAGTGTTCACCTTCACTCACAAAAGTCTATTGAATTCCAAAGAAGTCATATAGAAGCAATTTATGTCTCAATCTCATATAAAACATGTAAACAAGAATAACTGTTACTCACAGTACTGAAAATGCCTGGACTGGCTTTTCTATGCTTTTAATTGCTTTGACACGCTTGCACTTGCTTATCTAGACTTTAATATTTTCTTGCACTGGCTTTGACTCGTAACTGGGCTAAACTGCTTAATTTAATATCTTTAATTTAACATTACAGAATATATGCTAAATTAATAATGCTAGCTCAATATTCCAACATCTATAAATCATAACTTCTAGCTAAAGATTTTGCTAATTATTTTGTTAATTCATGCGTTGCTCATGTGTTTTATTCAATTATTTCGAATTTAGGGGGAGGGTTTCGAATTTGATGCTCAAATTCGAACATATGGAGTCAAATTCGAAAACAAACTCGAATAGGGGGTTAAATTCGAATTCATGAAGCTAATTTCGAACATAAACTCGAACAGGGGATTAAATTCGAACCTACAGTTCGAATTTAGCTCTATTCGAGCTTGTTCTTGGCATTTCGAATTTATTCTATGTATTTTTGAGTTTGTTCATGTTTTGCAGCTTTAAACATGCATTTTCAAGTCTAAAAATCATAAATAAGCTAAGTAATAAGCCTAGGTTCGATTATATCCTACATAATCTAACAGAATAAGGCTAAAACTCAAGCTAAATAGCTTAAAATCGAACCAAAAATGGAAATATAAAGCTTTCTTCAAAACCGAAAATGCAGAAAACGAGAATGACGAGTTTTACCTCAAATCCGTATGAAATCGTACATGCAATAGTAGATCCGCGTAGTACTCTCCGAGATCTTTCCGATGACGTATAGAGATCGAGATTTGGCCGGTCGGTTTTAGGAGAAAAGCTAGAGAGAAGGTCGGTTTTAGAGAGAGGAGCTCTGAAAAGGGGAAATTGGCTTGCAAGAAATGAGAAAATGAACTCTCAGCTCCTATTTATACCAAATCTCGAAATTACATCATTTTACGCAAATTGCTCAAAATACTTAAAATAAAAATACAAATAAAAAGCAAGGTGTTATACTTAGGTCTCCCTCTGATGTTACCTAGATCCCTCGTAAAACAGAGAAGGTCCTTTCAGAATCCGCCGTCTCTGCTTCCTCACCTTCTACACCCTCTCTCTCAAGAAGAACCTCCCTCTCACCCATACCCAGTGATTGTTGAACTTCCATCTCATCTCCCTCAGCCTCACTCGCTCGAACCTCACCTTCGGATTGGGTAGGCTCCGACGAATCTGACGGAGCCTCACCCGGATAGAATTCCCTTAGATAAGCCCGTACCCTTTCTGTTTGCACTGCCGTCTGTAGAAGAGACAGTGAAATTGTCGTTACTGGGACTGTGGGATTCCCCTTCGGAAGGTTCATCTTTCGTATCGTAGCATTCATATATACATCGGCCTCGGGGCGCTCATGGATGTCTTCGTTATTGTCCATTGCATATTGTATTATCAGCTGAAGAAAACGCTAGAGAGGTATGCATTTACGTCCACGCTTTGTGCTTCTCTCCAGGATGACTCTCTTTAATTCATCGAACAGAAATGCAGCATAGTCATAGTGTCGGTCGTAGGCAAAAGTCGCAAACATTGTCAGGACCTGGAGGGATGCTGAGTCATGACCAGCATGTTTGCCAGTGAAACACTTGTTGAGGATGTTAAACAGAACATTCCAATGTGTCTGGAGGTTCTTGGTGCGGAAGTCTGATGGCTTTGTTAGTGAGCCATCATATCCCAGAGACTTTATCTCATTCAAGGTTTCGAGGGTAGAAGGAATTTGGGCAAAATGAAGGCGGTTTAGGGAATAGGCTTCGGCTGGGAGGCGTAAAATGTGGCGGAAGGCTGCGGTTGTGATTTTAACTGGGACACAGTCAACGGTGGAAGTGAAGTATGGTTCAGCGTCGGCTACAAACTGAAGATGATGCCAGAACTCTTGAAGGTATATTTGTGAAACGAAGATGGCGGTGGATAGTGAGTAGTAGATGTGGGGGTTTTTGAGAATATCAAAAGCAATATTCTCAGTTTCGCGGTGGAGGGTTGATACGTCGAGTTGCCAATTATGTGCAAAGAACTCGACGTACTGCGATTGGGGTAATATGGATTCTTCGGGGAGTGGGCGTTGTTATATTGAATTGGGGAATGAGGCATGGTTATAACAACTGGGGGTTCCATGAGTCCTGTAAAAATGCATCAAAGTTAAAATAGAAGACTTAAAAAGTATGGCATTGATACTAAGTCTGGGATAAGTGTGAAATAGAAACTGTCGGTTCTGTTTAAAGCATTGGGTCTTTATTAGTAGAATGAGAATTCTAATGAATAAAGTCCAAAGTCAGTCGTTAAGAGACCAATGTTAGAACAGACATTTTCACCCACACACTGACCCTATCTCTAACCAATGGTGCACATGACTGAAAATATTTTTGTAATTTTTGATTTATAAGGAAAATGAAAAGTGGAAAAATTGAAATATATGGTAAGTGATTAATTTCAGGTCAACCGAATTCGGATGAACAGTGGTCCAAATTCAGTTCAGTCCGAAATCCATATGATGATGCATGAAAATGAAATGAAAAGGTCCGAATTCGGATGGGGACTGAATTCGGGCTCTATCCGACTTCGGATGCACATTAGATGAAAAATGAACCTTAGAAAAATAAATGAAAATTTTGAACATGCTGAGGAGGACCGAATTCGGATGCACAGTGCTCCGAATTCGGTCAGAACTGTTGAAATGTTTTCTTAAAATTTTCTAAGTATTTCATCCGAATTCGAGGGGTGGTCCGATTTCGGATAGACCGAATTCAACAGCAGCAGTTAATGTTCATGCAACCATGAAACGTGAACAGTTCAAAACTTATAAAAAATGCATGAGAATGCAGATCCTAGTCTAAAAATATGCAATGAAAATTTTATTTAACTACAACAAGCATAAAAGAACACATTTCGGGTCCTAAATCTAGCAAAAACCGAAAGAACATACTTTAAAACATTTGAAAATCAAACACTCAAAACAGATTAAACATGAAATAAGGTTAAAAAAGTGTTATCTGGTAGTGCCAAAGTTGAAAAATGCAAGAAAAACGAAGGAAAATCGTAGCTTCAGAAGCTTGGAAGATCGAAAATGGTGGATTGGGCGGTGGTTCATACGACGGTGAGAGGAAGAAGAAATTGAAGAAGCTTGAAGATGAAGTAAAAGGTGAGTTGACCGTTTGACCCGCCCTTTTAAAGGCAAGCGGTTCGTGTTGGGTGAGGTGAGATCCGAGCCCAAAAGCAAACATGGGCCACCGGTTTCTTCGTTATTTTAAACAAATGGGCTTTAATACAGAAAATAGATAAAATAAAATTTTTAAGAATGAAAATTTAGCCCAATTTAAACTAAATCTTTTTGTATTTTTTTTTTTGAATATAAAATAAGTAAATGCAAAATAAAAATATTTTTGTGATTTTGTTTAACAACTAAGTTGAGTCAAAAAAAAAATTGAAAATAAAAATGTTTTTGACTTTTTGAAGAATTTAATACAAATAATTTTTTTTTTTTGTGATTTTCTGACCGATTATATTAAACTTTAAAATCTGAAAATTAACCAACCTAAAATCTAAAATTATAGAGAAGTTAAAAAAAATAAAAATTATAAAAACTAACATTCTAATTATACTCCCCCTCAAATAAACACCTAAATACCTAATCTCTTCTTTTTCTTTTTCAAATAAATTTCTTGAACCTAATTAACCTTAAAGATACACACAAACCTGGATAAATTTTACGTCCCACTCGGTGAGGAACAAATCATACAACAATTTGTCATGATCATTAATTATTAAAGATGTACATAGATAAGAAAATATGAAATTTAATTTTGTGACACAACCCTTAAATTTACATAGCAGATATTTTCTAAAATAAAGAAATTTCAAACATGATAGTTTGAAATAGAATTATTGTAGACAATTTCTGACATTTAACTAGAAGGTGGGTTCAACATGCCGATAAGGGATATTAAAAACTGAAAACGAGGTTCGTCTAAAGTTTTACTAAAAATATCCGGAAGTTGATATTCGGTGCCTACAAAATACAACTCAATTGTTCCCTTTTCTACAACTCAAGAGATATCAATCGCACTTCCGGAATAGCAGTAAATTGGGATTTCGGTGAGCGAGAATCCATAGTCATGTAATTGTGTTCTCATCCACAACACTTGAGAGCAACAGCTTGCAGCTGCTACATACTCAGATTCAGCTGTGGATGTTGAAACACAATTCTGCTTTTTGGACGACTAACTCACCGGTCTGTCACCCTTCCACCTGATGTGCTTTTCCTGTCCACTCTACAACCTGCAAAATTAGCATCTGAAAAGGAAGTAAGATCAAAATCGGTTCCCTTTGGTTACCAGAGACCAAGATCGGGTGTACACTTAAGATAACGAAAAATGCATTTTACCGCAGTTAGGTGTGATTCTTGTGGGTCGGCCTGAATATGAGCACAAACACATGTTGAAAGCATTATATCAAGGCTACTAGCAGTCATATACAGTAACGATCCTATCATCCCTCTGTAAGTTGTATTATCGACACTTTTCCCAGAAGGATCGTTGTCTCACTTACAGTTGGAAGCCATGAGAGTTGCGATAATCGTGCAAGAGTCTAACTTATACTTCTTAAGAATGTCAAGATTATATTTCGACTGGTTCACAAATATCCCATTTTCAATTTGTTTGACTTGTAATCCAAGGAAAAAATTCATTTCCCCCATCATACTCATCTCGAACCTGGGATTTGCACTAGCATTATGTGCGGGCATATATTTTTGAACAGTGTTGTGTCCACTACACCTTTGCTATCAGTAGATCCAAATATAATTTCTATGGATCCAAATATAATGTCGTCGACTTATATTTGCACTAGCATTATGTGCGGGCCTTCCCTTTTTGTGAACAGTGTTGTGTCCACCACACCTTTGCTGAAACCAGCGGAGATAAGAAAGTTAGAGTGACTTTTCATATCATGCGTGAGGTGCTTGTTTCAAACCATAGAGGGCTTTGTCTAACACATAAACATGGTCAGGTTTATGTGCCTCAACAAATCCTTGTGGTTGTTCAACGTATACCTCTTCATTAAGATCACCGTTAAGAAAGGTTATCTTAACATCCATCTTGTACACTTTGAAGTCTTTGTGTGCCGCGTACGCCTAGAAGATTCTGATAGCTTCAATCCGTGCAATTAGAGTGAAGGTCTCGTCATAATCTATCCCTTCTTGTTGTCGGTAGCCTTTGGCAACAACTGTCGCTTTGTATCTTACTACAATGCCATTTTCGTCTCGTTTGTTCTTGTAGATCCACTTCCTTCTGATAATTGTTTGGTCTTTGGGCTTGGGAACTAACCGCCATACTCGGAGCTGTTCAAACTGGTTGAGCTCTTCTTGCATTGCAATTATCCATTCTGGGTCTTTTAAGGCTTCATCCACACGAGCTGGCTATATCATACTAAGGAATGATGCAAAGAGACATTCATTAGTAGACGCCTTACGGGTTTGGACTCCGGTTGAGAAATCACCAATGATTTGATCGGTTGGGTGACTTCGAGTCCATTTTGTCTCCTGTGGAAGGGGTGCGTGGGATGGAATATCAGTGCTGAGAGTGGGAATGGAGGATGATTCATGGTCAATGGTTTCTAGTGAAGGTACCACTGGTTCCGGTTCAGGTTCAGAATGTTCAAGTGAAAGAAGGATGTTTGGCATGATGTGCGACTGTATTTCTGGAGTAGATTCAACTGCGGATGTATCAGTGGATGAAGTTGATGGATGTGGGTATGACGTGGATTAAGATGGATCGGATAAATTTTGTAGTGCAGTTGAATTGTTGGATGTGTTACCTACAGTAGGAGAAACATTAAAAACATTGGAATTAGGACCAAAATATTCTACATAAAAAGGATCAAATAAATTAACTAAAACAAAAGGTGAAAAAGAAGTAGATTGAGAAGAAGAGTCTCCAGACATTAGTGTAATGCGTGGTCCTGAATGATCAACTTCGGGTGCCAGTTCAGCCAACTCATCAAATGTGACATGCACACTTTCATTGACTCTCCTGGTTTGGGTGTTGAATGCACGATATGCCTTCGAGTTGGATGAGTATCCAATGAAGATCGCTTCATCCGCTTTCTCTTTGAATTTCCTGAGGTTTCCTTTGTCATTAAGCACATAACACCTACAACCAAATACACGTAAGTACTTGATGAAAGGTACTTTATTTAAGAAGAGTTAATATGGAGTTTTATTGAAACGCTTATGGATTATGGAGCGATTCTGTGTGTAGCAAGCTATTGACACGACTTCGGCCCGCAAGAACGGAGGTAGCTTTGAGTAAGTCAGCATTGTACGAGCAGCTTCCACAAGGGTACGGTTACGCCTTTCTACGACTTTATTTTGTTGGTACACCCTGTGTGACGATAGCAGTCTAAAGTGTGTTAGCATTTTGTATTAGTCATGTTACAAGGTTTTGAATACTATCTAGTGTTTGATATTTATTGATTGTATGTTTGAACTTGATGTAATGTATTACAAGAAGTTCAAACATAAAGTCCAAAGATTAATTCAAACATAAGTTAAAACATATATTCAAATAGAAGTTGAACATGAGAAATTCGAATATAGGTCAAATTCGAATTTAACAAGGAAGGTAAATTCGAATGTGTCTGGAAGACAAACTCGAATGGGCCTTGCGCCTGGATTCGAGTTTGTCCAATGACAAACTCGAATGGACCTCTATAATTAGGGATTAACTCGAATCATTAGTGGACTTTTGAAGAATTCGTGTGGGTAATTAGCAAAAGGCGATGTCGAGTTTATCAGCTGATAGTGTGTTTGTTCGGAGAGAATCATTACGTAGGTTCGTTCGTCGTCGATCGTACAACGTGTTGGTAGTCTCCGTGTTCCGTGTGAGTGTTATATCCGTCAAGCCGCTAACGAGGATTCCGCACTCGTTGGTGTGTGTCGCGTCTAGATAGATCCGTGTAGTTGCAAGACCTTACAAGTGGTATCAGAGCCTAGGGAGTGTTCTTCGTGTTCATAAAGATACATCCTAGGTTTCTTGACGCTTTTGGACTGTTAATCTCACGTGTTTTTCGATTTTTCGAGCTTATCAAATTGGAATCCGGGAAATACTTTGTTGTAGTTCACGTTTTTGATCAAAATCAATATTTTTACTTGTAAAAATATTGATTTAATCTGAAAAACATGAAAAATTCGAGGTATTAGCAGTTTCTCGAATTTTCGGCGCTCGACTTTGTTAAGGAGAAATTAGGGTTTTGCTCATTCTCGAGTTTGACCAAAATACGCTCCTTTCGAATTTCCTAAGAAGTGGTTTCGACTTTAGTCATTTCGAATTTACTTTAGGATTCGACTTTGCCCTAAAGTCGAATAGGGGCTTCGAGTTTATCTAGGTTTCGAGTTTGAGTAGTTTTCGAATTAACCTAGAATTTCGACTTTAGAGACCTTCGACTTTGTCATCACATTCGAATTTAATTGGATTAACGAACTTAACTCGAATTTAATTCCAAATAGGTTTAAATTTACTTAGTTTCGAATTTACCTAAATTCGAAAGAATCAATTTAAATTAATTTTGAATTAAATTGATTAAGTTAAAATTCAATTATCTTTGAAACAATGACAAATCTACAACGGTTTCTGGAGATGGATCACGAGGTCGGTAAAGCAAATACTCCGCCAAAGTTGATGAAACTTGAAGATTATTACTGGTGGAAGGATCGGTTTGTCGGCTTCAAGCGCTTTAATGATATGCGCATGTGGATTTGTATCGACGAGGGATACATTCCACCAACAGCTGAGGTAGAAGGACGACAAAAGGTTGTTCCATATTCTAAAATGAAAGATGAAGACAAAAAGATGTTTGAAGCAAAGAATCGTGCATACGCTATCATTAGAATGGCGTTACCTCAGGATATATTACACACTTTTCGAAATCAGAATACAGCGAAAGAGCTGTGGGAGGCATTGGAAAAAAGGTTGAGGGTAACCCGAGGGTTAGAAGGAAACGTATGGAGATGCTCAAGCAGCAGTTTGCGATCTTCAAGGCATTGAAGGATGAAAAGCTGGACGATACTATCACACGTTTCTATCATCTGCTGACTGAGTTAGACAGTCATGATATTGAGTATAGTGACACTGAGAAGAATAATAAGCTTCTGGATGCTTTACCGGCCAAATGGGTCATGTACGTGGCCTTGATTAAGCATGATGAAGATAAATACTATACTCTGACTCTAGAGAATGTGGTGGGAACGCTGAGGGCGTATCATTTTGAGTTACTGAAGGCAGAAACAGATTATGAACAAGTTCAAAATCCAGCAATGTATTTTGGAAACTCCAAACCTTCAGTGGTCGCTGAAATTAAGACAGCTACAGCCTTCTTCTCGGGAGAAACATCGTCACCAGCTGAGTCAGAGGACGCGCAGAATAGGGCTTTCTTAGGGTTTAGTAGACCAGAAGAACAGCAGCATCAGGCTACCCCGGCATCTACATCTCAGGGATATTCTAAGATGCCTATGAGCGCTAAATCGGCTGAAGACCATCTGAATCTGTTGGCTTCATTCGTGGCAGCATACATAATTTGCGTTCAGGGCCAAATCAACGATCCTGCACTCTGAGATGAGGATTACGATCAGGTAGACCCTGATGACCTTGAAGAGATGGATCTCCAATGGCAACTGGCCATGGTAACTCAACGGGTTAAGAGGTTCATCAAATGGACGGGAAGAAATCTGAATATGAGTAACAACAGGATTGGCTTCGATAAGTCCAAGGCAAAATGCTACAACTGCCAAGGGTTAGGACACTTTGCTAGAGAGTGTCGGAGACCGAAGGTAGAGAATTACCAAGGACAGAATCAGAATCAAGGACAGTATCAGAACCAATCTCAACAGCGATATCTTCCGAGTACTTCAACAAGTCAAGCAAATATAGCTGGTCTGTTATCTAATGTCACATCAGACAGACAGCTAGACGGTACTTATGACTGGAGTACACATCCAGAAACGAACGCTAGAGCCTTTATGGCTGAAGTGACTGACGCTGGATGTGACGGGGCAGAGCAGAACAAAGGGGACAGCAGTCGAACTGAAAGAAGACCGATGTGGGTAGAGAAGTCAGATGATCAAACGATTTTGGAGTTTGCCGCTAAGATGGCCAACGTGGAATCAGATCATACAAAGGTAAGTCTGAACTTTTCTCTTTTCCATGAATTGTGTGTTTTATGTGCTACTTCTAACGATAGGTTAAATTTTGTGCTAGAATCACATCAAAACATATCTGCTCAAAATGAAACATTAAAAACAGATAATGCTAGCCTGATAGATATAAAGCAAGATCTTAGGGATAAGCTTAAGGCTGATGCACAAGATGTTATAGTTATAAAGGACAAACTGAGCGAACAATGTGTTAGGTTAGAACTCATGTATGAACATGTTGAGGCATTAACCAAGGAGCTGAAAACCAGAGACATAGAGCTAGCTGAGTCTAAGTTGAAGGTAGCCGAGGCAAATAGTATACTTGAAAAGTTTAGGAACTCATCTCTTAACCTAGGGAAAATTTTAGATGCACAACGTCAATCTAAAAAGCCGGTAGGTCTAGGATATCATGAGAGTCCTCCACCGTTCAGTGACAACTATGTCCCTCAACCTCAAGAGAAAACTGAGAAATCAGTAGACTTAGAGGAAATACCTGAACCAGTGTCTGAACCTGTAAAGGAAAATGCACCTAAGGTGACTGATACTAATGTTAAGATTAAGAAAGTTAAATTTGTGCCTTCCTCTAGTGATACACCTGTAGAAAAACACAAAATTGACTTTAATGATCAGGATGATGAACCAGTCACTATAGATGCACCAAAAGAACCAGACACTAGTGAGACACATAAGTCAAATGGCACACACAAAAAGTCAATTGACAAAATGTCTTGCTTTAGATGTCACGAAAGGGGGCACGTTGCTTCTAGCTGTCCGTATAGGAAAGTAGACAATACACATAAGACAGGAAAGCCAGAACAAGTTAAGCCTTCTACAGGTGTTGCGAGCACTAGTAGTTCTCAGAGTACCGAGAAAACTGGGCAAGTTACACCAAAAACTGTTGTGAAACAGATACCGGTGAAAGGTGGACCAAAAGAAGTGATTAGGACTAATTCACCAAATCGAGTCATTAATCAATCTAGGTCTGGACCACAACACCAATATAGGAGCAAAACACCTAGCAGAGCTTACACTCCGGTTAGGTCACACACTCCTGTTACACATCACACACCGGGTAGAGCTCAGGGATATCAGTTTGAAATGAATTAAAATCGTAATTATTCAAGAGCTCCACAGAAAATGCCGACACAAAGGCAAAGAGTGAATTTAAATCACTCAGCACCACAACAAACTCCAGTTCAAAGACCCAAGTCACCTAAAAGGAGAAATGGGTATTTGAAAGAGTTTCAGTATGTGGACGAGAATGGTATTACCAAGTCAGTTATGGCTTGGGTTCCCCGTGATAACTAACCTATCTTCTTTCATGTGCAGGAGATAACCACAGGTCTAAACAACAAATGGTTCGTCGACAGTGGGTGCTCCAGGCACATGACAGGGGAAAGAAGTCTACTTACAGACTTCAAGGGAGGGAACAGGGGATTTGTATCATTCGCGGGCAATAAGGAAGGAAACATCACGGGTACTGGAGTAGTCACTAATGAGACGATCAAATTGGATCAAGTTAATCACGTTGATAAACTGGTTCATAATCTCATTAGTGTCTCTCAAATCTGTGATAAGAAGAATTCAGTGCTGTTCACTGATACTGAGGCGTTGGTGCTAAAATCGGGGTTCACGATACCTGAAGAGTGGATACTGATGAGGGCTCCAAGGAAGAATGACTTGTACATGCTCGACATGAACAAGCCCGAATCTTCGATGGGACCAATCTGTTTCTTATCTAAAGCTTCAGAAACTGAGTCGGTTTTGTGGCACAGACGCATGGCACACTTGCACCTGAGAAAGATGAACTATATTACGAAAAATGGATTGGTGCAAGGTGTGCCTATGAAGAGTTTTCAGTTCGAGAATAAGTGTCTACCATGCAAGAAGGGCAAACAACATAAAAAGGCGCACAGGTCCAAGACTCAGAACTCCATCGCTGCCACATTCGATTTGTTGCATATGGACCTCTTCGGACCAATCAACAAAAGGAGTATAGGTGGTAGTTGGTAATGTTTAGTTATTACAGACGATTACTCGCGTTTTTCTTGGGTTTCTTTCTAGGTACAAAGGACGAGACGGCTTCCAAGCTCATCGGGTTCTTAGACCAAGTGGAGAATTCCTAATGAACAAGGGTTAAACGACTTCGTAGTGATAATGGAACGTTTAAAAACACTGTATTTGGTGTATATTGCCTATCAAAGGGCATAGTGCATCAATTTAGTGCACCCTATGAGCCACAACAAAATGGGGTGGCCGAACGAAAGAACAGGACATTGATTGAGGCAGCAAGGTCCATGCTTTCGGATTCAAAGCTTCCTACCATGTTTTGGGGGGAGGAAGTGAATACCGCATGCCATATTTTAAACCGGGTCCTTACTGTCAAATCTTTGAACAAAACCTGTTATGAAATTTTGAATAAACGGCCACCTAATTTATCTGGCTTCGAACCTTTTGGGGTACCATGTACTTTATTCCGAACAAAACATTAACCTAAGTTTGGTGAAAAGGCTGACCGAAGGATACTTCCTAGGTTATGTGCCAAACTCACCAAACAAACGGGTTTTTAACAAAACAAATGGTACAGTAGAGATTGTGTATAACATTGAAGTCACAAGTTATACACATGAACCCCAAACAGGTCCAGAATAGATATTTGACTATGAAAAATTGTTTGAGTCATTTAACATTCCTTTGGATGAAAATGCAGGTACCATCGAAAAGGACATGGCGACGTTGAATCTGAATGACGAGGGTCATAGCTTTCCGAGGACCACATTTCAATCAACATCCGAGCCTACTTAAACTGAAGATGAATCTCCAGAAGTCACTTATTCTGAAGCACCTACAAACGAGAATCAGACTCAAACAACAAATTCCAACTCTGAGGAAACTGTCCACGAGGAAGAGAATGTGGAGTCTGAGGCCGTTCCCCCGTTAGGTGAAATAGGATCCAATTTAGGAGAAAATCTGAGAGTTGACGAGATAGAGACATCTAGGATCAAGAAGAACCATCTTATAGAAAGCATCATAGGAAATCCTAATGCGGGTGTCAGGACTAGGAGTAGTTTAAATAACAACACTGTGTTGTTGTCGATGATAAATGACTCCGAGGCCTTTCATACCTGCACTAAAAGACAACTCTTGGGTTGAAGCTATGGAGGAAGAGCTGTCAAAGTTTAGGAAACTAGAAGTGTGGGAGTTAGTTCCACTACCTCGAGGGGAAATAGCAATAGGAACCAAATGGGTTTTTAAGTGCAAAAGAGACGATCGGGGTATAGTCACTCGCAACAAGGCAAGGTTAGTTGTAAAGGGTTTCAACCAAGAGGAGGGAATCGATTACGATGAGGTGTTCGTGCCAGTAGAAAGGTTGGAGGCAATTCGTTTGTTTCTAGCTTTTGCTTCCTTCAAGGGCTTTAAGGTTTATTAGCTAGACATTAAGAGTGCTTTCCTCTATGGGAAAGTGAAGGAACTGGTGTATGTAGAACAGCCGCCCGGGTTTACAGATCCGAAATATCCAGACAGAGTATATCGATTAGATAAGGCTCTGTATGGATTGCATCAAGCACCAAGGGCGTGGTACGAGACACTGTTCAACCATCTATTAGAAAATGGGTTTGAAAGAGGAAGGATAGACAGTATGCTATTCATAAAGCGAAAGGGAGAACATTTCATCTTGGTATAAGTGTACGTCGATGATATCATCTTTGGATCATCAGACGAGAAAATGTGCAAGGATTTTGAGAAGGTGATGAAGTCAAAATTCGAGATGAGTGCAATGGGTGAGTTGAATTTCTTTTTGGGTTTGCAAGTTGACCAGAAGAAGGAGGGGATGTTTATCCATTAGAAGAAGTATGTCTACGACATATTAGAGCTCTTCGGGATGGAAGGGACAAAACTGACAGGTCATTTCAGCACGCCGATTCAAATGAATCACAATCTTGGACCGGGTACTGAAGGTGATACCGATGTGGATCCGACGTTAAATCGGGCCATGATTGGGTCACTTATGTATTTAACTGCTTCAAGACCTGACATTATGTTTGCCGTTTGTATTTGTGCTAGTTTTCAAGCTAATCCGAAAGAGATGCACATGAAAGCTGTGAAGCGGATTCTACGATACCTCAAGTCGAAACCGAAGCTGGGACTTTGGTATCACGCGGAGGGCGATCTGGAATTGGAGGCGTTTACGGATTCTAACTACAGAGGATGCAGCTTGACGCGCAAGACCACAACTGGAGGTTGTCAGTTCCTAGGAGGGAGACTTGTTTCCTGGCAATGCAAGAAACAGACTTCGGTAGCCGTGTCAACGTGCGAGGCCGAAAACGTTGCTGCTGGTACTTGCTGTTCACAGGTTCTGTGGATACAACAACAATTGCGGGATTACGGTTTGACTTACACTCATACTCCTATTAGGATAGATAACTAGTCTACAATTACCATAACTAATAATCCAGTTAAACATAATAAAACAAATCACATAGACATAAGACATCATTTTATACGTGATTGTGCTGAAAAGAACTTAATCAAGCTGGTAAAAGTGGCAACTGATGATAATAATGCTGATTTATTTACCAAAGCTTTTGATAAGTCACGTTTTGAGTATTTGATTCAACTAAATGGAATGCGTAACCCAGAGTGACTTGACCTTAGTAGAATTTTATTTCCTTTTATAGCAGTAGTCTTTCTTTCTTCTTATAGTAAGTTTAGTAACTTAGGATAGTTTCCATTTTTAGTAAGTTAGTAGGTTATATTATTTTCTTGCTATTACTTATGAAAAACAAAAAAAAAGAAAGAAAACCATTAAAAAAAATTCAAAAAAAAAGAGAATATTAGAAAAGGAGTTAAAGTCTTAGATGCATAGGTTCCAAATGACGAGAATTAGCACAGTTACTACAAACTCTAAGTGTTTAGCTTTCACACATAATGCACCTAAATATCTAAGTGTTGTACATTATCTAGTTAGGTATGTTGGTAGGCATAATACATATAGGGAGTCTCAAGGCTAATAAAATATTCAAGAAAAAGTCAAACGTGTCACTAACTTAGATGTATGACCAATCGGTCTTAATTTTTATGTTAGAGACATAGAGACATTGATTATAAATGAGGTATGCAAACTTTCTGGGGATGTATAGCAACATCAAATACATCTTAAAATGGAAAGAATAGAAAAATTATACGGAGTCGAGAGTCAAAACAAGTAACTCTGTTGTACGTAAGTACAGCCCTGTTGCCTCTGTTTTGATTCGGGTTAGCAAGATAAGTCGCTTTGTTGTACGTCGGTACAGACCTGTCACCGCTGTCTTGCTATCCTTAAAAATAAACCTTAAGACAAACTAAGACACTTTGTTGTATGTAAATACAGACCTGTGTCCGATGTTTGCCTTTTAAAGAAAGTTTTCAAATACCAAAAAGTTAAAATCATTGTGTGTATGCCTTGATCATAAAAGTATGTCTATGTATGAGTCACGTAAGATAATTTCATGAAAAATAAAAAGGCCAAGGGATATTCCGAAATGTAACACGTTTAAAGGGAAAATAATACCAACAATCGGCTAGAAATGTATGTCACGACAAACAATCAAAGGAATAAAAAATTTCTAAGTGTGAAAGTTTAAGTACTGAAAGTGCGTATTTGACGCCGCTATCTGATTGAACCTTTCTTTGACTATGCTCGTCAAAAATATTCTGTTAAGTTTTTAGTATAGGTTGTGAATTTTAAATAATGTAGGTTAGAAGTTTAATTTTTTGTTCAGAATTTTTACTTTAATTTATTTTAATTTAATTTATTATATTATATTTTATTTTTAAATTTCTAGGAAAAGGGTCAAAATTTACTGAGGGTGCATTCCTAGTTGAACAAAATAAACATCGTTTGAAAATCCTGTGCTTAGGGTAAAAGATTTGGTATAGTTTAGTCCGTTACACGAAAAGGTGAAAAGGTGAAAAAGTTGAATTTATTTCAAAGATTTTCGAAATTTTCAAAAATTTTCAGATTAAATTCGAGTCTAAGCAAAATTCGAATATACATTAGAATTTGGCAGGGTCTCGAGTTTGTCAGTAAACTCGAGAAAGGTATCAAACTCGAAGAAGGTTGGTATAAATAGGTCAACAGTAATGGTCATAAATCACCTACCTTCGACTTTGACCCTTCGAGTTTATCACCAGCTATCTCGAATTTATTCTTTCGAATTTGCCGATTTTCGAGTTTCACACTATTTCACGACTTTTGTCCATTTGTGTTCGAGATTATCAACAAATCTAGGTATAATCAATAGTATTGTACAAGATTTAGGTGACATTAGACTCCATTTGAGCCAAAATTAAAGGATTTTTAAGTTTTTATGGTCGAAAGTTTGTAGCTCAAAATAACAAACTTTGAACCGATGAAATGTCAAATTAATCACAAATATCTTTGATTAGAACTTATTAGGACTAGTAGATGTGATTTTCTACAGCTAAAATGGTTAAAATCTTGGAGTTTAGTGATTCAAATGACCGACACATTCGAGTTTGTTCTTGGCTTGATTCGAGTTTGTCACTATACTCGAATAAGTCATTAAACTCGAATGAGTGGTCCTTCGAATTTGTCATTCGATTTTGTCATTATATTCGAATTATTTGATTAAAATTTAAATCAAACTTGTTGAAATTCGTAAGTGTTGGATTTTGTACTTATACAAGTTCAAATAAAACAAAATTGAATTTAAACAAGTTTATTTCTTTTTAATAATTCTAATATCTTATATGTTGTACTGTGCAGACATGGCTGATAGAATTTTTGTTCCTAAGCATAACATGGTCATCTCTCCTGACCATGCGATTCCAGAGGCTCAAGCCTTCCGCCAGATGGTGGATTTTCTGATTGGATCAAGGATTGCATATGCTCTATCCCAAAACATTCAGATAGTCATCCCTTACGTTCGTCAGTTTTGGGATCATTTGCAAGTGGATTGTACTGTTACTCCGACAGTACTAAGGACGAGGGTCGCTGGACAACCTCTAGTGTTTTCAGCCGATATGCTACGTCAAGTTTTGCAGCTTGGATCTCAGGAACAGGAGAATGGGCCAATTGACTTCCCGTTATAAATCAGGCAGGTGGCTTTTGTTAGAATGGGGTATAGCCTGGACGTAACGAAGTCTTCTTACATGAAAAGTGGGCTTATAGGACAATGGAGATATTTGGCGCACGTTTTTATGGTTTGTTTTGCTGCGAAGAAGGCAGGCTTCGATAACATTGTATCGAAGATTCAGTCCGGAATGATAGCATTGGTGTACAATCAACGGTTTAGCTTCTCTGAGATGTTCTTTTCTGAGTTTGTTCAACAATTATCAGCTCCAGACAGAGAAAGATTTCTACTATATCCGCGATTCGTGATGATGCTGATCAGACATTTCCTGCCAAACCTGCCACAGCTGAACGAAATTCAAAGTGTTGCTGTCATAGACAAACGCATTTTTGCAGATTGCTCAGCTCATAGAGGAAGACTGGCTAGGCTAGTGGATGCACCTCTTTTTGAGGCAGTGATCAATCCTGACTTTGTAGTCCCTGAAGGTGCCAACTGGGCAGGGGATGTACAGCTTCCACAGCAACAGCAATAGCAGCACCAGCAACAGCCACAACCGAGGCCTTAGCAACGGAGAAGGAGGCAAAGGCCATCTGCGAGACAAATTCAGGCTGATAGGCCTTCTACAAGCCAAGCTCAAGAGCAGGAAGAGGCTGGTCCTTCAATTGCCCCATCTGTATCTGATCCGACACTTCAAACAATGTAAGAGATTTGGACAGCCGGTCCGAATGCTAATGAGGAAATCACTGCTGAACTCGTTGGAGATCTTTTGGAGCCTCCAGAAGGAGAAATTGATGTTTTTAAACAGATAGATGAGTATCAACCTGAGCCAGAAGGCGAAGCCGTTTCAACTTCTGATTCTGAGTCAGAAGAAACTAAGGAGATTGAGGTTGAGGCCCCAGATACTGTGACTGCAGATCCGTCCATTCAAATAGGGACATATGGATCACGATTAGTTGTAATTGATGAAGAGGTTAGAAGGAAAAGAGCTTCAAGGGAGTCAGATGACTCAGATTATGAAGAAGAGGAAGTAGTACCTTTGGTACCTCGACAAAGGGCCAAAAGGCACAGGTTTATGCAGGGAGCTTCGTCTGCTTCTGCTTTCGAGCCTGAGATTCCATCCGCTCAACCATCTGTTCAACCACCAATCACGCCGTCACCAATCACATCAATTCCATCCACTTCATCCACCTTCACAGACAACCAGCGTTTCTCAGAGCTGAGAAGCAAGGTAGACTTCCAGACAGTCCAAATATTTCAACTCACAAAAGCAGTCAGCGAGCTTCAGGAGCATAATGCAAAGATAGATCAAGAAAATCTTGAATTGAAGACAATTGTCACTGATCAGGTAGCTGAGATCAGAACTATGAGGTCCCTCCTCGAGCAGCTAATGAAAAATCTTAAGGCTCAGGGGGAGACGAGTTGTAAGGATAGTGAGGAACCAAGAAGGGGATATGATGATGAAGATGAAGGCGATGATCCCAATGCACAGAAAGAGAATGAGCCAGTACATTTTCCTGCTGCTCTTTATGCTGAGACTCAGGGAAAGCCTAGTCAAGGTGAAGCCGAAGGAGGAGAGGCAAGCTCCTCAAAGGTCACAGAGAGTGAAGTACATGAAATGATTGAAGCGTTAATGGATATTGAGGAAGAGCCACTAGACTTTGGTTTTGATTTTGAAGATGAAATTGAGGATCTGGAAGAAGGAGAGTTCGTACCAGAAGAAATTGCAGACTGGAAATCTTATGATGAAGTCGTAGTTGATGACGAAGTTGAGGTAGATGAGATCATTGTTCAACATAATCTAATTACAGATACATATACTACAGCTGAACAAAATTTGATAGACATTGATGCATTCAAAGATGCTTTTAATGGTGAATCTGAGAGTGAAGAGACTGAAAGGATACTTACAAATGATGAGAAAAGACAACTGTGGTTTAGGAAGGAAGAGGAAAGAGCTGAGCTTGCTGTAAAGAAGAAGATAAGATTGCCAAGTCCAGGAAAGTTGTCTGGAGGCATTCTTAGCTGGTTTTTCGACAAAGAGTTACAACTCTTCGTGCTCAAAAGACAGATGGGTTACAATATCTAAAGAGGACGTTGAAAGTATTCAATACTCTGCCCAAATGTGAGATCAAAGTACTGGCATGGAAAATTTTGATAAACCTAGGAGATGACCAATACGCTGAAGTGATAGCACGAATCATAAGAAAAGAAGGTCGATCTGGAAGGTTTGAAAGGATTAAGCCAAGGGAAGGAAAGAGAGTGATGGATGAATCAAGGATAGATCCATTGACTGGTAAACCTTGGATGAAGATGTTTTATAAAGCAGTTCGTTGCCTGAAGAAAGTTCCGTCGAGAACAATGCCACAAGATGTTCTTGCGAACTTGAAATGGTGGTACGTTGACAACGAGTCAGCATAGGCAGTCATGGAAGATCATGAGGACAAGGTAAGTTTGAAAGTATATGATCCTTTGCATCTTGTTAACCTATCTCAAAGAGACTGGCAGAAGCTTCATGAACAACCTATCTATTATCATGAAGGTTGGAAATCAGAAGGCAAGAAGTATGAAAAGGTGGTCAAGGTATGTATAGAAAAGGGATTGTATGCAGGTAGTATTTTAAATAAACCGAATAATTAATCAAAATGTAAATAGTTAGAAGCTATCGTCAAGGGGGAGTCTGTTGGTACACCCTGTGTGACGATTGCAGTCTAAAGTGTGTTAGCATTTTGTATTAGTCATGTTACAAGGTTTTGAATACTATCTAGTGTTTGATATATGTATTCTGTGTGTTTGATATTTAATGATTGTATGTTTGAACTTGATGTAATGTATTACAAGAAGTTCAAACATAAAGTCCAAAGATTAATTCAAACATAAGTTAAAACATATATTCAAATAGAAGTTGAACATGAGAAATTCGAATATAGGTCAAATTCGAATTTAACAAGGAAGGTAAATTCGAATGTGTCTGGAAGACAAACTCGAATGGGCCTTGGGCCTGGATTCGAGTTTGTCCAATGACAAACTCGAATGGACCTCTATAATTAGGGATTAACTCGAATCATTAGTGGACTTTTGCAGAATTCGTGTGGGTAATTAGCAAAAGGCGATCTCGAGTTTATCAGCTGATAGTGTGTTTGTTCGGAGAGAATCATTACGTAGGTTCGTTCGTCGTCGATCGTACAACGTTGTGGTAGTCTCCGTGTTCCGTGTGAGTGTTATATCCGTCAAGCCGCTAACGAGGATTCCCGAGTCGTTGGTGTGTGTCGCGTCTAGATAGATCTGTGTAGTTGCAAGACCTTACATATTTTTTTGAGGTGTTCTAGCAGCAGAATATTGATGCTGAATACCTTTGGATCGAAGGAATCCCTCAACTACCGAATTCTTGAATTCTGTGCCATTGTCAGATAGGATTGATTGAACGGACAGTTGCTGTTGGGTTTCGACACTCTTTATAAAATCGGTGATTTCTTGAGCTGTCTCATCCTTGGATTGCAAGAACTTAACCCAGGCATATCGTGAGTAATCGTCAACGATAACCAACACATATCGCTTCCCATTTACGCTTTAGGTCCGCATCGGTCCGCATAAGTCCATAGGAAGTAACTCCAACACTCTCTTCGATGATGGTTTGGATTTTAGTTTGTGAGATGATCTTTTCATCTTGTCTTTCTCACATGATCCACAAAGATGGTCTTTTTCATATCTCAGTTCTGGGAGTCCTTTCACCAGTTGTTTAGCGACTAGCTTGTTGATGTTTTCAAAGATTAAGTGGGATAACCTTTGATGCCACAACCAAGAGTCTATTGAAGAGGCTTTTGATAGAAGGCAGATGCTATCCTTAACCATGAGCTTTGCTACGTCAATGGTGTAAAGGTTAGAATTACGGGAACCGGATAAAATTTCTTTGACATCCATACTTTTAACACTACAGTTCTTAGCCCTAAACGTTAATTCTAATCCTTTATCGCTGAGCTGACCTATGCTAAACAGATTATGGGATAATCCCTCAACATAGTCAACATTCTTGATGACTAGATTATTTAAGTCTAAATCCCCGTATCCTTTTATATGAGAATAGTGACTATTCCCAAATTTTACCATGCCACAGTGTTGTTCTACTACGTAGGACAACAATTCTCTTCTCCCGGTCATGTGATTGGAGCCACCCGAATCCATATACCAGATGGATTTTGCCTGAAAAACAAATAAATACATATATTGAAAATCTATAAGAATTCAAACAGATCCATCTTATATTGACAGTCAAACCATGATCTAAACCGAGATGCTCTAGAAAAACATGATGAATTTTGACCGGGTCCTAAGCTGTGTGCACGGAAGCCAAACGTGTCAGTTTAAGCACAACCGACAACTAGAAGAACGGGTCCTAGTCTATGATAACTAGAAACCAATTCATTGAACTAAGGGTCTTGATCTGTAGTAACCAAGAACCATCTGCATTAAAATGACACAACTTGGGGTACCCATCTTAATATGGGTCCTTTTGGGTTAGGAGTTCCAGGTGAATATGGCACGTTTGCAGTTTTAGGAACCCATTTTGCAGTTATGTGCGGACCCGATGCATAGCCTTTTGGAATCCATTGAAAATTACATTTATCAGGCTTTGGAACCTTGGGTGATGAAATTAAATTACCTTCGGTTTTTGACTTTTTGAGACTTGTTTGACTTTTGCTTTGGTTTTGGGCCTAGGCAAAGTACAAGTCTCATTTTTCGTGATGGTCGATGATGCAAAATTTTTTATTTTCTTTTTACGATCTCTTTTAGCAGGATAAGGCACAAAAGCATTCATTTCAGAAACTTGGCGTCTAAAAAGAGTTGGATAATTTAAACAAGTCACTAAAAGAATACTTCAAACAAGTAGTAGAATTCGTTACATCTTTACAAACATTGTTTTCAGAGATTACATGCAACCTATCTCTAGAAACAAAATCAATTGGCATAACAACCTTCTTCAAAAAAAAAAAAACTCGTAAAATCTTGCATTGTTGTTTTTGGTACTCTTCTCACATGATCTGTGTGAAGACCTCCCCTTACGGGGCAGTCCTCAGAGTCTAGGTCCCAATTCATTCAATACAATATCAATCATACTAAGATAGGGTAATTAAATTGCGGAATAATAAAAATATATGTACACACAAGTTAGGATTAAATTCATTACAGATTACAGATTTTCAAATTAAAGTTATAAAAGGGTAACATCTAATCTAGTCATAACATCATACATCACATCTAGTCTACCCAAAACCACCACATTTGCTGTCTTCCAATCAGTACCAGAAAGTTTGTTGAGTAGTGGTCTAAGAAAGCTTCAAAACTTGTATCTTGAATGTCCTAAGTACTAGTTCCTGCAGGTGATTTTCCTTTGGCTTTTCCTGTAAAATATTAATGCAACATCTGTAAGCAAAGCTTAGTGAGTATATGGATTTTCAAATTAACATGCATAGTCAAGCGGATCATTAGTCTAGCGTGATATGTCTTGGCTGCCGCTACAGCCCTCATGGTTGAGATATAGAATTCATAGAATCGGATGATGCTCAGGCCACGCTCACGCTTAAATTGTGGGGATCAGCCACATACTGGGCTAGCTACCAGTAAATCAACGTGGCGGAACATCGGAGGTCATTACCAAGTCCATAGGAACTGGTGAAATAGCCAGGTCTAGAACAATAGACCATCAAGGCTAATCAAGCTGAATAAATCTATCAAGTGTCTGATCAATAGTGAAAGCTTAAGTCATAGAAGTCATGATAGCAATGAATCATAAAGCAATATCTGAAGAAGTCTTATATGCAATATGAAATGATAATCAAATAACTATCATGATCCACTGGGCAACACCGAACCATGGTGTGCACAGGTCTCAATCCAGCTGATAAAATGAATGTCAATAAATCTAACAACAACAATATATCTCAACCGGAAAGTCAACATGTTAAATCTGAATATCTATAACTCACAGATCTGGTCTTTGTCAAACAGATATATAAATCTGCCACCTGAGTTATCTCAGGATTTTATCTTTGTCAATCTGATTTCTGTCAAATCAAGTCTTTGACCCCCTGTCAATCTCTTTAATTCTTTAAATCTATGTTCAGAATTTAACTGAACCTGTCCAAAATTTATCATTTGCAAGAACGTTAGTTTTTTTTTTAAACTTTAATTGATCTGATTCTGATAATTCATAAACTTTTATGTCCTTTTTCATGGACATGTGTGACCTCTGTCATTTAATTGTTTTGAATTTTCGTAGAACATTTCATGAACTTATTTGATAATTATAAGTTCTTACATTTGCGCATATATATATATATATATATATATATATATATATATATATATATATATATATATATATATATAGACAAATCAAATAAATATTTGTGGATACTATGTATATAAATATATATATATAAACACACATGCACTGCAGTCTCATAAAAATAAGAAAAGCAACATAAAAGAAAATAATGAATTACTTTGACTTTCTTTTGATTTTTGTTGCATGGAACACACACACATTTGGAAATCTATATTTACACATATACATATAAACGCTTTCTGTTTCTGTTTGGACATATATACACTTACACATGCTATATATATGTATGCATATATATTACCCACATGCATGCATATTACCGATACACGCCCCCACAGCAAGAAGAGAACCAAAACTACTATGTGGGTTTTCAATATCACAAAGTTTCGGTAGTTGGGTTTAACATTACCGAAACCTTAACAGGTTTCGGTATGTTTCGGTGTTCCATTGTGAGTCTCGGTAAGTATTTATGGTTTCTATATATATGTTATGTAAGTTTCGGTATATATAAAAATGGTCTCGGTAGGTTGTTTTACAGGAAAGGTTTCGGTACTTCACTAAAATGGGTTTCGGTATAACACCGAAACCTTTTAAGAGTTTCAGTATCCTTAAAAAGTTTCAGTAAAGTTATGTGGGTTTCAGTATTTCAAAGAAGTTTCGGTATTACCTTGGTAGTTTCGGTACCTATTACCGAAACCTCAAGGTTTCGGTACCCCTTTGTGGGTCTCGGTAATCATCCATAACACACTCAAACACACACATATTGGTTCGGTAGTGTGGTTTTACCGAAACCTTATGGTTTGGGTAACTCACTTTTGGGTTTCGGTATCAGGAAAACACACATAACACACACGGTTACACTTTTTGTCAATAACACTATTTTTATAAAAAATTCCGATTCCATCATATTTTGGATGATCCAAACTAAAATCTTTGTTTCTTTAACATTAATTACCTTAAATTCACCATAGTCTACAAAAACTTAAAACATGCAACCTAATTTTCTTACATTTTAAGCATAGGTTTCGGTTTTTCATATGAACCGAGCCAAACCTCTACAAATAAGAATTTAAAAGAGTTATTACCTTAAATTCTTTGTAGACTGATGATGCTTTGATGATGTTGTAACTTCTCTTGAATTAATTCTTCATTTAATTGCAAGTTGATGAAATTTCTTGATGGATTTGTGATGAAACCGTAAGTTTAGTGAGAGATTAGAGAGAGAGAGTGGTTTAGGTGTTAATGGTCTTATTTGATCATAAAATTTTGTTTTTATATATCTCTTTTATCATATTTGAATTTAACCCACTAAACTTTTGTATTTTACATATCTTTTAATTTAATCATCTTTAATAATTATATCATAAATATAATTTAAAATTATATTTATTTAATAAATTTTCTTTCTTAATTAATATTTGTAACATAATTAATATAACAAACTATATTATTATCTCAAAATCACATATTACATAATTGACCAAAGTTAGGTTGTTACAGAATGGGCTCCACCATGCACAAACTTCGTCCCCGAAGTTAGCTACGTTCGAACAGACTGGGATATGTAGCTTTCATAACATCTCTCGATTCCCAAGACTGATGCGAACCTTTGTGGTGTTTCCACTGGACGAGCACCATATGTATATCTTTGTTTCGAAGCTTTTTAGTCTTCGAGTCCAAAATACACTCCGGCTCTTCAATCACTCGAAGCTTCTCATCAATCTGCAAGTTAACATGTGGTATTTTAACTTCTCTTTCGTCTGCTAAGCTCTTTCTCAGATGACTGACATTGAATACAGGATGTATTCCAGATAAGTCCGCTGGTAGTTCAAGACGATAAGATTGATTTCCTATCTTTTCAACAATCTTGAACGGACCGATGAATCTTGGAGCTAGCTTGTTTCTCTTTATGAATCTTACCACATTCTTCATTGGAGATACTTTCAGCATCACCCAATCGTTAACCGCAAAGCTGATAGATCTGTGTCGATTATGATAATATGACTTCTGCCTGCTTTGAGCTTCAAGAATATTCCTTCTGACAAGTTGAATCTTCACATGAGTCAACTGTAGAAGGGCAGGTCCTGCTATTGGCGATTCACCTGTTTCGCGCCAACAGGTGGGAGTTCTGCACTTTCTTCCATATAAAGCTTCAAAAGGAGCCATCTTGATCGTTGAATGATAACTGTTATTGTATGAGAATTCGACCAGAGGCAAGTGGTCATCCCAGTTACCACCCAGATCAAGAACACAGGCACGAAGCATATCTTCGAGAGTTAGGATAGTACGCTCACTCTGGCCATCGGCACTTGGATGATAAGCAGTACTCATAGAAATCCGAGTACCCATCCCTTCTTGCAGTGCTTGCCAGAATCTCGAAGTAAAATGACTATCACGATCAGAGACAATAGATTTCGGCACACCATGACGAGAGATGATCTCGGTAATGTACATCTGTGCCAGTTTATCGAGAGAATATGTCTCTTTCATCGGTATGAAGTGAGCTGACTTTGTTAATCGGTCCACGACTACCAAGATGGAGTCGTGCTGTCTTTTGGTTTTCGGTAGTTTCGTGACAAAGTCCATTGTTATATGCTCCCACTTCCATTCCGGAACGGGTAGTGGTTGCATATCCCCAAAGGGTTTCTGGTGTTCTGCCTTAACCATCTGACAGATTCTACAGCTTTCAACATATAAACCGATGTCTTTCTTCATTCCTGGCCACCAATAGTCAGCTTTTAGATCGAAGTACATTTTTGAGCTGCCAGGATGAACAGATAACTTGGACTTGTGAGCTTCAGAAAGAAGAGTGCTGCGAATAGAACCATATTTAGGAACCCAAATTCGGTTTCCCTTGAGACAGTGAAGTCCCAAATGATTCAAAGTTAGAAATTGTAATTGCCCTTTAAGATTTTCAGAACAGAGATTTTCTTCTTTCATTGCTTCAGCTTGAGCAACTCGGATGTCTTCAATAAGATCAGAAGAGAATATAACCGGAGTTAGGGCATAGCAGCACTTTTCTGGATACGTCTTTCTACTCAAAGATTCCGCGACCACATTTGCTTTGCCGGGATGATATAGGATCTCGCAATCATAGTCCTTGATAAGTTCCAAGGACCGACGCAGGTTCATATTCAGATCCTTTTGAGAAAAGAGATGTTTGAGACTCTTATGATCGGTGTAAAGCTGACACCGAGTCCCATAGAGATAGTGACGCCAGATCTTCAGTGCAAAGGTAACGGCAGCCAACTCAAGATCATGAGTCGGTGCACTTTTCTCGTAGTCTTTTAATTGCCTTGAAGCGTAGGCAATTACTTTTCCCCTTTGCATGAGAACACATCCTAAGCCAGTACCAGATGCGTCGCTGTAAACAACGAAATCGTCATTGCCTTCTGGCAAGGCTAGGATCGGCGCTTGAATGAGCTTTTGCTATAGATTTTCGAATGCCTCTTGCTGTTTATCAGCCCATACGAAAGGTGTATTCTTTCGTGTTAGCATCGTTAGAGGTACAGCAATCTTCGAGAAGTCCTTTATGAATCACCGGTAGTAACCAGCCAATCCGAGGAAACTTCTTATTTCTGAGGCATTGCGAGGCGTTAGCCATTTCTGAACTGCCTCGACTTTAGAAGGATCAACGGAAATCCCTTCGCAAGAAACAACATGGCCAAGGAACTGAATCTATAAGAATCAAAGTAGAAATTCAAGTTCTGATGTAAATTAAAGAATACTTAGGAAATAGCCCAAGACATTTATAATAGAAATTATACCTGTCTGAGCCAAAATTCGCACTTAGAAAACTTTGCGTAGAGTCTTTCTTTTCTCAATAACTCTAGCAATTGCCGCAGATGAATAGAATGATCAGCCTCCGTTTTGGAGTAAATCAGAATATCGTCTATGAATACAATAACTGATTTATCCAACATAGGTCTGCACACGCGATTCATGAGATCCATGAACGCCGCTGGTGCATTTGTCAAACCAAACGGCATTACGAGAAATTCGTAATGACCGTATCTTGTTTGGAAGGCTGTCTTTGGAACATCCTCATCTTTAACTTTCAACTGATGATATCCAGAACGAAGATCTATTTTCGAGAAGTAGCTTGCTCCTTGTAGCTGATCAAACAGATCATCGATTCTGGGCAGAGGATACTTGTTCTTTATAGTAACCTTGTTCAACTCACGGTAATCAATGCACATTCGAAAAGTTCCGTCTTTCTTCTTAACGAATAAGACAGGTGCACCCCACGGAAATGAACTCGGTCGGATAAACCCTTTTTCCAACAGCTCTTGCAATTGTTTTGACATTTCCTGCATTTCTGCAGGTGCAAGTCTGTAAGGAGCTTTTGCAATAGGAGCCGCACCAGGAACCAAGTCAATACTGAACTCGACTTGACGTTCCGCTGGCACTCCGGAAATGTCATCAGGAAATACGTCTGGGAACTCACAGACGATCGGGATATCAGATAAAGATTTCTTCTCAGAGTTAGATTCGGATAAGGCATAGCACAGATAGGACTCGTGACCCTTAGATAAATATTTGTAAGATTTTTCTACAGAATTGAAGCAGTGAGCACCTTTACGCTTCTCGCCTTTGATCTCCAATACTCGGCGTCAGAGGACTTGATTCTGATGATTCGACGATTGCAGATAATTGTTGCCTCGTTGTTCATTAACCAGTCCATGCCGATGATGACGTCGAATTCTTTTAACGGAATAGGAATGAGGTCGAGATTGAATACGATGTTGCCAATGAGTAGTGTGCAATTACGGTAAACAGAATCAGCCATAACGAAATTGTTACTAGCTGTCTCAATGTCTAGTATCACGGAAAGCTTTGATGGAGACTTATGTAATCTTTGTGCAAAAGATGTTGATATGAAAGAACGACTCGCGCCGGAATCAAATAGTACTCGGGCAGGAATAGAGTTAATCAGGAACATACTGGTAACTACGTCAGGTGTTTCTTTTGCTTCCTCGGCTGTTATTTGAAAAGCTCGAGTCTTTGCAGTCGGCGTTGCAGCAGAACTCTTAACTGTAGACCCTCCAGCTGATGACTGAGACTGATAACGCGACCCGCTACGACATTGATACATAAAGTGTCCCCTTTTTCCACATTTTGCGCATCCACGTCCATGCTGTGGACATTCTTCACTACTGTGACCGATCATATTGCACGCAAAGCAAGTACCATCATCTAGATTGCACAGTCCCATGTGTGATCTTCTGCATCGCTTGCAGAATCGTGGTTCGTTCGTGAGGGAGTAAACTTGTGCTTTCTGCTGTGAACTATGCTGATGGGATTCCTGAGATTGCGACTTATTTGGCTTGAAAAATCTGCCAAATCTTTGTTTCTTCGGAGGAGACGGATTCATTGGGTTAGTCGTTGGAGCGTATAGCTGATCGCCGTACTCTAGATATCCTCTCTCAATCTGTCTGGCTGCTTCTACCATTTCCAAATAACTCTTATATTTGATAGCGCTCATCGGATGCCGGTATCTAGGATTGAGTCCTACACGGAATCTATTCATCTTTCTTTCTTCGGTAGCTACTTGGTATGAGGAGTAACCGCATAGTCGTGAAAACTCGTGTTCGTATTCGTCAACTGTCTTCGTTCCCTGAGTCAGCTGCATCAGTTGTACTTCCATCTTATCTTGTTGATCGATCGGGCAGTACTTCGCATTGAACATATCAAGAAACTGATTCCACTCTAGAGTCTGAATTATTTCTTCACCATAGATACTCCTCTGAGTTTTCCACCAGGCACGGGCAGCTCCCACAAATAGTGCAGACGCATAACTTACTTTCTTTGAATCTAAACAGTCAGAGATTCTAAAGATCTCTTCGGTATGACTGATCCAATCCATCGCTTGAATTGGATTCACTGTACCCTCAAAGTTCAGGGCACCGCTTGCCTTGAAATCTTTAAATTTGCAGCCTTTTGGCTGAGCAGTTTGGGTTTCTAGATTAGATTTATCAGAATCAGATTCATTAGTCTGGACTTGCTTTTCTTTTCTCTTATTTTTCTTTTCTTCACGTCTTTTAGCTTCGGCCTCATCTCTGGCCTGAAACTGTTCTTGCATTATTTTGTTTTGTTGTTCTGAGTGTTGGGCTAGAAGTTGTTGCATCATTTCGAACATTTGTTGTGGGTTCATGTTGCTGGGAATATCACCTGATCCTGATCCTGACATCTTCTACTGAAAATTAAAATCGATTAACTATCAGTTTATAGACTTAGATCTATGTACCCTTTTTCCCATCCTAATAGTCTGTACATCCTATCTCAGTTCAAACCACCTAAATGATTGATACATATGTATTGCTTCAGTTTGAGACCAAGTATACTCACGTAATACTTGATTCACTCAAACTAGTGGTCTGATACCATCCTGTGAAGACCTCCCCTTACGGGGCAGTCCTCAGAGTCTAGGTCCCAATTCATTCAATACAATATCAATCATACTAAGATAGGGTAATTAAATTGTGGAATAATAAAAATATATGTACACACAAGTTAGGATTAAATTCATTACAGATTACAGATTTTCAAATTAAAGTTATAAAAGGGTAACATCTAATCTAGTCATAACATCATACATCACATCAAGTCTACCCAAAACCACCACATTTGCTGTCTTCCAATCAGTACCAGAAAGTTTGTTGAGTAGTGGTCTAAGAAAGCTTCAAAACTTGGATCTTGAATGACCTAAGTACTAGGTCCTGCAGGTGATTTTCCTTTGGCTTTTCCTGTAAAATATTAATGCAACATCCGTAAGCAAAGCTTAGTGAGTATATAGATTTTCAAATTAACATGCATAGTCAAGCGGATCATTAGTCTAGCGTGATATGTCTTGGCTGCCGCTACAGCCCTCATGGTTGAGATATAGAATTCATAGAATCGGATGATGCTCAGGCCACGCTCACGCTTAAATTGTGGGGATCAGCCACATACTGGGCTAGCTACCAGTAAATCAACGTGGCGGAACATCGGAGGTCATTACCAAGTCCATAAGAACTGGTGAAATAGCCAGGTCTAGAACAATAGACCATCAAGGCTAATCAAGCTGAATAAATCGATCAAGTGTCTGATCAATAGTGAAAGCTTAAGTCATAGAAGTCATGATAGCAATGAATCATAAAGCAATATCTGAAGAAGTCTTATATGCAATATGAAATGATAATCAAATAACTATCATGATCCACTGGGCAACACCGAACCATGGTGTGCACAGGTCTCAATCCAGCTGATAAAATGAATGTCAATAAATCTAACAACAACAATATATCTCAACCGGAAAGTCAACATGTTAAATCTGAATATCTATAACTCACAGATCTGGTCTTTGTCAAACAGATATAAAAATCTGCCACCTGAGTTATCTCAGGATTTTATCTTTGTCAATCTGATTTCTGTCAAATCAAGTCTTTGACCCCCTGTCAATCTCTTTAATTCTTTAAATCTATGTTCAGAATTTAACTGAACCTGTCCAAAATTTATCATTTGCAAGAACGTTAGTTTTTTTTTAAACTTTAATTGATCTGATTCTGATAATTCATAAACTTTTATGTCCTTTTTCATGGACATGTGTGACCTCTGTCATTTAATTGTTTTGAATTTTCGTAGAACATTTCATGAACTTATTTGATAATTATAAGTTCTTACATTTGCGCATATATATATATATATATATATATATATATATATATATATAGACAAATCAAATAAATATTTGTGGATACTATGTATATAAATATATATATATAGACACACATGCACTGCACTCTCATAAAAATAAGAAAAGCAACATAAAAGAAAATAATGAATTACTTTGACTTTCTTTTGATTTTTGTTGCATGGAACACACACACATTTGGAAATCTATATTTACACATATACATATAAACACTTTCTGTTTCTGTTTGGACATATATACACTTACACATGCTATATATATGTATGCATATATATTACCCACAGGCATGCATATTACCGATACACGCCCCCACAGCAAGAAGAGAACCAAAACTACTATGTGGGTTTTCAATATCACAAAGTTTCGGTAGTTGGGTTTAACATTACCGAAACCTTAACAGGTTTCGGTATGTTTCGGTGTTCCATTGTGAGTCTCGGTAAGTATTTATGGTTTCTATATATATGTTATGTAAGTTTCGGTATATATAAAAATGGTCTCGGTAGGTTGTTTTACAGGAAAGGTTTCGGTACTTCACTAAAATGGGTTTCGGTATAACACCGAAACCTTTTAAGAGTTTCAGTATCCTTAAAAAGTTTCAGTAAAGTTATGTGGGTTTCAGTATTTCAAAGAAGTTTCGGTATTACCTTGGTAGTTTCGGTACCTATTACCGAAACCTCAAGGTTTCGGTACCCCTTTGTGGGTCTCGGTAATCATCCATAACACACTCAAACACACACATATTGGTTCGGTAGTGTGGTTTTACCGAAACCTTATGGTTTGGGTAACTCACTTTTGGGTTTCGGTATCAGGAAAACACACATAACACACACGGTTACACTTTTTGTCAATAACACTATTTTTATAAAAAATTCCGATTCCATCATATTTTGGATGATCCAAACTAAAATCTTTGTTTCTTTAACATTAATTACCTTAAATTCACCATAGTCTACAAAAACTTAAAACATGCAACCTAATTTTCTTACATTTTAAGCATAGGTTTCGGTTTTTCATATGAACCGAGCCAAACCTCTACAAATAAGAATTTAAAAGAGTTATTACCTTAAATTCTTTGTAGACTGATGATGCTTTGATGATGTTGTAACTTCTCTTGAATTAATTCTTCATTTAATTGCAAGTTGATGAAATTTCTTGATGGATTTGTGATGAAACCGTAAGTTTAGTGAGAGATTAGAGAGAGAGAGTGGTTTAGGTGTTAATGGTCTTATTTGATCATAAAATTTTGTTTTTATATATCTCTTTTATCATATTTGAATTTAACCCACTAAACTTTTGTATTTTACATATCTTTTAATTTAATCATCTTTAATAATTATATCATAAATATAATTTAAAATTATATTTATTTAATAAATTTTCTTTCTTAATTAATATTTGTAACATAATTAATATAACAAACTATATTATTATCTCAAAATCACATATTACATAATTGACCAAAGTTAGGTTGTTACAATCTGTAGGAACAAAACGACGAGAGTCAGTACACATGGAAGACTTACGGTGTGTTTAGTTGATGGAAAATTGATATTTGTTTTCACTTTCACTTTTCCAGAATTTGTTTTCATTATTACATTTCTAGAAAATTAGAAGAAAATTTTGAAAACGTGTTCACCACGTCCCTTGTTTTCACCTTTGAAAATTAGAAAAATGGTTGAAAACTCCTTTAATGCATTTTCCAATTTCTATTATAAATTTAGAAAATGACAAAAAAAAATTAGAATAATGTCAAACTAAACATGTTTTCAATTAAGCCCTGTTTTCGTTGAAAACAAAAACAGAAGGTTTTGAGCACTCACCTTTACAACTGATAGAAGAATTTTCAATTTTGGTTTTACCTTTGTTAGATGACACGGGTGGGATTTTGGAAGGACGAGAAACTCTTGGCTCTTTTATATGATCTTTTAATCTTTGATAAACCATGTCAAATTTTTCTCTGTAGACAGTTAATTCTACAAATTGTTGAAAACTTTGATTTATCAATTTTTCCTCAGTCTTAAGAAGAGCTTCTTGAAAATCAAGAGCTTTCTTTTGAGTTATCTTTAATTCCTTTTCTAAAACTTTAATTTTAAGTTGAATAACATTTGTAGGAATGTAAAGGCGAGGGATTGGTTTTACAGGTTCTGCTTTCATTTCAGCTTCAGAATAACTAGACAAGAAGTCTTCCTCTAGAGTGGGTACTCTATAAGGATAACTCGTGTTTAGTTCTTCATATTTTTCTTTATTTTCAATGCGTTTCTTATCCTCTTGGGTAAAAACTTCTTTTGATGACTCAAAAAAGAAAGATTTAAGCCCAGCACCCTTGTAATTTATGTCATAAAACAGAGGTAAAACTTTTTGAGCCTTTTCCAAATACTTAGAATTTTTAAAAGGGAAAATGACGTCAAATAGTTGTGTACTTTTGAGTTTGTACTTATTTATGTAGTGTACTTTTTTTGTGCACATTTGGTAGTTAAACTTTTAAAAATGTTTCAATTAGGTAGTTGTGTGACTTGGAAACCGGCACCAACCGGTCACCATGCTTACGTGGACGGGTTTTTCAAGAAAAATGTCATCAAATAGCTATGTACTTTTAAGTTTGTACACATAATGTTGTGTACTTTTTTTATGCACATTTAGTAGTCAAACTTTTTAAAGTGTTTCAATTAAGTAGTTGAGTTACCTAAAAATCGATATCAACCGATTACTTTGCTTATGTGGACATATTTTTTATAATTTGAAATTTAAAAAAACTTAAGATGATTTATTTTTTTCTATAAAACTATAAAAAAATTTAAAAACAAAATATGTATCAAATTGATGAAATATGCTTTCATTTTATAACAATATAATAGAACATTAATTTTCAACTCCTAAACATGATATCTATCAAATGGAAACGATATGATATGTTTTGAATTTGATAAACATCGTGTTTAAGAGTCATTAATTCTAAGGAGAATTTCATATATATCTTTGTAAACTTCCAACATTATGTATATATCCATACAAACATTCTTATTACATAGATATCATTCTAAAACTTTAAATCTTACATATATATCCAAATGACTATTTTAAATTTAATTACATCATTTAAAAATATTAAATATCATTTTTTAATTAATTTATTATTGAATTAAATTAGAAAACGATATTTATTTATTTTTCTAATTTATTTTTGTGGGAATTTAAGATGGTAGTTTAGGTATTCAAAATTTTTTTAAATGATAAAATAAATTTAAAATAGTCATTTGGATAAATACGTGAGATTTAAAGATTTAGAAGGATATATATGTAATTAGAAATTTTGCAAGCATATATGCGTAATAATTAAAGTTTACAATGATATATATATGAAATCCTCCTATTCTTCTATGTCATAAAAAATATGTCAACATAAGTATCATAATCGGTTTGTATCAATTTTTAGTTAACTCAATTAACTACTTAATTAAAACACTTTTAAAAGTTTGACTACTAAACGTGCACAAAAAAAAAAGTACACAACATAAATGTGTACAAACTTAAAAGTTCATAGCTATTTGATGCCATTTTTCTTGAAAAAACCGTCCAGGTATGCATGGTGACCGGTTCGTGCCGGTTTCCAAGTCACCCAACTACCTAATTGAAACATTTTTGAAAGTTTGACTACCAAATGTGCACAAAAAAAGTACACTACATAAATAAGTACAAACTCAAAAGTACACAACTATTGGACGCCATTTTCCCTTTTTAAAACCAATTCCTTGTTTAGAATGGTAAAACCTTGTCTCTTTAGGCTGGTTTAAATGAATAGTTTGTTAAGTTTGACCCCATTTTAAAAATTCATCATCATGGGTCTTTATTCAAGAGTACAAACTTATTCTTTCTTCTTCTATCATTTTGTATTTTTCTAAGGTGTCTATGTTTTCCATACATACCGTCTATAATTGTTTTGATAGAACGGATATTTCTTCTTTTAATGGGAGCTTTTCATTAGATAACCTATCCATACAAGATTCTAGGTACGTATTCCTATCCTGAACATCTACCTTTTCAATTAGCATCTGTTTTATCATATTATGATTAGTTAACCACTTTGATTGATATAACTTAGATGACTCTTTACATGTTTCGGCCAGATGTTCAGCCTGCACACACTTTTCCGTTTCAGCATTTAACCTAGCTTCTAAATCAAGTATGTGTGTGCAATTTACATTCACTATGTACAAGTAAATTATTTACATGCTTTGAAATGTAAAAGGAATGTACCTCTCGTGCCTCAGAATCTGATGACGAACATTCTGGTTCGTCGGATCTGGCCATCAGACATGCTGGTGGATTTTGCGGTGTCTCCCCCTCAGCAGCAGTGTCTGAATCTGAATCAGTTGATGTATCACAATCGTCCAATCCCAGACGATCCACCATGTTGCAATTTTTGCCTTTGTCGTCCTCGTCATCAATATCCTCTGCATTCCAATAATCTTCTTCGGCAACGTGAGCTATAGAATCCGTCCTCTTCTTGGCGGCTTCCAGCTTCCGATCATAATAACCGACGTCTCTTTCAAACTTGTTCTTGCACTCCCAAGCAAAGTGGCCCCGTTTGCCGCACTTGTAGCACATACATTCTTCGGTTCCTTTAGGCTCTTCTGCTCTCGGCCTCTCATCTCTCCTCTCCACCGGCCTCTTTTCGGCTCGGCGAGATTACCTACTATCATCCCGTCTGTTGTCCTGACGATCATAGTCCCTTCGATCGTCACGTCGGTCATCCCGTCTATCATCCTGACGATCATCCCTACGGTCATAATCGTGTCGATCATCCCTGCGATCATCACTCCTATCGTCTCGCCTTTCATAACGGCGGTCATCCCGATAGTCCCGTCTATCTTCGTATCATCGGTCATCTCTGTCATCCCTTCGAAAATCGTCCCTACGATAATCATCCATTCTGCCATCTCGTCTGTCATCCGAGTACCGCCGCGGACCGGCGTCGTAGCGGAGCTGATTGTTAGTCTTATTGGAAAAACGTCATTGTTCTAGACGATTAGTCCGTACGGCTTTTTGTTCCTTAATTGCCGCTTCTTCTTCATCTATTATCTCACGCGGTGGAGGAGCATATCGGCACTGGGATGAAGATGAACCTTGAGTATAAGATGCAGTGGGAATGTTTTGTTGGAAATCAAAGCCAGAGAATCAGTGGGTTTCATGCCCGTGCTGGCAGATAGTAACAACGATGCTAGTTGATTGGCCGTCTGCTTCTGATGGTCGACGTCACCCAAATATTTTTTCAATTCTATGAACAACACATTGATAGACACATTTGGGATGTCCAAAACTCGTCACGTTGCTCGGCAAGCAATTTGCCACTCGGGGGCTAAGGAAGCAAAGAACTGGATGTTGATGTCATCCTTTTCTTCCTTGATGTGCAGTTAGTTAAGTTCATTCAAAACCGCACAGAACCTGGTAAGGGTGACCTGTAGTGACTCCCCGTCTTTGGCCCTGAATTCGGTAAACTTTGCGTTTGCCTCTTCAGTTTTGGCTCTATCATCTAAGTCTGCCCCTAGCATTTGAACCTCTAATTCATCCCACATCTCTTTATCGGACGTTTTGCTGTCAACACCTACAAGGATATCAGTAGGCAGCGCTTGGTAGATCAGATATTCAGCCCTCTTGTCACCATGCTGCGTGTCTCGTTCTGCATCATTTGCAGGTTCGCGTTCAACTTTGGATGCGAGTACAGGTGGGTCAGCTTCGGGTCTAGTAGCAATTTCCCGATAATAGATAACTGGGCCTTCAGAAATTGATTGGAGCATAAGGTTGCCATTTGGTTGCATACCGACAAACTTGAGAAATCGTGACTTCCACTGCTCATACTCATCTGGATACTAAACAGGTGGTCTTTTCTCGGATCCGAGGACAAGGGCTTCTCGAGACATGATTTATGGTGCTGATATGGAAGAATAAGATATTAAAGGTGGAAACTTGATTCAGATTGGCTGAACTGGGGATGAACAGTACCTTGGATGGTACGAATTCGGATCAAATGTTGACTTTGGATGGGACCAAATTCGGGTAAACAGTAACTTCAGATGGAACCTAGACCTGCTTGACCATTGACCAACTAAGGATGGACCGAATTCGGATGGTGCGAATTCGGATGAACATTGAATTCTGAAGGAATGGAATTCGGATGGACCAATATCAGGAGACCGAATTCGGATGGTTCGAATTCGGATGAACAGTATCCACTACAGATGAACACTTGCAAACTTTTGCAAGAAGGAAACACCGGGTTGCCCGAAATGAAAATACACATTGAAAGCACTAGATGAACTAAGTGTTTTAAAATTGTCTGATCTGAACTTCAGAGGGTCTGAAGTTTGGATGGGACCGAAGTGTTGTCCGAAATGGGGAAATTATGGTCCGAAGGTCACCTAAGTATGGTCCGAGGTGGACCGAACTGTGGTCCGAATTGGTCCGGATTGGGGTCCGATCAGGTCCGAAATTAGGTCCGAAATGCAAGAGTGTGTGGTCCAATTTACAACATGTATGAAATCTCAGAATTTGTCCAGAATTACAACTAGCAGATTTTTGGCCTAAAAATGGTTTCTAAATGATTGGAAAGTTATTTTAAACACGTTTAAGTCTTTAAAATATACCGAAACACGTAAAAATCTTTTAAAAATGGACCAAAAAAACTAGAAAACCCATGTTTTTCAAGACTTCAAAAACGGATTTAAATGGACAATATGATGTAAAGATTGAAGCTAAATAGCTCTAAATCAGTAGGTAATGAACACAAAGTGATTATACTAAAAGAAAAACACGAAAAGAATAAATTTTTGAAGAAAAGAAGATCAAACCGTTAATATTTTCGAAGAAAGATGATGAACAACAGCAGAATCCAAGAGTTTCAGTTTAAATCCACTTCCTTGAGCTATGATACCAATTGTTAGAGATGATTCCCAGATAATATCAGCACCCAATCGACAATATACACTCAAATAATCACTCACAAACAGAAACAATGCTCAGTGATTGAGTAATGATTAAAGAGAGGCAAAGAGAATAAATGTGAATATGAATGCGGCGGCTGAGAGAAAAGAACCGTGTATTCAATTCAAAATGTCAACCCTCACTTTTACAAAACCCTAGGAGCTATATTCCTTGGGAGAATTAATTAACTTTAAGGGAATGGCACTTTGGCCCCCTTAACTTTAAATACAAAGAAACTTAACAGAAAATAGATTACAAGACAAACTATTCTAGAAATAATTATTATAAAATAAATCCACAAGATAGAAATTTAATATCTAACACATTAGTTGTCAAACAAATAAAAGGGCAAATTAGGAATTTTTGTTTTTAATTTATTTAATATATAAAATTATTAAAACAAAAAATATTATTTACCGGAATGGATAGCATTTTAATTTTAGCAAAGATTTAATGTATTAACTACTTTCCATAAAATATGAACATTTAATAAGTCAAATCAATTTTTAAATAAAATTAACCCATACACTATTGACTAGATCACAACAATGAAGTATTTTAACTAGAATAATTGTGTTTTACTAAATACCACTTTTTTCATGTCTGAGTATGTCAATTGATTCATCATATCACAAATCTGCTGATGCATCTGATGAAGACAATTATCACGCTCCAAAACATCATATGCATGTAACTAAGTTAGAAGATCAACCATTACAATATTTTATAGATGATTATGATTCTGTTAAAGATGAAGACAAAGCATATTCCGGCTGTCACACCCCACTAAAGTAGAATCACGAGATGTAACAGTGACGTGATCATAGCATAAGTTAAAGATCAAATACCATACATAATAAAAGTTTTATATACAAGTTTAAAGGAAATTGTTTGATGGTTACAACCATATTGAAACTTCAAATAATAAAGTGCTTGATAAAAAGAATGTGAAGACATCTCCTAACACACGAAAACATGCCTATCGTAGTGATCCGATTTTAAGCTTGATTCCATGAAAAGCTTGCTAAAAATGGTCAAGTATTGAAAATAGTTGGTGAGTTCACTGGTTTATGTAACAATGAACAATCTATTTACATAGTGTAAAACATGTCAAAATTTGAGTGTTGGTTTCGTGGTGTGGCACATGGTATCCTGTTTAGAGAATAACACCACCTACTCAGCCCTAAGTCCAAGTACCCCATCTTATAGGTATATTATGAGAAAGGAACACTCCACGTTGTACACCATGAGTGGGTGGTCACCAAGTATTGATATCAATAGTTATATTCGGCTCGATAAAGTGACTTAATGAGTAGACCGGTGTTTTGTTTTCATTCACTAATCAAGATTACATACATACCAAGTGCAAAGTGTATCATAACAATGTATTGTAAAATTCATAAGTATAACCACAACCACGTATGCATGCATAACATAAATGAGTTTGAAAGTATATCGAGAGTTGGCATGCATAATGATAAGCAAGTTTGTAAGTATACATGAATTTTGCAAGAGTTTAACATGCATTTCCCCCAAAATGTTAAAAGTGGTAAAAAGGGGTCGTGAATACTCACATCGCTTTGAGTGAATGGGTGACGTTTGCAAGGTTTGAATCCTAATCACGTCTAATGTCCGCTTATAACACATCATGAGAATTCTATGTAAGTTTGTGTTTTTAAACCTCAAACCATAGTTTATATTTACTTTCTTTTATATTTTCATACAATGCCATGTTTGTTCATAAAATCCATTATGGGCATAGAATTTTTGTATATATATTTGGTTTTTATTATCCATGGAGTTAGAATGGATAAAATGAATGGAATAAAGTAGAATAAATGATTTATTTTTGTAAAGTATTTCAAAATAAGACAAAGTTCATGATTGCAAAGTGAAAGTGGACAAAACACAATCTATCCAGATTTGATGACTTCACTTTGCAAGCACTTTTCGTATCATTAAAGTTTGATCAGGTAATAATATTTTTTTATGTTAAACTTCAATTTTCTAGGAAGATTTTGACATAGTGCACCCATGATTTTTGGAGATGTCTAAGCACACTTCAAAAATTATAAAAAAACAGAAGTCCAGAAGGTTGAGCAGATTGCACACCTTTCTTGCATGGACTGTTTGGAGGGTCAAAACTCAATGGATTTGAGTGCAACCACATCCATTTGAAAGCTAATTTATAATACTAAATTCCAGAAGTAAATTCGAGCTGTTTGGAGCTTTATTTTGAGAGTTACGGTATTTACAAGTCACATAAACATTCTGCCTGATTTTTACTTTTTGCACACTTAACTTTAAAATTACGTTTGCATACCCCAATCTAACTGGATATTCTTGAAACTAGTTGAGTTGGAAAGATAATTCATGAAAATAAATTCCAAAAAAGAAATCAGGTCATTTGGAGCTATGATGAGTGAGATATAACCATTTGAAGTGGTGAGTGGAAAGCTATCAGAAACATCTTGAAGACAGCATGCAATTTCTTGAAAAATCAAACACTTGCATGTTTATATATCAAAAATTTTGAACTCATTTTTCTACATAAAAACTGTGTGAGGTATCTTCATAACACATTATCTCCACATAAGTCTGTTGGTACACCCTGTGTGACGATAGCAATCTAAGTGATCCAAGATTGTGGTTTAGCAAGTATTAGATATATATGTTTAAATATGGTTGTTAATTATTATTGTTTGTGTGTTTGAACTTAATGTAACATATTACAAGAAGTTCAAACATAAAAGATCAAAGATAAAATCAATCATAATGTAAAAACATAAGTTTCAATACATAGTTAATTTTATGAAGGGGTAAATTCGAAATGTTTAAGGACTAGGATTCGAATCTGGTTAGATTCGAATGAGTCACAAGACAGATTCGAACGTGACCACTTAGGCAGATTCGAGAATGTCAGATGGGACAAACTCGAATGGGCCTTGGGCCGGATTCGAGTTTGGCCCATAACAGACTCGAATTAGCCTCTATAATTAGGGATAGACTCGAAATATTATCGGACTTTTTGCAGAATTCGAGAGTGATTAAGCATTAAGCGATTTCGAGTTTATCATCAGTGTTAGTGCCGTTTCGGAGAGAATCAGTTCGTAGGTGCGTTCGTGTGTCGTTCGTGCAGCTTCTGATAGTTTCCGTGTTTCTGGTGAGAGTTGTGTCCGTCTACCCGTTAACGAGGATTCCGCACTCGTTGACGGTTCCGCGTCTAGATAGATCTCGTAGTGGTAGACCTTACAAGTGGTATCAGAGCCAGCGGAGTGTTCTTGGTGTTCTTCGTGTTCATCTAGATACATTCTAGGTTTCTTGACGCTATTGGACGGTTTTTCTCTCAAAATCGTGTTTTTCGTGTGTTTTCGAGCTTAGCAAATTCTCATCCGGGAAACACTTTGTTATTTTTCACGTTTTTGATCGAAATCAATATTTTTCTTTGTAAAAATATTGATTTAATCGGCAAAACGTAAAGAAATCGAAGTGTTAGCCGTTTTTCGAGTTTGCGGCGCTCGAATGTTTTAGGAGTAATTAGGGTTATTCTTAGTCTCGAGTTTAACCAAAATCCGCTCCTCTCGAGTTTGATAAAGTTTGTTTCGAGTTTGATTCGAATCTGTGCTAGTTTCGAATAGGTTCTCGAGTCTACTTCCTTTCGAGTTTGATTCGAATTTGGTCTAGAGTCGAATAGGCCTTCGAGTCTACTAAGTGTTCGAGTTTGCTTGACCTTCGAGTTTAGGGGGCTTTCGAATCTCGCATAATTTCGAATTTAATTGAATTTCACCACTTAATCGAATTTAATCCCAAATAAATTTAAATTTAATTATATTCGAATTTACCTAGATTCGAAAGAATTAATTCAAATTAGTTTCGAATTAAATTAATTAAATTCAATTCAATTACTTTCGAAAAGATGTCAAATCTTCAAAAATTCCTGGAAATGGACCACGAGGTCGGGAAGGCAAACACTCCGCCTAAGCTGATGAAACTCGAGGATTATTACTGGTGGAAAGATCGGTTTACCGATTTTGTGCGTTTCAATGACATGCGCATGTGGGTATGTAATGACCAAGGATACATTCCACCTATTTCTGAAGTTGAAGGCCGTCAGAGAGTCTTGTCATACCAAATGATGAAGGAGGATTATTATAAACTGTATGAAGCCGAGAACAAAGCTTTTTCGATAATTCGAATGGCGTTGCCTCAGGATACACTACACGCATTTAGGACTCAAAAGACATCTAAGGAACTTTGGGAGTCACTAGAGAAGAGGTGTGAGGGTAATCCTAGGGTTCGTAGAAAGCGTATGGAGCTGTTGAAACAACAGTTTGCAATTTTCAAGCCGTTAAAGGATGAACAGCTGGATGACACAATCACCCGCTTCTATCATCTATTGACGGAGCTTGAAAGTCAAGGGATTGAGTATAATGACACTGAAAAGAACAATAGCTTCTTGATGCCTTACCAGCCAAATGGGCTATGTATGTGGGAATGATAAAGCTTAATGAGGATAAGTATTATACCCAATCTCTGGAGGATATTGTGGGAACGTTGCGAGCTTATCATTTCGAGCTACTGAAGGTCGAAACTGATTACGAACAAGTCCAGAATCCAGCGATGTATTTTGGAAAATCAACAAAACCTTCGGCGACCTCCGATCTGAAGACTGCTACAGCGTTTTTCACCGGAGAAACATCGTCACCAGCAGAGTCTGATGACACACTGAACAGAGCGTTCTTAAGGGTTGGGAAGATCAGAAGAACAGCAACCTCAAGCAGCACAGGCGACGACATCTCAGAGCTATTCTAAGATGCCCATGAGCGCAAAATCAGCGGAAGAACATTTGAACTTGCTTGCTTCATTTGTGGCCGCATACGGGAACTGCGTTCAAGGGAATCTGACGATGAACAATAAGGGAATTGGATTTGATAAGTCCAAGGTGAAATGCTACAATTGTCAAGGTCTGGGATACTTCGCCAGAGAATGTCAGAGAGCGAAGGTAGATACGTACCAAGGGCAGAGTCAGCATCAGGGACAGTTTCAGAATCAGTCTCAACAACGATACCTTCCGAGTTCATCTGTCGGTCAAGCCAATCTAGCTGGTCTACTATCAAATGTCACATCAGACAGACTGCTGGATGGTACCTACGACTGGAGTTCACATCCGGAATCAAATGCTCGGGCTTTTATGGCTGAAGTCACGGAGAACGGATGTGAAGGGGAAGAGCAGACCACAAGGGACAGCAGTCCGATGTGGGTGGAGAAGACGAATGATCAGACGCTTCTGGAGTTTGCCGCTCAAATGGCCAACGTGGAATCCGACCACACAAAGGTTAGTCTGAGTTACTCACTTTTTCATGAATTATGCTTGTTATGTGTTACTTCTAATGATAGGTTAAATCTAGTCTTAGAATCACATAAAACCATAACTGCTCAAAATGAGTCCTTAAAGGCTGATAATGCTAGCCTAAACGATATTAAGCAAGATCTTAAGGAAAAACTTAAGGCTGATGCTCAAGACGTAATAGTTCTGAAAGACAAACTGAGTGAGCAGTGTGTTAGGTTAGAGCTTATGTATGAGCATGTAGAGGCCTTGACCAAAAATCTTAAGGTCAAAGACATAGAGCTAGCTGAAACAAAGGTAAAGGTAGCAGAGGCCAATAGTAAGCTAGAGAAGTTTAGGAATTCAAGCCTGAACCTAGGGAAAGTTTTAGATGCCCAAAGACAATCTAAAAAGCCCGTAGGTCTAGGATTTCATGAAATTCCTCCACCTTTTAATGCAAACTACGTGCCTCAACCTCAGGAGAAAACTGACAAATCAGTAGACTTAGAGGACATACCTGCACCTATATCTGAGCCTGTAGTAGAAAATACACCTAAGGTGACTGACACTACCGTCAAGGTTAAGAAAGTCAAATTTGTGTCTTCCTCCAGTGAAACACCTGCAGGAAAACATAAAATTGATTTTAATGATCAGGAAGATGAGCCAGTCGCAATAGATGTACAAAAGGACCAAGACACTAGTGAGACACCTAAGTCTAAGGGCACACACAAGAAGTCCATAGATAAGATGTCTTGCTTCAGATGTCATGAAAAGGGGCATGTTGCTTCTCACTGTCCGCTTAGGAAATCCGAAGTTACACCTAAGACAGTGAACCCAACACCTGTTAAGCCCTCAACAAATTTGGCGAGCACTAGTAGTTCTCAGAGTACCGGGAAAACTGTGCAGGCCGCACCAAAACAAGTTGTGAAACAAACACCGGTAAAGGTTGGACCAAAGGAAGTGGTTAGGAAAAATTCACCGAATCGTGTCATTAATCAATCTAGGTCAGCACCTCAACAAGTCTATAGGAGCACAACACCTAGCAGGGCACACACTCCAGTTAGGTCTCATACTCCTGTTAGACATTACGCACCGGTTAGAGCTCAGGGATCACAATCTGAAATGCAATATAATCGGACTTATTCTAGAGCTCCACAACAAATGCCTACTCAAAGGCAAAGAGTGAATTTACATCACTCGGCACCACAACAAACTCTTGTTCAACGACCCAAGTCACCTGAAAGGCGAGATGGGTATTTGAAAGAGTTTAAGTATGTGGACGAGAATGGTATAACGAAGTCAGTTATGGCTTGGGTTCCCCGTGATAACTAACCTATTTTCTTTCATGTGCAGGAGATTACCACAGGTCCAAACAACAAGTGGTTCGTCGACAGTGGATGCTCCAGGCACATGACAGGGGAAAGAAGTCTACTTACCGACTTCAAGGGTGGGAATCGGGGATTTGTATCATTCGCGGGTAACAAAGGAGGAGACATCACGGGTACCGTAGTGGTCACTAATGGGACGATCAAGTTGGACCAAGTTTATCACGTTGATAAACTGGTTCACAATCTCATTAGTGAATCTCAAATCTGTGACAAGAAGAATTCAGTGTTGTTCACTGACACTGAAGCGTTAGTGCTAAAACCGGGATTCATGATTCCTATAGAATGGGTATTGATGCGGGCACCAAGGAAGAATGACTTGTACATGCTTGATATGAACAAGCCGGAGACTTCAATGGGGCCAATTTGTTTATTATCCAAAGCTTCGGAGACGGAATCGGTATTGTGGCACAGACGCATGGCTCACCTGCACCTAAGAAAGATGAATTACATAACGAAAAATGGCTTGGTGCAAGGTGTGCCTATGAAGAGATTTCAGTTCGAGGACAAGTGTCTACCATGCAAGAAGGGCAAACAACATAAGAAGACACACAAGTCCAAGACGCAGAACTCCATAACCTCAATCTTCGATTTGTTGCACATGGATCTTTTTGGACCAATCAACAAAAGGAGTATAGGAGGTAGTTGGTACTATTTGGTTACCACTGATGATTACTCACGATTTTCTTGGGTTTTCTTTTTAGGTTCAAAGGACGAGACGGCTTCCAAGCTCATCGGGTTCATAGACCAAGTGGAGAATTCCTACGGAACAAGGGTTAAAAGGATACGTAGTGATAATGGAACTGAGTTCAAAAACACTGTAATTGGTGTATAATGCCTATCAAAGGGCATAGTGCATCAATTCAGTGCACCATATGAGCCTCAACAAAATGGGATGGCTGAACGTAAAAACAGGACACTGATTGAGGCAGCTAGGACTATGTTGTCGGATTCAAAGCTTCCTACCATGTTTTGGGGGGAGGCAGTGAATACCGCATGCCACATTTTAAACCGAGTCCTAACTGTCAAATCTTTGAACAAAACCTAGCACTCTTTTACGTACAAAACATCAACCGAAGTTTGGTGAAAAGGCTGACGAAGGATACTTCCTAGGTTATGTGCCGAACTCACCAAACAAACGGGTTTTTAACAAAACAAATGGTACAGTGGAAATTGTGTATAACATTGAAGTCACAAGTTATACACATGAAAACAGGGTCGGAATGGATTTTTGACTATGATAAATTATTTGATTCGTTTAACATTCCTTTGGATGATAATGCAGGTACAATCGAAAAGGACATGGCGACGTTGCGTCTAAATGACGATGGTCATACCTTTCCGAGGACTACGTTTGAATCCACACCCGAGCCTACTGCGACTGAAGATGGATCTCCAGAAGTTGCTAATCCAGAAGCACCTACCGCTGAGAATCAGTCTCAGGCAACAAGTTCCAACTCTGAGGGAAATGTCCATGAGGAGGAAAATGTAGAAACTGAGGCTGTTCCCCCATTAGGTAAAATAGGATCTAACTTAGGAGATAATCTGAGAGTTGACGAGATAGAGACCTCTAGGATTAACAAGAACCATCCAATAGAAAGCATCATAGGAAATCCTAACGAGGGTGTGAAGACTAGGAGTAGTGTGAATAACAACACTGTGTTGTTGTCGATGATAAAGGACTCCGAGGCATATCATACCTGTCTCTATTCGTGTTTTATATCGCAAGTAGAGCCTAAGAATGTGCAAATGGCACTTAAGGATAACTCCTGGGTTGAAGCGATGCAGGAAGAACTTTCGCAGTTTAGGAAACTGGAAGTGTGGGAGTTAGTTCCATTACCTCGAGGGGAAGTTGCCATAGGAACCAAATGGGTTTTTAAGTGCAAAAGAGACGATCGGGGTATAGTCACTCGCAACAAGGCTAGGTTAGTTGTAAAGGGTTTCAACCAAGAGGAGGGAATCGATTACAATGAGGTGTTTGCACCAGTAGCAAGGCTGGAAGCCATTAGGTTGTTTCTAGCGTTTGCCTCCTTCAAGGGCTTTAAGGTATATCAATTAGATGTTAAGAGTGCCTTCCTATATGGGAAAGTGAAGGAGTTGGTGTATGTAGAACAGCTACCCGGATTTACAGATCCAAAATATCCTGATAGAGTATATCGCTTAGATAAGGCTCTATATGGATTGCATCAGGCACCAAGGGCGTGGTATGAGACTCTATCCAACCATTTATTAGAAAACGGGTTTGAAAGGGGTGGGATAGATAGTACTCTGTTTGTTAAGAGAAAGGGAGAACTTTTCATCTTGGTACAAGTGTACGTCGATGATATCATTTTTGGATCATCAGACGAACAGATGTGCAAGGATTTCGAGAAGGTGATGAAGTCGAAATTCGAGATGAGTGCAATGGGAGAGTTAACTTTCTTTTTGGGGTTACAAGTTGACCAGAAGAAGGAAGGGATGTTTATCCATCAGACGAAGTATGTCTATGACATACTGGAAGGAACAAAATTGACTGCCCATTTCAGCACGCCGATTCAAGTGAATCACAATCTCGGACCGGGTACTGAAAGTGATACCAATGTGGATCCGACGTTATATCGGGCCATGATTGGATCACTTATGTATTTAACTGCTTCAAGACCTGACATCATGTTTGCTGTGTGTATTTGTGCTAGGTTGCAAGCGAATCCAAAGGAGATGCATATGAAAGCTGTGAAGCGGATTCTATGATACCTCAAGTCGAAACCGAAGCTGGGACTTTGGTATCACGCGGAGGGAGATCTAGAGTTGGAGGCATTCACGGATTCTGACTACGGAGGATGCAGCTTGACGCGCAAATCAACAACTGGAGGTTGTCAATTCCTAGGAGGGAGACTGGTATCCTGGCAATGCAAGAAACAGACGTCGGTAGCCGTTTCAACGTGCGAGGACGAGTATGTTGCTGCTGGTAGTTGCTGCTCACAGGTTCTGTGGATACAACAACAATTGCGGGATTACGGTTTGGCTTACACTCAAACTCCTATTAGGATAGATAATCAGTCTACTATCGCTATAACGAATAATCCAGTTAAACACAACAAAACAGAGCACATAGACATTAGGCATCATTTTATTCGTGATTGTGCTGAAAAGAACTTAATCAAATTGGTAAAAGTGGCAACAGAAGATAATAACGCTGATTTATTTACCAAAGCATTTGATAAGTCACGGTTTGAATATTTAATTCAACTAAATGGAATGCGCAATCCAGAGTAATTTGACCTTAGTGGTAGTTTATTTCCTTTTATAGAAGTAGTATTTCTTTCTTTTTATAGTAGGTCTGCTAATTTAGGATAGTTTCTATTTTTAGTAAGTTAGTAGGTTATCTCATTTTATTGCTATTTCTTAGGAAAAACAAAAGAAAAAAGAGAGAAAATCATAAAAATACGAAAAAAAAGAGAATATCAGAAAAAGGGGTTAAGTCTTAGATGCACAAGTTCAAAGTGACGAAAATTAGCACAGTCGTTACAAACTCTAAGTGTTTAGGCTTTCACACATAATGCAACTAAAATTCTAAGTGTAATACTTTATTTTAGTTTGATGTGTTGGAAGGCATATTACATATAGGGAGTCTCAAGGCAAATAAAATATTCAAGGAAAAGTCAAGCGTGTCACTAACTTAGATGTACGACCAATCGGTCTTAATTTTTATGTACAAGACATACAAACTTTGAGTCTAAATGAGGTATGCAAACTCTCTGGGGATGTATGGCAACATCAAATACATCTTAAAATGGAAAGAATAGAAAAATCATACAAAATTGAGAGTCGAAAACATGTAAATCTGTTGTACGTAAGTACAGACCTGTTGCCTCTGTTTAGATTCGGGTTGGCAAGATATGTCGCTTTGTTTTACATCGGTACAGACCTGTCACCGCTGTCTTGCTAGCTTTAAGAATAAACTTTAAGTCAAACTAAGACACTCTGTTGTATGAAAATACAGACCTGTGTCCGATGTTTGTCTTTTAAAGAAAGTTTGCAAATACCAACAAGTTAGAATATTTGTCTGTATGCCCTGATCATAAAAGTATGTCTATGTTTGGGTCACGTAAGATAATTTCATGATAAAAAAAAATGCCAAGGGATATTCTGAAATGTAGAATGTTTAAAGGGGTAAATACCAACAATCGGCTAAATGGGTATTTCACGACAAACAATCAAAGGAATAAAAAATTCCTAAGTGTGAAAGTTTAAGTACTGAAAGTGAGTATCTGACACCGCTATCTGATTGAACCTTTCTTTGACTATACTCATCAAAAATATTTTTTTTGCCGTTTAGCTTAGGTTGTAAATTTTAATAAGTATAGCTTAAGTCTAAGTTAAATTTTTTGGTCAAAATTTTAAAATTTTATTTTTACTTAGTTTCTATTTTATTTTATTTTATTTTTCCTTAAGTTTATTTTATTTTATTTTATTTTATTTTATTTTTACTTAGCTAAAAGGTCAAAAATTACTGAGGGTGCATTCATAGTTGGATAAAATAAACACTGCGTGAAAAATCTTGTGCTTAGGGTAAAAGATTTGGCATAATTTATCTCGTTATACAATACCGTTGAAAAGGTTGAAAAGGTTGAAGTTATTTCAAAATTTTCTAAATTTTTCTAAGTGTTTAGTGTAATTCGAGTTTAGGACAAACTCGAAATTGGGTGGTTTCGAATCTGTCAGTAGATTCGACATTGGCCTTAGATTCGAAGGTAGGTGGTATATATAGGTTAACAGTAAAGTCATTATCATTACTGTTTTCGAATCTATATCCTCGAATCTATTTAGGCGATTTCGAATCTATCGGCTCGAGTCTACCGATTTCCACAAAACGACAGTTTGTCGAGTTTCTTGCCTTAGTGTTCGATTCTACTGATACTTCTAGGTACAAACAACTGGGTTGTACAAGATTCATGTAGTTTTATACACCATTTAAGCCAAAATCATCGATTTTTGAAGGTTTAAGGGTCTAAGTCGTGTTTTTCAAAATTACAAAGCTTGGACCAGTAAATAGTCAAATTAAAGGCAAAAATCAGTGATTAGAACCTAGTTGGACAAATGTATGTGATTTTCTAAGTTCAAAATGGTTAAAATCATGGGATCTGTTGAACAGTTGGACGACGACTGTTCGAATCTGTTCATGAACGTTCTCGAGTTTGTCAGTAAACTCGAGAAGACCATGTCATTCGAATCTGTCATCAAACTCGACATAGGGAGTGTTCGAATCTGTCCATTCGAATCTGTTATTTTATTTGAATTATTTAATTTAAATTTTATTAAACTTGTAGAAATTCTTTTGTGTTGGATTTTGTACTTAATCAAGTTCAAAATTAAACAAATTTGAATTTAGGCAAGTTTATTGATTTTTATTAATTCTAATAGTTAATCTATTGTGCAGATATGGCTGTTCGAGTATTTGTGCCGAAGCACAATATGGTCATTCCCCCCGACCATCATATCCCTGAGGCGCAGGGTTTTCGTCAAATGATGGATTCCCTTGTAGAATCTAGGATTGCTTTTGCATTATCTCACAATATTCAGATTGTTATCCCCTATGTTCGCCAGTTCTATGATCATCTTCAGGTGGACTGCTCTGTCACCCCGACAGTGCTGAGAACAAGGATCGCAGGGCAACCGTTGGTGTTCTCTGCCGATATGCTGCGTCAAGTTTTGCAACTAGGCTCTCAGGAAGAAGAGTCTGGGCCCATTGATTTTCCTCTAAGTATTAGGCAAGCGGCTTTTCAGAGAATGGGTTACAGTTTAGATGTTACAAAGACTTCTTACATGAAGAGCGGGCTTATTGGCCAATGGAGATTTTTTGCTCATGTTTTCATGGTTTGTTTCGCGGCAAAGAAAGCTGGTTTTGATTACATCGTCTCGAATATCCAATCTGGGATGATCGCCTTAGTGTATAATCGGCCATTCAGATTTTCTCAGATGTTTTTCTCAGAATTCGTCCATCAAATCTCGGCTCCAGAGCAGCAACAATTTCTGTTGTATCCTCGATTCATAATGATGCTCATAAGGCATTTCTTGCCGAATTTGCCGCCGCACAATGAAATCCAAAGTGTCGCGGTGATGGATAAAAGAATTTTTGCTGATTGCTCCTCGCACAGAGGAAGGTTGGCGGTTCCGGTCGAGCGACCGTTGTTTGGAGCTGTTTTGGATAGGAATTTTGAATCACCAGATATTGCCAACTGGGCAGGAGAAGTGGAAGTTCAAGCTAGACAGCCACCGCAACAACAACAACAACAACCACAACCACCGCGAGCACAACAACAAAGGCGAAGACAAAGAGCTACTGCGAGTCAGACTCAGGCATCAAGGCCTTCCACAAGTCAACAACCAGAGATACAAGAGGCGGGCCCTTCGAATATTCCAAGTGAATCTGATCAGTTGTGCCAGACACTTCATGAAATTTGGGAAGCAGGTCCTCATGCCAATGAAGATATATCTGCAGCATTGGTGGGAGAATTGCTTGAGCCTCCAGAGGGAGAAGAAGATGTTCTTAGAGATGTTGAAGAATATGTACCAGAGCAGACTGGTAATGATGAGTCATCATCTGCCACTGAATCAGAAGAGATGGAGGAGATAGAAGTTGAAGCTCCAGAGTCAGTGTCTACAGAACCTCATGTTCAAATTGGAACTTATGGATCAAGGTTGGTAGTAAATGAAGAAGCTTCAAGGAGGAGAGTATCAAGAGAGTCTGATGACTCCGATTTTGAAGAAGAAGAGGTTGCACCGTTAGTGACAAGGCAACGGGCCAAGCGTCACAGATTTATGCAAGGATCGTCTTTAGCTTCAGCAGCACAACCAGAAATTCCTCAAACTTAAACTCCTCAACCTCAGGAACCTCAAACCACCATTCCACCATCACCACCTCATGATGAACCATACATCCCATCGCCGATCATTCCAACTCCAATTCAATCCATCCCATCAACCTCATCCACATACGCCGACAATCAAAGGTTTTTGCAGCTTAAAGCTCGAGTTGACTTCCAAAATGTCCAAATCTTAGGCCTAACAAAGGCAATCGGTGAAATTCAGACTCATAATGCAAATCTTGATAAGGAGAATGCCGATTTGGAGAAGATTGTGGAAAAGGTTCAGGAAGAGAATTTAGAGTTAAAAACATTTGTAGCTTATCAAGCAGCTGAGTTGAGGTCGATGCGCTCCCTAGTTGAGCAATTAATGAAAAAATTACAGGCTCAGAGGGAGACATCGTGCCGAGATCAAGAAGTGGGCAGGAAGGATGATGATGATGAAGATAACCAAGGAAATGATCCCAGCTCTCAAAGACAGAATGAGCCAGTAGATTAGTCTGCTGCTCAGGCTGCTCAATCTCAGGGGGAGCCAAGTCAGTTGGGAGGTGAAGTAGGAGAGGCCAGCTCGTCTAAACCTACGGATTTTGAGATAAGTGAGATGATTGATGCTCTCATGGATCTAGATGACGACCCAATGGACTTGGGATTTGACTTTGAAGAGGACATGGATGAACTAGTAGAGGGAGAATTTGTCCCTGAAGAGATTGTTGATTGGAAATCAGATGATGAGGTGTGTGCAGGCGAAGACGATGAAGCCGTTGAAATCGTAGTCCAGCAAAATCCTATCACTGATACATATATAATAGAAGGCAATGATGTTGTTAACATAGAAGTGGTGAATGCTGCTTTAAATGTTGAGTCATCAGTAGAGGAACCTGCCAGAGAGTTAACGAATGAAGAGAAAAGAAAGTTGTGGTTCAGGGCTGAGCATAAAGAATTAGAGCTCAAAGAGAAAATGAGAGTGTCGGGGACTGGAAAACTATCAGGAAGCATATTAAGCTGGTTCTTTGATCGAGAACTGCAACTATTCATAATTTAGAGAAAAGATGGGCTCCAGTACCTGAGGCGAACTCTCAAAGTATTCAATTCACTGCCAAAGATTGAGATCAAGGCGTTAGCATGGAAAGAACTGATCAATATTGGCAATGATCCCTACGCAGATATAATTGCTAGAATCATAAGGAAAGAGGGAATATCAAGGAAGTTTGAACGCCTAAATCCAAGGGTTGGAAAAAGAGTAGAGGATCCTTCTCGTATTGATCCTCTAACTGGGCGTCCTTGGATGAAGATTCAATACAAACCCGTAAGGTGTCTAAGAAAGGTGCCGCTCAAGCCTATGCCACAAAATGTCATGAAAAATCTGAATTGGTGGTATGTTGAGAGTGAGACTGGAGAAGCGGTGATGGAAGATTTTGAAGAAAAGGTGATTCTTAGAATCTATGATCCTCTTCACCTGGTAAACCTTTCTCGAGATGACCTTCAAATTTTGCATGCACATAAGATTTCAAGTGATACTCATATGGATGGTGAAGCTAGAAAGTATGAGAATGTAGTTCGAGTGTGTATTGAAAAAGGCTTGTATGCTGGAGGCCATTTGAATAAATAATGAATAAAGTTTTTAATCAAATGTGTGAATTATTAGAAGCTATCGTCAAGGGGGAGTCTGTTGGTACACCCTGTGTGACGATAGCAGTCTAAGTGATCCAACATTGTGGTTTAGCAAGTATTAGATATATATGTTTAAAAATGGTTGTTAATTATTATTGTTTGTGTGTTTGAACTTAATGTAACATATTACAAGAAGTTCAAACATAAAAGATCAAAGATAAAATCAATCATAATGTAAAAACATAAGTTTCAATACTTAGTTAATTTTATGAAGAGGTAAATTCGAAATGTTTAAGGACTAGGATTCGAATCTGGTTAGATTCGAATGAGTCACAAGACAGATTCGAATGTGACCACTTAGGCAGATTCGAGAATGTCAGATGGGACAAACTCGAATGGGCCTTGGGCCGGATTCGAGTTTGGCCCATAACAGACTCGAATTAGCCTCTATAATTAGGGATAGACTCGAAATATTATCGGACTTTTTGCAGAATTCGAGAGTGATTAAGCATTAAGCGATTTCGAGTTTATCATCAGTGTTAGTGCCGTTTCGGAGAGAATCAATTCGTAGGTGCGTTCGTGTGTCGTTCGTGCAGCTTCTGATAGTTTCCGTGTTTCTTGTGAGAGTTGTGTCCGTCTACCCGTTAACAAGGATTCCGCACTCGTTGACGGTTCCGCGTCTAGATAGATCTCGTAGTGGTACACCTTACAAAGACTCAAAGAGTGTGGGATTTTTAGTGTTTGATCCTTGCTTCACCATGCATGTGCATTTTTGAGTTCATTTAGCCTTCTTCTTGTTCTTGACATGGGTTTGATCATGGATTTTCATCATTATTAGACACATTTTATGTCCTTGATGAAGAATCTACAAACATCAAGATTCAAGAAGGTTTTTGAAAGAAAAATTAGGTGAAAGATGATAATAATTCAAGATAACATAAGAAGACATGAAGGAGATTGCAACTAGTATTCATGCATGTTGCATGAACACTTGTTCTTACCTTGATCTTCAACTTTATGTGATTTTTGGGAGAAAGATGATGGATAACTTCAGCAGAATTTTGAGAGAAAAATGAGGGTTTTTCTAGTGTGAGAAAGTAGAGAGAGATGTAGTGGATGGTGAAGTGATGAAAATGTAAGAGTTAATGGGATTTTATAGAAAAACTTATCTCTCCTCTCTCCCTTTTCTCTCTTGGCCAGCCTATGAGGCTTAAAATCAGATTTTTTTAAAATTTTTTTCCTTTTATAAATTTGTAATTATATGTATTTAACAGTTGGTTGCTTGTTTGTGCACAATATGTAAAGTTTATGCTCATTTTATTTCTAGTTTGTGACATAAGTAACTTTTTAGCATGAGTAATTTAGATTTATAAATTTTTATCTTTCAAATTTAAATTTCTCTTATTTATTATTATTAATGTAAACTTTTATAAGTTTGTTGCTATTTTAGTTAAAATAGCACAATATGGATGTCGTTCTTCAAATCTTTGATTAAATTTTGTTACTTAGGTTTGCTTTACTTACTAAGTGAATTTAAAATTATGTGTTATTGTATTTTGTATTATTATTAGCTTGTTATGTTTATCCATCAATTATACTTTTCGGCATTGTATGAAAATTATCAGAAAATTATGCGCCCAACACAGAAAACTAAGTAAACTATCGAGGCTTCGCAAATGTCTGCAACTTAGGTTCCAATTGAAAGTCTAAATAACTAATTGAGTATTCGAAAATTACTTAGTAGGTATATCGGGGTCTGGCCTGAAACACTAAATTGACAGTTGTCACAGACTCCCCCGGTTAGATGAATTTCGTCCCAAAATTAGGATTATTGATTAGAGCGTTGGGTCTTTTCGAATAAATGAGGATACTTGCTTTTCATTGCGTCTTCTCGTTCCCAAGTAAACTCAGGTTCTCGTTTAGCGTTCCAACGAACTTTAACAATGGGGATTTTATGTCGCCTGAGTTTCTTAACTTCTCTATCAATGATTTCCACGGGTTCCTCTCGGAAGAGTAGCTTGTCATCTACTTGCACTTCATCAATCGGGACAATCAGTGGGTCTTTAGCTACAAACTTCTTAAGATTTGATTCGTGGAAGACATTATGAATAGCGCTTAACTCTACAAGTAGCTGGAGTTTGTATGCCACAGGACCAATCCTTTTTAAAATCTTAAAAGGTCCAATGTATCAAGAACTTAGTTTGTCTTTCTTCCCGAATCGAACTTGTCCTTTCCATGGTGACACCTTTAGGAATACTTTGCTACCCACTTCAAACTCCAAGGGTTCCTTCGGTTATCCGCATAACTCTTTTGTCGATCCCTAGCCGCCTTAAGTCTATATAGAATAATCGAGATTTTGTCAATAGTTTCTTGAATGATTTTAGGTGCGGTCAGTTGTCTTTCTCGCTCCTCAAACCAGCTAAGAGGTGACGACATTTATGTCCGTACAACGCTTCATATGGGGCACATCCGATGATCATCCGGAAGCTATTATTGTAAGAGAACTCAATTAAAGGTAAGTGTGCATCCCAACTACCTTTGAATTCCATCACGCATGCCTGAAGCATGTCTTCTAGCGTTTGAATCGTACGTTCACTCTGCCAATCCGTGTGCAGGTGATATGCCGTACTCAAATCAACTTGAGTACCTAAAGCCTTTTGTAGAGAACACCAAAATCGTGATGTAAAATGACTGTCTCTATCCGAAATGATGGAGATTGGTACTCCATGACGGGTAACAATTTCATTAATATATATCTACGCGAGGTTTTCCATTCTGTAGCTATCCCGAATGGTTATGAAATGTGCTGATTTTGTCAATCGATCCACGATGACCCAAATAGAATCATGTCCTTTGGCAGTCTTGGGCAACCTCGTAACAATGTCCATTGTAATTCCTTCCCATTTCCACATAGGAATTTCCGGTTGCTGCAAAAGTCCCGAGGGCTTCTGGGGTTCAGTCTTGACCTTTGCACAAATTAGACATTTACTTACATATGAGGCAATGTCCTTTATCATTCCCGGCCACCAGTAATATTCTTTCACATCCTTGTACATCTTGTCGGACCCTGGGTGGATGGAGAATCAGGATTTTTGAGCTTTTGATAGAACTACATTTCTAAGATTGTGAATTTTAGGAATCCAGATTCGATTTTTGAAATAAAGCACCCCATCCGATTTGCACTAAAATCTTGGTTCCAAAATATGCAATCCTTCATCCTTCACGTTTTCCGTCCGCATTGTTTCTTCTTGTTCCTCAAGGATTTTTGTCTTTAGATTGGTCCATACTTGCATAATTGTTGCTAGGATACATAACGGCTAGATCCCCTCATTTCTCCTTGTCATGCTAGCCACTACATCATCCCCTTCTTGGTGACTTTTCACTTCACATTCAAAATCATTAAGAAAATCCATCGAGTTGGTATTCCTAACAAAATCTTGTACGATTAATGCAAGTGCTCGTACCTTCGTAGGTTTCACCTTCTCCTTTCTGCTCAAGGCATCGGCTACTACGTTAGCCTCGCCCAGGAGGTACCCAATTTCGAAGTCGTAATCACTTAGATACTCTACCCATCTTGTTTGCCTCATGTTGAGCATCTTTTAGTCAAGAATGTGTTGTAGACTCTTGTGATTGGTGTATATAGTGCATTTGGTGCCGTACAGATAATGTCACCAGATTTTCAGTGCGAAAACCACTGCTCCTAACTCCAAATCATGAGTTGAATAATTATTCTCTTGAACTTCAACTGTCTTGAAGCATAGGCAATAACTTTATCTTTTGCATCAATACATAGACCTTGATGTGAAGCATCGCAATAAACTACAAAGCCGTTAGTTCCCTCTGGTAATGCAAAAATTGGTGCATTGCATAAGTTGTCTTTTAAACGTTGAAATGCCTATTCTTGCAATTTTCCCCATTCAACTTTTCTTTCCTTCTGCGTCAATGATGTTAGCGGTTGGACAACTTTTGAGAAATTCTTGATAAATCGTCGTGAAAACCCGCCAACCCCAAGAATCGGAAAAAAATTTTTGGTGTCCTTGGTGCTTCCCATTTCTTTATTGCCTCAATCTTTGTCAGATCAACATGGATTCCTTCGTTGTTAACCACATGACAAAGAAAACGTACTTCCCTATTCCAGAAGTCACACTTACAAAGCATAGCATACAACTTCTCTTTCAGAAGCATTTCTAAGACTGTCCTTAGATGTTTCTCATGGCTTTCTTTGTCCTTAGAATAGATCAGTATGTCATCTATAAAGACTATGACAAACTTGTCCAGATATGGTCTACTACCCTACTCATTAGGTCCATAAACACGGCTGGAGCATTTGTCAACCCAAAGGGCATGACTAGAAACTCGTAATGCCCATAACGTGTTCGGAAAGCTGTTTTAGGGACATCCTCCTCACGGACCCTCAATTGGTGGTAACCAGATCGAAGGTTTATTTTTTGAAAAGTATGTTGCACCTTGCAATTGATCAAATAGATCGTCAATCCGCGGTAGGGGGGATTGGTTCTTGATCGTCAGCTTGTTCAGCTCTCTATAGTCGATGCACATTCGAAAAAATTCGTCTTTCTTTTTGACAAACAAAACTGGAGCTCCCCAAGGTGAAGAGCTTTGCCACATAAAGCCTTTGTCAAGAAGTTCTTCAAGTTGAGCTCATAACTCCTTCATCTCAGCTGGTGCCAAAGGATACGGTAATTTGGCTACCGGAGCTGCTCCAGGGGTCAAGTCGATATGGAATTCGACCTGTCTCAATGGGGGTAAACCAGGTAATTCCTCTGGAAAGACTTCGGGATAATTTTTACCAGCAGAATACCCTGAATTTTGTTCTCCTTCACCCTCTTGTCGACAACATGTGCTAGGAAAGCACAACACTTTTTCCTAAGGAACCTTTGAATCTTCATACCAGACACAATCTTCAAGCTCCTATTGGGTTTGTCCTCCTTGTATGATAAGAGTTTCTCCTTCTTGAAAAGGTAATTTGATAACCTTTTAAGAGCAACAAATTATTGCTCGGTTTTTGGATAACCAATTCATTCCCACAAGTACATCAAAGCTTCCTAATTGAATTTGGATAAGATCGATATTGAATAACTTATCATTCACTTCTAAGGTACATCCTAGCAGTTAGTCTTTGACAGTAGTTTCTAGACCGTTAGCAAACTCAATTACATAATCATATATTAGGCTGTCAGTTTTCACATTGATTAGTGGCCTAAATTCGGATGAAATAAAACTCCTGTCAGCTCCTGAATCAAATAGTACTGATGCATAGTGGTTATTCAAGAGAAACGTACCGGTCACCACGTTGGGATCCTGCCTTGCTTCTACAGCTCCAATAATAAATGCTCTACCCCTTGCTTGGCATGCCTGATTTTGATTGTTGTTTTTGTTGTTGTTCTGCCCTCTATTAAACCTTGGGCAGTTGTATCAAATATGATCCACATTTCCACATTCATAGCATGCCTTCTTTTCTGGTTTATTTCCCTCTCTTCTATCCCCTTTTCCTTCCTTACAATACTGTGCAGTATGACCCACCTTATTACATTTTTCGCAAACCAAACAACGTCCCTTGTGATGAAACTTACATCGATCGCATGTTGGCAAAATTCCAGTGTACCGCTTTGGTTCTTGCACCGTTGCTCTATAGTTGGTTCCTCTATCTGCTTCTGAGTCGTCCTACTCCCTTGACCTTTATCCTTCGAGTTCTCTGCCTTCCTCTTGATGTCCGAACTTGTCTTCACAAGTTTGTCGGCCCTCACTGCATCATTTGTTAAACTCATCACGAGCACTACCGCACTCTGATTGGTAGCTGGTTGTGCTGAGATAACCTGTCCCCTTATCTCCGGCACAAGTCCATAAATACACCGGTCGATTCTTTTCTCTTCTGGTGTGACCATGTGCGGTACCAACCTACATAACTCGTGGAATCATGATGTATAGTTTTGACCGTCCTATCCAATCATCGTGTGGTTCCAAATTCAGTTTCCAACTTTTGGATCTCACTCTTAGGGCAGATTTCCTTAATTAAAAGCGCCTTGAATTCTTCCCATGTCATCTTGTTCGCAGCATCTCTTCCCCGAGTCTAGATCTGAAGATTCCACCAACTTAATGCTCTTCCTTGAAATTGACCTTCAGCAAATTCGACCATGCGCCTCTCCGTACACTGACTGAGGTGGAGAACGAACTCCATGCTATCAATCCAAGATAGTAAGCCTGTGGCTCCCTCTTATAAGTAGATCCGCCAGTATTATTGCGATGGTTATCCCTTTCATTGTTTCTCTCATCATTTTGGCCCGGATCTCTTCCTTGTCCAGTATTGATGCCTGCCGTGACTTAGGTGACAATGTTGGGTATGGCATCTCGGATGTGTTGTCTTATGATCTGGTCTAAGTCTGGGTTGATTTTTGTGTTGCGTGTGGCTCTTCGTGGCGGCATGGTTCTATAAGAATATTGAATTTATTTGTTTTAATATTGGTACAAATGGTTTGTATCTTAAATTAATATATTATAAGAGTTTGTGAATTCGCATAATCGTTATATGAATAACTCATAACATGTTTCTTAATCATTCAACCCACAATTAATAAAGTTCCCAAAACTTGGGGTTGTAGATTAGAAGACTAGAATTTAAAAGACATTTTAAATATAAACTAGTACAGTGCCCGCGCATAGCGGCGGCGACAACAAATGTATTTTGTTAGTAACATATTTAAAAAGTAACATATTATCTTGTAGACGACATAGACAAAAAATTATGGTTGTTGAAAAACGTGATTCATAGATTGGCATATTATCATTACATTGCATAAAAACGTTAAGACTAAGACGTTAAGACTAAATTGCATAAAAACGTAAGATATATATTGACTGTAGAAACATTTCCAATGTGAAGTCTTGATTAACCAAAATTCGATCTAATTCACAGCCTCAACAAAGAATGAACAACTTGAAAAATGTAGTCGTAAAAAATAATCACAGTAGAAAGTGATATTCTTAAGATCCAATGCAGTGGCAGCATTTAAAGCCTCGACCATTGCCTTCCCCTCCACATTCTGCCTGCTCACCCGATCATCTCCTAGAAAAAAATCATAAGATGGGTATACTAAAAAAATTAACGCGAGAAAGTTGTGAGAGAAGTGTACCACTTTTTGATGCAGGCAGTACAAGCAGTGATGTAGTGGAGTGGTGCTGCAGGCCTACTCAAAATCTCAACAGAAGAAAGTGTTTTGTCACCTCTTCTCTAAATGATACAGTCAATAGCCACAACCAGTTTCCCAAACCTGCAAAATTGAATGAAAAACAGAACTTTTTTTCTTTTCCATAAATAAAAAAAATTAAAGGTAGAGAACTTTTAATTGTCAGTTAATTGACTACACATAATAGGAAGAGACATCCAAAAAACAATAACAAAACTTTGAGTTGATGTCGTGAGTAAAATGTACAGCTTGTTAATGCATATAAATGGCAAATGAGAGGACACCAAGAACAAAAGCAAATGTCTTTTAAGAAAACTTAGAGACTGATATTGTTTCATTTCTTTTTATCATACGAAGATGAATAAAAAATTATTACATGGAAGAAAATAAAAAGAAAAACTGACCTGAAAAATGAAGAGCTGAACGGTTAAAATTACCTAGGAATTCCATACAAAATGAGAAGACGTGTAAACTCTCGGCGACAAGTCAGTTTATATGGTTCTGTTCTCAAATCCTTTCCATTCCACACATTATTTTTCACCTAAATAATAATACCATTTGCCATGATGTGACAACAAAATAACAAATTGGCTTAGAATACATACTTTGCTGACAGTTGACTCCTCAGAAAGACAAAGTCCTCATTTTTCAGGCATGTGGTTTTCGCCCTGACCAAAACATGAGGAAAAAAACCAAGAACCTTGAACTTACCATTTATGAGAAAAATCTGCTTACTTTCAACTCTCCATCCAAGGCGTCGTCAAGTGCTTGTCTTTCAACCAAAGGTAAAGGTATAGATAGATGCATGAAAGCAATCTCGAAGTTCATGTAGAGATTCATTCTTTAGTTAATCCGAGTAGTCAAAAAACATGGAGAAGTTATATTAAATATCAGAATAATATGCATGTTATAATGGGATTGCAATAACAATATCCTTCAGTTTTTTTTTTTTTTTTTTTTTGCAATAAATTGGTGCTTGTAAGCAGTAATATTAAGTCTGCATATAGCCATATACCTACTTACAACTGAGATAAATCATATGCCTTCCAAGTCATCAATATTCAACATATGTTTTTGTATATGTGCACATATTAACAGCACGTGTCTTAAAATGGTGGTTCCACTTAGTGTATATAAGCTTTCACTTCACCAAGCAAATTTAAAACATTTCAGGTCATCACCCATTGGAAGTTCAATGTTGGAAGTGACAACCCCTAGGTGGCAGTAAAATAATAAGTAATATGCTCGAAAGAAAACGTTATGTTACTAAAATGTTATGACTTTTTCCGACGGACAACTTTACACCTAATTCAGGGGTCAAAGTTTGTGGGCTTATGTATCCCTCCAATTTAGAATATGAAATCATACTACAAACCATAGATAATGATATAAGTAGCTTGAATTGAATTAACAAAGATATATATTGCAACAATCAGTATGAAGAGAATGTAAATCATGAATGATATTTATATGAAAATTGAAACTAAAAAATAGAAGGGATAAAAGATTAAATTGTTAAAATAGGTAAGAGGATTAACCCATAAATCCTCTTTGATCATTTCGGCAACCTGCAAATTAGGAAGATACAATTGTTCAGAGATGCATTGAAACGTACAACGTTCGATTCAAGGAAACCAAAGTGTTAGATTTTGGATATAGTGTGTGTACACCATCATGAATTTCATCTATGTCGTCTTTCCGTTGGGTCCCGCTGAACCAACTAAAAAAACTGTATCAGAAGATCGAAAAAATATATAAATCAAGATGCATAAACTTGCGAAAATAAAATAGAAAACTGAAATTAAAAAAATTAGCATATCGGACAACGCTAAACTGATGCAAGATAAAATGATAAGAACATTGGCATGGTACATAAATATGACTATTATCCAAGTCCACCAACATCACCAAGTACACAACGGAAACAAATTATCTAATCAGAAACTACAATTAAGAAAATAACATAAAAATGTGTAGATCAAAACTCAAAAGTTACTAACCTGTCCTCATGGGGCCGCTTGTTACCAACCTTCTCATGAGCAACTCCATTTGGAAGGCCCTTCAATAAAACTACGTAACGACCGTAAGGCAAGGTCGTAGGAGAGAGGCTTCAAGAGTGAAAACAGAATTGTTGATTCAGAGAGTTTGTGGGCGTGTTCCTTCGAGAGGCTGGGTCCTGAGAAGAGATATACATTGTGTGTGTTTCTATGTGCTGGAGGAGTGCAGACTTTTTTAATTCACATTCAAATTTCAAAAACTTAAATGCAGTATTGACTTGTATTATATATATGTAATAAGAAGTTGTACTTTTTAAAATTTAAGAATTAGCTTTAAGATGTTGTACATTATGCATGAAAATTTGTTTTTAAGACCTTTGTCCTATATGCTTTATATAATAGTAAAAAAAAAAAGAGACTTCCTATTTAAAATTCACACAAAACAACAATTAAAATTCACAAAAACACTTATTATCTTATCATTTTTGACTTTTTGTCCCCAATTTTATCTTCATCATCTATTTTCAAAAACTATGGGAAGTATGGAAGAGCTCATTAATTGTTAAATTAAGAAACAGAATGTATATGACAACCAGTAAGATTAAGAAAAAAAAGTTAATTGATTTTGACTTCTTTCAAATCACAAGGTCTGCATACAAATGAAATGGTAACAGCAAGTAAATACAACGAGTATCAGGTTAACTTAAAAAATGCATAACCTACGATTCATTAGCACCTTTTCAAGAACTTAGGGACACCTGTTGGATTACTCTCAATAACAATACAAAAACATGTTTTCATGTTCAAACTTGAAGCATACACAACAGATAATAAAGTTGATTTTAAATAGGTTCATAAGCAATGTGCACATTAATGAAAATATAACCAGCATATGAAAATTCATTGGAGAAAAAGAGAAAACACGCATCAGATCATGTATTCAGCTGAGAACCTTAATGCAGCAATGCAGATCAAGTCCACCAATTGCACCAAGCACCGTGTGAGCTGATTGCTTCATAAATTCATGTAAACAACATGATTCAGACTCCATAATCTGACTGTAAACACAAAAAAGTCAAGAATTGGGTTGTAGCAAAAACAAAACCACCATGCAAAAGTAAACTACACTTGCTGAAACCATTAAGAACTTCACAAAATCAAAGAATAATCCTCTTTTGGCTTGCAAAGATGATCAACATCGTCGGAGTCGAATAGAATCGAAGAAGGAAGATTAGGTAAATCAGGCATGTTTAGGGATTTAAAAGCATGTGGTTCTTACTTTAGGCGTGCATGAGTGTATGGAGAATGCAGCAAGAAAAGTAGCTGAAAAACTGTGGACGTCCATTGATGGCTGATCATAAAAAATGGTAGAAGGCTGAATGATCTAAACTATTTTATGTTTAAGGCTCATGCAGAGTTATTTTATAGAAGAAAGACGGGAAAATGAGAATATGGGGTGCATAGAAGATGACAAGTGGCAACGAGTATTTTGCTTTGTTAAAGAATATAGATGATGCGGAATGATAATTTATGATGTGACACTTCTACAGATGTCCTTAGAACAAATATGTCTTAGAAATCTTCCTATACTAATTATGTTTTTTGCGATACAAGCAATCATTTTCATTATACTCTATCTTAGATCTATTTTAAATTCAACTCATTCCATTCTTTCCAAGGTGGCAACTCAAGAACAAAGATATGCAAAACTTGATATACATAGGTAAGAATACTATACAAAACATTGCAATGTAACATGAAACATCAAATATTTCCAATAATTATCCACTATGAACTTTAATTTTTTCTGCAAAATCTAGGAACATAATACATTGGATTTGAAAAGTTCAAGAGCTGGTATTGAAAGTTTATAACACCAACAAATTGTTATAATGGTCTCAAAGGTCACATCATTTTCCCATGTATTCTAACCTTTTGTGTATCTTTTAAACACCAGTTTTACTTCATTTCGACAAACAAAATCCCAAAATTACAAAACATCATGACAAAACCACATGAATGCCTTCCTTAATAGTTTAATTAACGATCCTAGCAAATTTTACGCCTAATTTAAGAATTTTGTAAAATTCCTAGCAACTTAGAAATGAGCTTGTTCTTGTTTTGTTGAGTCTGAGACTTGGGAATTTGTGAGCCTTTTAAATTCTTGATCAATTGAACTTTTAAACTCCATTTATCCCCTTGAAATTTCTGCACAAATCAATTAAAAGAATGTGCATTGTGTGTGTTGGCTAAGAGTTCGTACCCAACACCATGACCAAGTTTCGGATTGGTCATGATAAGACTTATTTCTGTTTAAAAGTTGCTGTCATGTGAGTGTATTAACAACAAAATAACAGCAGGTTATTTATGTGTGTATGGTTGAGTTGTAAAGCTGAAAGAACATCAACAATTCAACATGGAGATTTAAATTAAGTATTAGGTGTGTCTGTGAATGTTACTGAATAAACAGAAAGAAAAGATCAACAAGAAGTAGCAGCCCACAACAACAAAATAAAAAATCATGTTTTATATGTTTTGTGTGCTGGAAAATAGAAAGCAAAATCAACAAAACAACAGCCCATTAATTAGATTGTTGTTGTTCCGTAACAAAAACAGAAAGATCAGTAGCATAAGCAACGACAACAACAAAAAAATAAGTGTGTATGTGCATTGTGTCCAAGACTTGTGTGTGAAGTTCATGAATAGTAGCAACGACAACAGCCCCAACTGCAACAACGGAAAATTGTAAATATATAAATTAAGTAGCCTAGTTTTAGAGTTTGCTAATGGCGGCAAAACAGAAAGAATTCACAGTACCTTAACAGCAAAATAAACTAAGTAATGTGTTTGTGCTTATGACTGGAAAACAAGAAGAATGAATCAACAACAAAAAGCAAAGGTAATTGATGTTTGTATGTACTTAGAACCTGAAACTCAGCAATATGTTGTGTTATTGGTCTTTAACTGTCCCTAAACTCACAAAATAGTAGCCCTTTAACTTCTATATATGAAATACAACTTAAGTGTTAATGTTTGCGTGATTGCGTGTGTGCTAATCGAGCAAAACAAAAAGAAAGAAAAATGACAGCAACACCGAAATGACCAGTGTGTGTGCATTCGGTTGGAAACAAAAACACAAGAAGAATCAGTAGTTGCACCTCAACCTCAAAATGCGTTTATAAACTAATTGAAATTGAGTTATGTGTGTGTGAATGTACCAGAAAACAGGATAGAAGAGCAGCAGGAGCAGCAGCGTAGTCTATATATATGTGTGTTTGGATGAAAATAACAGTAGCTAAAGGACCAAGATTCTAACCATCTTACCCATTTATTTATTAATTCATCTCAACCCCGCCCTTGCCGTAAAGATGATAAATTATTCACAAGTCACAATGGCTTTTCCCTGCATGATATTCCATCAATAGCTAGCAACATAATATTAAGGATTATTTCAAAAAAATTCATGTCTCGTGTTGTTTCACAATAATCAGCATAGAAAGTAAAAAAGTTTAGTTCAGAGAGATAAAATTGTCATATTGGAGGTAGATTTGAAAATTGACATAAACCCTTTTTTTATGTAGGAAAAGGGGAAAAGATTTGATTAAAAAGGTGCTGAGGAGATGTTTAACATTTCAAAAGAGTGACTACACTAAAACCTTCAATGGGTTTTTAATTTTTGGTTTGGGTTCACACTCACCAATCAAAGTTCAAAGTTGAATCCTAGAGTGAGTACACTAAAACCCTTCTTTCTTTCAGTGCGTGGACCTATACTATGTATATATTTCAACAAAGTTGTGAATTTGCCTCAAGTAAATTATAGCTTATTTGGTCTTCGAAGCAGCAACATGATGATGATTTTAATAATATTTCCTAGTTGGTTTAGGAAGCATTTAGTTTGTTGATGGTTTTAGAAATGGATATGACTTTGGATATGGATTTGAAAGATAGGAGAGAAAACCCATGATTGTGGGTAGAAAACCCATTACCAACCAAACGATCTTTATGAAACCCAACCAATTCCACACCTTTGAAACCCACCAAACATTTGCACCCTTATGTAAATTCATTATGACATTTTAATTTCTGTTACTTTCAATTTGCATCTCCTGCCCTCAAACAATCTGCAGTTTCTAATTATTCCTACATAGATGCTCTCCCAAATACAATTCCTTCTGTCACCTAACCTCTAACAAACGTAGATAAAACAAAGTCCCTCACCTGAGACCTGGCGACTCCTCTCTACGGTGACTAACTGTCAAAATCCATAGACTCTATGAAGCAGTGTCGCCTAGACAGTGGCTTAATGCCTGGAATGCATCAATGCGACTTGATGAAAACCCAATCACATGAGCACCTAGTTAATCGACTTTTGCACCTGTAATACACTGGTAGCTTCTATCAACATTAAATATCATAATTTATGACGTCAATGAAGAATGACAATACTTAATATTGGGTTGACTGCTAACAGATCACTTAGGCTCGGTTGATTAAGTAGATTCGTCAGTAAGCACCTGCATATAATTAAAATCATTTCAGATCATAACCAAATCCCTTTTAGATTTAACCATAAAACTTGATCTTAATTTAAACAAACATATAAGAAATATATAGTAGAATCCCAATTGAACATTAAAAAATAAAGATACCAGAGAATGCATTAGAAAGTGTCTTCACAAGTGCTACTTCAGAAATTTCTTCCTAATTACTTCTAATATTTGAATTTGGTGTTCTTCTAACATGAGAAAAAACAGAGTGATTTACTCTCATAACAATAAAATAGGAAACTTCCGACAAATGAATGCATATACATCAAACCAATTAAGGGATAAGATCCATAAATTTACTCACATATTGGACATTGTGATTGATGGGGCAGTCATAATCACCAAACGCAGCTCTATGTCCAATATTAACAAACGTGAGGCGGCTCCTTCTCAATTTTCTTTAGTCACACATATGCATATATCATTGTCAAATGAAAAATAGTTCATGTAATCAACTCAGTTCAGCATTGAAGGAAAATTAACACATATTGTAGAAATAAAAGTAAAACTAAATATATAGAATGAAAACAAAGAGACACAAGGCAATAATATTTAATTGTTTATTTCAGATTCTATCAAAGAGCAGTAGTTGGAAACCAATAAAACATTGCACAAGTTGATTATCAAATAATTATAATGAACTACCAACAAAAGAAATTCCATAATGAAATAGAATAACAACTAATGTATGGACACCAACAATTTTTAGTATTGTATGCTATTGCCATGTGAAGTAAATATGGTGTTCAAAGTTTCTTTACAACTTCGTTCGTTTTTTTTTTTGGTCCATATATGAAAACATAGATAGTTCAAATTATTTTTTAAATTCATGTAAAAATCAAAATAAAAGTATCATATCTTATACAAAAAGATTTAAACTGATACTATAATTAATACAAAAAAGACTTCAATCTATACAATACCCCTTCTAGGTTCTAGCACAATTTGATGCCATCGTTTTTCTTTGTTCTGATGAATCTCGACATTACCACCGATTTGAAGTATGCATCCTCAACAAATTTCCCTTTTTGAATCTTTCAGGCCCTAAAACACAAAATTAAAAATATTATCACAAATGTATAACGACTCTAAATGGAGTTTTGAATTGAAGAAATACCTTCAGAAAATTAGAACAAGGTGTCCTTTGAAGTTGGATTGATCTTCTTCAACCAAGGAATGATAATGAATGTAATGGAACAACGACTCTCTGGAAAAAAGAAATTCAATTACTGAAACAACAAAAAACCATGAACAATAATCATACCCAAAAATTGAGCATACCTGTGTCTCTTTTGTATTTGAGGTAAGAGAATAGAATAACTTGAGTTGACGGTACAACAAAGTGATAGACGACAGTATGTAGAGACCAGTAGTGGTGGTTCAGGCGGTGGAGACCAGCAGTGGTGGTGGTTGAGGAGTTCAGGCGGCGATTGGGAGTGTTACGCGGCGGTAGAAGGGTGTTTGGTGGGGGTGTAGGTGATTGGCGATGGGGGGCCATGAGGCGGATGCTGGGTGGTATTGGGAAGATCGGCCTGCTGTGTGAAACAAGGCAGCAGGGTGGCAGAGGTTGGTGGCTGTTGGAGGGAGGCGGTGGCTGCAAGAGGAGGCGTCTCGTTGGAAGGAATTATCAAGCAGACAGAGAGTTCTGTCGTGGGGAGAAGTAACGTCGTTTCTCTTTCCAAGGATATCAATTCTCGTGAATTCAAAATGTATAAATAAAATCTTCTTTTATTTCTTTTGCAATACATACTTGTACATATGCTTTGATTACTTGTAAAGAATTCAAAATATTCAAACAAAATCTGCTATTATTTCTTTTGCAATACATACTTGTACATATGCTTTGATTACATGTAAGTCTTAAAATTCAAGAAATTGCTTTATCAAGTTGTACCTTGTGCATTATAAATGGTAAAAAGCTAAATGCTTTATTAGTAGTATAGATAAGTTCATTTGCAGTTTCTAAAGCCATATCCTAGAGATTGCCACTACCAGTAGTAACCAGAATATCATCATGAATACTCGGCCGATCAAATGATACAGGCACTCCACCTTTCTTACTGAGAATCGGGCCTCCGCCCTAGCTACTTCGACGCTCCTCTTTGCTTGTTCTAGTGTTGCATTCGTGTGCTCAACCATCTCAGTTAAACTCGACTGCACATATGGTTGATGTGTCAAGTGTCTCTAACATACTCCAGTTCAGACTTAAGTGCTTCGAGTTGCTGAGTCTCCTCATACGTCATTCCAGTTCCTGTCATAGGTATTCCTATGGCAATAGGGGATGGACGGGAAGTTGCTGGCGGTGGTGCACTAGGTCCAGCTTTGTTTGATATGAGAACTGGGACCCACTTTCTTGTAGTGTGCTTAATTCTTAGTCCTTGATGTGACGATGGGGGCTTAGGCCTTACAGAAGAGTGTAGTCGGTATGGCTGTTGTTAAGCACAAAAAGGCCTAAGTCAAACGTACTCTACATCTTAGGGGGAGATTTTTAATCAAACATGTTAAATGTATTTGAAGGTATAATTTAAGGCCTATTAATGCCTTATTGAAACCTAAAAAGTGATTTGCAATATAAGTCAAAGCTGTTTACCCTATTGCATTCATTGCAAAAAAGGCAGATTGCCCAAGCTGTTCATTCTGTTGAACAGGCTGGACATAAACTGTCGACGCTGCTCTACTCTGATGAGCATCCTGGACAAATTCTAAGTGTTTATTCTTTGTGAACAGGCTAAACACTTTATGGAATATGTTTCCATGTCCTCATGAATTGTTTTGGACTACAAGATCAGTTTATAAAGTCGAAGACAAAGTGGAAAACAAAAGACGCTAAAGCTGCCTACGCTGTTCTGTTACACGAAGACAAAGTGGATGTTTGAAATGGGTGACAGACCATTTCTTATATCAAAATGGCATTAAAAAAGAAGAAAGATGCAAAGTTGACATTCCTCTTTTGGTTAAAGCCTTCTGCAACAGAGACAAAAAGAAAAACACAAAGATTCTGCTACATGAAGACAAGTCTGCTTTATCAGAATCTATAGAAAACTTGTTTTGTCTTTTTGGAAAGACATCCCACTATCTTATCGTCCAATGAAGAAGCATCACTGAGATTCTCAGTGAGAGTATAAAAGGAAGCTTCTAAGGATTGTGTGACAACCACGAGTGAGAAATTCATATCATGCATTGAAGTGTGTTTTTCCATGCATGCAAGTCTGCTTAAATAAAACAGTAACGTGTGTCCAAGCTGTTCTTATTCAAGCTTTCCATCTGTGTCTTGTAAACAGTGAGTTCATCTTAGTGAGTGTCTTCATTGTATTTAGTCTGAGTGTGTCCTAGACTAGTTAAACATATGTTGTATCTGTCATCTCAGCTTGAACCTTTTCCCAGTCAAGCTTGTTTGTAGACAAAGCTATATTTGTTGTATTCACCACCCCCCCCCCCCTCTACAGCTTAGAACAATACACTAGGGAAATCTTTTGGGACCTACCACAGGTATCAGAGCAGATAGAGTGTGTGTTAACTCTAGATCTCCCATTCTCCCTACTTTCCGATGGACAACAGTGCTGCCAGTTCCTCCTCATACTATGACAATGGTTCTATGGCCAAGCCTCCCAAGTTCAATCATCAAAACTTCTCTGGTTGGAAGTGCAGAATGATGATCTACTTAGAGAATCTGGATGTACAACTGTCAGAGATAGTAATGGAGGGTCCCAATGTGCCAACCTCTGTTACTACTATTACTCCTGCTGTTGAAGGAGCTACCCCTGAGATCAGAACCTTTGAGAAGGCTAAAGTTCAATGGTCTTATGAAGACAAAAGGATGGTTGCGCTTGATGCAAAAGCCAGGAACAACTTGGTCATTTCTCTTCTTGATGATGTGTTCGAACAGGTTGAGAAAATGAAGACTGCAAAGGAGATGTGGGATACTTTGTGTACCATCTATGATGGTCCCACTACCACACTGGATAACAGGATCAACAAAATTGTTAGACAATATGAACTCTTCTTTGAAAAGCCAAAGGCGTCTCTCACAGAAACCTGTACCAGGTTCACTGCTGTAATCAATGATCTCAAAGATGTTGGGATCACTAAGGATAACTTGACTCTGGTGAACAAGTTCTTGTACATTCTGCCTGAAGAATACAATTATTTTTCTACTATCTTAAGAAATTCAGGCACCATCAAAAGTATGGATCTTGTAAATCTTTATGTGTCTTTACGGAAGGATGAGCAGTCAAGGCAAAAGAAGAGAAATGCCTTGGAAATGTCCAAAAGAGGTGCTACCTTAGTGGCCAGCGTGAGACAACCTGCTGGTCAGATGTGTGATGTGTTCACAGTACCTGATCAACAGGCTGATGATGAAAGGGAAGAAATGTTTGAAGAGGAAGACTGTGAATATCTTTCTAAACTAGATGAAGAGCAAATGATTGCAAAGCTTGTCAAGAAGTTCAACAAGAAGAGGTTTTGTGGAAGAATGCTGCAGAAGAAGTCAAGTGCCATCAAAAAGAAGGCATTTGATAAAACTAAGGTTGAGTGGTTTAAATGTTCCAAAATTGGCCATATAGCTGTTGACTGTGTGTCTAAAGCTGTTGGTCAATTATCCAAACCATACAAGACAAACAGGGACGATGGCTACAGGGTTAAGTACCTAATGGCCATGGCTAAGCTGAGGAAGTCGGAAGACTCAGTGGCTTCCAACAAGCAAATGGGACTCATGGCTGAGACATGTGATTGTGAGGAATCTGTCTCATCTTCAGATGAAAAAGATACCAACTGTCTGATGGCCAACACTGATGTCCCATCAACAAGCAACTTCAAACAAGACCTGGCTGAAGCCGAAGCTCTCAACGGCCTAAAGACTGGAACCCAACAATGATGTATAAGGTACAAAATTTTATGCCTTACAGTTGTGATGAGAAAGTTAAAATGTTTGAATATCTGCTTGTTGATCTAAAAGCTGCTATTGAGAAGCATAATATTTTGTTGTCTGAAATCTCCATGCTAAAAACTGATCTTGAAATAAAAACTAGTAAACTGGACAGCTTCCATATGTTGGAAACTGAACTTGAAAAATTAAAACACATCAATTCTATCTTATTAGAAGAAAAGAGAGAAACAGACACAAAACATGGAAAGCTTCTTAAGATTGTTGACTCTTGGTGCCAATCTGCACAAAAGACGGCCATTGTATCAGTCAACAGATCCCTGCTCAAATCCAAGCCTATCTTGGTGGGGATCTTGACAAAGCATCTTCAATTGTTGAGATAAATAATCTAGAAAAAGACTTATCCACTCTTGGTGAGCTTCAAAGTACTTTCCTTCAGAAAGTAAATGGTAAGCTAGTCTCAACAAATAGGTTTGTAAGCCCTTAAAACACTGACAGCGTGTGTGAAAAAGCTCCAAAAACTGATGATGGAATGTGTTCTCCATCAAATCTGCATGCTAAGTGCTCAGCTGGTTCATATAAGCAAAAGAAGGGAAAACAAGCTCAAGCTACAGCTTTGGACACCAAACCTGGTAACAAGACAGGCTCTGGGTCTAAAGCTGATAGTAAGAGACCTGTTAATCCCTTTTATGCTGATCATTTCGAGAAAAAGTTTTCAAAAGGTAAGTAGCCTGCTTTCAACAGGGGTAAGTCCTATGTTGAAAGTAAATCTGGTGTGATTTCAAATAAGTTTTTAAATCATAGTGGAAAATTGGTTATAAATGAAGGTAAGTTTTTCAAAACCAAAAGCAGTAATTATGTTGATAGGCAACATCCATCACATCTTAGTAAGGACAAAGGCAAAGCCATTGCTCAAACTGAGAAATTTGGGAATAAGCTTTCAAAACCTGTGGAAGGTCAAAGGCCAACCAAACTTTTTGTAATTGATATCTGTCGTCCTAAAAAGAGGAAAGATGATACAGGTAAAACTGTTGTCATTGTGCCTTCCACCCAAACTGTTGATTCTTCCAAAAATAGAAATAATTTTGCTAAACCTACTGAAAAGATCAACAAAATTATTCAGAATGTGTTTCTGGAAGTACTTCTTCCAAAAAGGCCAGTAATAGAAAATGTTATAAACCTTCTGAGTTTATTGCTGCTTGAAGCTGATGTGGCAGATTCTATGGATGCAGCATCAGCTTGAAGACTATGGGCTTGTATAAAGGAAGACTCCTATTCTATGTGATAATACAAGTGCTATAGCTATTTCCAACATTCCAGTATTTCATTCCAGATCAAAGCATATAGAAGTCAGACATTATTTTATCAGGGATCACATCCAGAAAGGTAATGTGGAGGTAAGTTTTATTTCAACAGATGAACAGCTTGCAGACATTTTCACCAAGCCTCTTGATTAATACAGGTTTAATTATCTTAAAAGCAAGCTGGGCATGTTAAATAAAAGTGACTAAGTGTCCCTAATGCTCTAAGACATCATATGTCTCAAACTACTCAAGTTTCTCTGAACAGCTTAGACAAAACAGGCTATGCATGTTCTACACTTAGCCTATTTCTGGTCCAAGTCTGGGTTGATTTTTGTGTTGCGTGTGGCTCTTCGTGGCGACATGATTCTATAAGAATATTAAATTTATTTGTTTTAATATTGGTGCAAGTGGTTTGTATCTTAAATTAATATATTATAAGAGTTTGTGAATTGGCATAATCGTTATATGAATAACTCATAACATGTTTCTTAATCATTCAACCGACAATTAATAAAGTTCCCAAAACTTGGGGTTGTAGATTACAAGACTAGAATTTAAAAGACATTTAAATATAAATAAGTTCATTTGCAGTTTCTAAAGCCATATCCTAGAGATTGCCACTACCAGTAGTAACCCGAACATCATCATCAATACTCGGCCGATCAAATGATACAGATACTCCACCCTTCTTACTGAGAATCGGGCCTCCGCCGTAGCTACTTCGACTCTCCTCTTTGCTTGTTCCAGTGTCGCGTCATGTGCTCAACCATCTCAGTAAAACTCGACTGCAGATATCATTGATGTGTCAAGTGTCTCTAACATACTCCAGTTCAGACTTAAGTGCTTCGAGTTGTTGAGTCTCCTCATACGTCATTCCAGTTCCTGTCATAGGTATTCCTATGGCAATAGGGGATGGACGGGAAGTTGCTGGCGGTGTTGCACTAGGTCCAGCTTTGTTTGATATGAGAACTAGGACCCTCTTTCTTGTAGTTTGCTTAATTCTTAGTCCTTGATGTGACGATGGGGGCATAGGCCTTACAGGCGAGTGTAGTCGGTATGACTGCTGTTAGGCACAAAAAGGCCTAAGTCAAACCTGCTCTACATCTAAGGGGAGATTCTTATTCAAACATGTTTGATGTACTTGAAGGTATAATTTAAGGCCTATTAATGCCTTATTGAAACCTAAAAAGTGATTTTCAATATAAGTCAAAGTTGTTAACCCTATTGGATTCATTGCAAAAAAGGCAGATTTCCCAAGCTGTTCATTCTGTTGAACAGGCTGGACATAAACTGTCGATGCTGCTCTACTCTGATGAGCAGCTTTGACAAATTCTAAGTGTTTGTTCGTTGCGAACAGGCTAAACACTTTATGAAACATGTTTCCATGTCCTCATGTATTGTTTTGGACTACAAGATGCTAAAGCTGCCTACGCTGTTCTGTTACACGAAGACAAAGTGGATGTTTGAAATTGGTGACATACCATTTCTTATATCAAAATGGCCTTAACAAAAGAAGAAAGATGCAAAGTTGACATTCCTCTTTTGGTTAAAGCCATCTGCAACAGAGACAAAAAGAAAAAGACAAAGATTCTGCCACATGAAGACAAGTCTGCTTTATCAGATTGTGCAGAAAAGTTGTTTTGTCTTTTTGAAAGACATCCCACTATCTTATCGTCCAATGAAGAAGCATCACTGAGATTCTCAGTGAGAGTATAAAAGGAAGCTTCTAAGGATTGTGAGACAACCAAGAGCGAGAAATTCAGATCGTGCATTGAAATGTGTTTTTCCATGCATGCAAGTCTGCTTAAATTAAACAGTAACGTGTGTCCAAGTTGTTCTTATTCAATCTGCACAAAAAGACGGCCATTGTATCAGTCAACAGATCCCTGCTCAAATCCAAGCCTATCTTGGAGGGGATCTTGACAAAGCAACTTCAATTGTTGAGATAAATAATCTGGAAAAAAACTTATCCACTCTTGGTGAGCTTCCAAGTGCCTTCCTTCAGAAAGTAAATGGTAAGCTAGTCTCAACAAATAGGTTTGTCAGGCCTCAAAATACTGACGGCTTGTGTGAAAAAGCTCCAAAAACTGATGATGTAATGTGTTCTCCATCAAATCTGCATGCTAAGTGCTCAGCTGGTTCACATAAGCAAAAGAAGGGAAAACAAGCTCATGCTGCAGGTTTGGATACCAAACCTGTTAACAAGACATGCTATGGGTCTAAAGCTGATGGTAAGAGACCTGTTAATCCCTTTTATGATGATCATTTCGATAAAAAGTTTTCAAAAGGTAAGCAGCCTGCTTTCAACAGTGGTAAGTCCTATGTTGATAGGCAACCTCCATCACATCTTAGTAAGGACAAAGGCAATGCCATTGCTCAAACTGAGAAATTTGGGAATACGTTTTCAAAACCTGTGGAAGGTCAAAGGCCAATCAAACTTTTTGTAATTGATATATGTCGTCCTAAAAAGAGGAAAGAGGATACATGTAAAGCTGTTGCCATTGTGCCTTTCACCCAAACTGTTGATTCTTCCAAAAATAGTAATAAGTTTGCTAACCTGCTGAAAAGATCAACGAAAATGATTCAGAATGTGTTTCTGGTAGTACTTCTTCCAAAAAGGCTGCTCAGGGCACATGACAGGTTGTAAGGATCTGCTGAGTGATCTCAGGCCTGAAAAAGGGCCAAAAGTCACCTTTGGTGACAATGTACAGCGATCCATAGAAGGATATGGAACTCTTCAACCTGATGCTGCAGTATTCAAAAGAGTAGCCTATGTGTCTGGGCTGAAACACAATCTTGTAAGCATAAGTCAATTGTGTGATGCTGGTTACAAGGTTAACTTTGATGAGAACCTGGGTTATATATTGGATTCCCAAGGGAAAGTTGTGCCACAACGGAGGAAATGTGTATATATTGTGGACATGAAATCTGATGATCCCACAACTGATACCTACTTTATCGCCAGAAGCAATGCAGACCTGAACCGGTTATGGCACAAAAGGCTATCACACTTGAACTTCAAGAATATCAAAAAAAACTCCGTAAGAAAGAGTTAGTAACAAGTTTGCCTTCTATAACCTTTGTTAAGGATAAACTCATCATAGCTTGTGAGAAAGGCAGGCAAAGAAAAACATCTTTTAAATCTAAGCATAACTTCTCAATAATACTCCTCTCTTCTTAAACCACATGGACTTGTTTGGACCAGTCAGTATCATAACTCTAGGAGGTAGAAGATACACTCTAGTAATAGTTGATGAGTTCTTCAGGTTTACATGGGTGATCTTTCTGAAGAGCAAAGGAGAGGCTGCTAGAGAAATCATTGGATTTATCAAAAAGATGGAGATGCTGAACTCTGATCAGGTTAAGCAGCTTAGAAGTGATCATGGTACTGAATTCAGAAACAGTACTCTTGAAGACTTCTGTGAAGAAAGAGGGATTTCACAAAACTTTTCAGCTGTAAGAACTCCACAACAAAATGGAGTTGTTGAAAGGAGAAACATAACTCTCAAGGAACATGCTAGAACCATGTTGTGTGCATCAGGTTTTCCTTCATCATTCTAGGCTGAAGCTATCAACACTACCTGCTTCACCCAAAACAAATCCTTGGTGGTGAAAAGGTTCAACAAGACTTCCTCTGAGTTAATCAAAGGGAGAAGGCCATAAATTAGCTAGTTCAATGAGTTTGGGTGTTCCTTGTTCATTCTGAATCAGAGGGACCAGGTGGCAAAATTTGAACCCAAAGCTGATGAAGGTGTATTTGTTGGATACTCTGCTATCTCCAAAGCCTATAGAGTATACAACTGCAAAAGAAAAGTGATAGATGAATCTATCAATGTCACCTTTGAGGAGTCTAGGAGTGCTTCCACCGAAGTTGTTCCTGAATCTGTTTCAGGAGAGTTCAGCTATGATGATCTCATGCATTCCATTAATGAAGAAAATGACTCAAAAGCTTCCACTACACCTAGAGTGGAACCTGTTAACCACAATGGACATGATGATGACTATGTTGATATACCCTATGTGAATAAGTGTACTGACATAATCAAAACATCATGTCATGAACCAATCAATGCTGATTTTCCTGGATCCTCTACTAATATGTTCAACAATGGAGAGTCATGTTCAACAAGTGAACAGGCTCAAGATAACAGTGTGTCTAAATATCTTTAAAGCTGCTCAACAGGACTTGTTGAAGATGCAAATGACTCAGGAGATTCTTCATTGAGGCAAGTACCTAAGTGGATCAGGTGTCACCCAAATGATCAAATAATTGGTGACATCAACAAAGGGGTGCAAACAAGATGGGACAACTTAGGAAACTTTTGTATGTTTTCTAGCTTTGTGTCCCTGATGGAGCCTAAGAAAGTGGATGAAGCACTGAAAGATGCCAATTGGATCACTGCCATGCAAGAAGAGCTCAATTAGTTTGAGAGAAACAAAGTATGGAAGCCGGTCCCTACTCCTAAAGGTAAAACAATAATTGGCACCAACTGGGTTTATAGGAACAAAATGGATGAGCAAGGTCGTGTTTTTAGAAATAAGGCAAGACTGGTTGCTCAAGGCTACAAACAGGAAGAAGGCATTGACTATGATGAAACCTTTTCTCCAGTGGCCAGGGTAGATGCAATTCATTTGTTTCAAGCCTACGCTGCCCACAAGAGTATGAAGGTATTTCAAATGAATGCAAAGAGTGCATTTTTTAAAGGAAAGCTGCAAGTAGTGTATGTCAAGCAGCCTCCAGGTTTTGAGAACATCACCCAGGTTTTGTCTATAAGTTGGACAAAGCCCTCTATGGTCTAAAACAAGCCCCTGGAGCCTGGTATGACACTCTAACTGAATTCCTTTAAGCAATGGTTATTGCAGAGGTAAAGTGGATACCACATTGTTCATAAAGAAGGTGATGTCTGATATTATGCTTGTTCAAATTTATGTGGATGACATAATATTTTGTTCTACTAATGAGCAGTTATGCAAGAATTTTTCACTACTCATGAAATCAAAATATGAAATGAGTATGATGGGTGAACTTATTTTCTTTTTGGGATTGCAGGTTAAACAAACCTCAAAGGGAATTTTCATAAATCAAAGAAAGTACAATTCAGATCTTTTGAAAAAGTTTAAATTTTATCAAGGTTCTCCTATCAAAACGCCAATGACAACCAATGTAAAGTTGGATGCTGATGCCAGTGGCAAAGTAGTTTCAATAACTGCTTACAGAGGCATGATTGGGAGCATGCTATATTTAACTGCTAGTAGACCAGATATTATGTTTGCTACCTATTTATGTGCTAGGTTTCAAGCTGATCCTAAGGAATCACATCTAGCTGCTGTAAAAAGAATCTTCAGATACCTTAAGGGTACACCAGGTTTGGGTCTTTTGAATCCCAAAGACTCAAGTCTTGAGCTAAGAGGATATTCAGATTTTGCTTTTGCAGGCTGCAGGCTAGACAGAAAAAGCACAACAGGTGGATGTCAACTCCTTGGTGTTAAGTTGATCAGTTGGTGTAGCAAGAAGCAAAACTCAGTTTCTACTTCTACTGTTGAAGCTGAGTATATTGCTGCTTGAAGCTGCTGTCGGTAGATTCTATGGATGCAGCTTCAGCTTGAAGACTATGGGCTTGTATAAAGGAAGACTCCTATCCTGTGTGATAATACAAGTGCTATAGCTATTTCCAACAATCCAGTATTTCATTCCAGAACAAAGCATATAGAAGTCAGACATTGTCTTGTAACCTGATCAGCTATTGAACATAACCTGTTCTTACATAGCTGCACAGGTTGAATGTACAGCTTGAGAAATGAACAGTTTGTGATGAATCCTGCTCATCACAGGTTTGACCTACATCTTAGAACATCAATTTTATTTACCTTTCTTCATAATTAAATTACTTAATTTCTATATTTATTTAACTTAATATCTGTGGATAATGTGTGTTAACGTGTGCTAGTGACTATAAAGGTCAAGTGGCCGGTCAACCGTTCTGACAAGGACAACCGTTCCATTTTCCGTTAAAGAACATTTCAAATCAACCGCCCAAACCTTTCTCTCTCCTACCCACTCACATTCGAATCCTATAAATACCTCCTCTACTGTTTCATCTTCTTCTTCCTCTACTGCTACCATAACTACCCAAAGAACCCTAAATCAACTAAGTGTCTAGTACTCATCTCTCGACAACTCTAAACATTGCTCACAAAAACAACCCTTTGCTTCTAGTATTAGTTGGTAAGGATGTTGAGAAACACCCTTCTGTTACCACGATGCTAACACAGAAACCCAGAAACTACATTGCAAACCTAACCATTCCCAAAAACCATGTGGGGAAAGGTTATGAAAATATGGTGGAGTTTCTGAAGGTTCACCCTCTACACTTTGCCATGACTGCATCTCCCGGTGTCCTGTACCAGGAGATGGTGAATGAATTTTGGTACACATGTGCCTATGATCCAGCAACCAAAATTATCAGGGGAACCATTCTTAATGGAACTCAGAACATTGAGATAACTACTGATCTCATCAGGGAAGTTCTTCATCTTCCTGTGGCCGAAATGTATGACCAGCCACTGCCTGAGAATGATCAGATGGGAAATTTTCTATGCTTCTGTGGTGTAGTAGAACCCAAAAATGGAGCCACGCTGTTCAGAAAGGATATCTCACCAACCTAAAGCTTTCTATTTGCCTCTGTGGTAATGTGCTTCAGCAGCAAAGTTGGTTCTTTTGACCAACTTAGCCGTGATGAAATCCCAATAGTCCTACACCTTGTAGATGGGACTACTCTGAACATGGCTTGTAGGATTTTTGTGAATTTGTGGAACCTGGTGTAGCAGGAAACGCGTCCAGCTGCTGTTAGATAACCAAGGTTTCTGAGCCTCATATTCAAGCACGTTTGTGGTGAGCATCTCTATAACTCTCAGCCTATGTTACTTACTATCGTATTCCCAGTGATTGGGAATAGAGTTTTCTACACCCCTGTTCTTCCCAATGAACCTCCTCACTCTACACCTATGAGGAGGTTGCTTGGAATAGTGGAAGGACCCTCTGCTGCGAGGGTGGATCCAGTGATTGCACCCAAAGGAAAATCCAAATCCAGTCCCAAAGTTGTCAAAAAGGGTCCTGGAATCGACTCAAGTTGAGCATGTCCACAAGAAGGCTAAAACAGCTAAGTCAAAGTCAGCCCATCAGCCTCTGTGGCTGAGGGGGAGAAGACTTCTCACCCTGGTTCATCTGTTAAACCTGAAGCCTTTGTGGCTGGTGCCTCTGTGGCACCTGACACTATGGAACAGGTTAACCCCCTATTTCTGACCTAGTCTCACCACCTGTCCAAAAACAATTCCCTGCTACTTCTCCTCAATCCCCCACACTGTCACAATACTTCAGGAGAAAATCAGTAGCTATGAAGAAACCACATACCCAAACTAGCCCCTGTGGCTCCTCTCAACAGGAGTTTGTTGACATACCCAAACTAGCCCCACGCAGCCTCTCCTATTTTGGCAAAAGGTCCAGCATCATTGGAGTAGGCTTCACTCCAACCTGAGTCCACCCAGAGATAGCCTAGACCCTCTAGTTCCTCCCAACAGGAACCAGTTGTACATATGGAGACTACCACATAAACTATCCCAGGAGCCCAACAGGCTGAGGGTATTGAAAGACACGAGTTCACTCCACTCCACACTGAGTCTACACAGTCTCCACCTCATACTTCTCTAACACAACATGAGTCTGCACTAGGTGCCAAACCAGCTGGACTAGACCATCCAGTAGATCAGCCTAAAACGTATGCTCCTAGTGATGCAGCTGCTGTACACCCAATAGTTGCTGAAGGACCAACCTCCCAAGCAGATGAACAACAGGGAACAGACCATCCCACTGGTGAGGCTGCACCTCAAATGCAAATTCTTTCAGCAGGTTTCACCACTGCTGATGTTGAAATGCACAACCCATCTCCCCATGAAGATGTGCCTGTAAACCATGGCAATGCTGAGGGAACCACCCCACGCTTTGATGAAGGTGTTGCAAAACAAGCAGCGTCTGAAGAACATCATATCCTACCCCTTCTACTAATGAAGTAGATACAACCACTGCTAAAGGATCCATTGACCCTTCCAAGTTGGGCCATTTTACTTACCTGCCATCCACACAATCAAAACAGTCCACCCAGACTCCACCATCCCCCAAAGATCTTCCTTTGTAGGATCAGCTCTCTTTGCTGACCAACAAAGTTGGTTCTTTGGAAAACTCCATGACCTCTCTACCATCCATCATCTCAGACTCTGTGTCTGCACAGCTAAAAGGATTCTATGATCTATCTAAGTATTCCTTTCCAACCTTTCCTCAAGCTGATCAGTCCTCACAGCTGGTTGCATTCATTGGACAGCTGCAAACTATCTCCACTACCCTCTCCACTCCACAGGACTCTGTGTCCTCCATGGCAGCTGTCTCCCAACATCTGACCACTCTCCTAAACACTTGCACTACTACCCTTCCTTCCACATTGGCTAGAACTCTCATAGTCTCTCTGTCCAATTCTGTGTCATCAAACCTTGATGATGTGCAAGACTCTCTTGAACTACATCTTGCATAGCTTCAAAGTTTGTTGTTCACAACTTCTGACATGAGAAAATCTCTCTAATATGTCCTCCATTGCTGCCTCTCAATCTACCTCTCTTCAGACCTGCCTTACCCAACTTGCAGAGGTTAAGGACAACCTTGCTTTCTTAGTGCATAGCCTAATTGGCCCCAAACCTGCTGCCAAAACTGCTGCTATGCCTGTTGAATTTGTTTCTCCAGGTAGACCACATGTTGAAGGATATGTGACATCTCCTTCGAAGGGGGAGAAGTAATCTGCCTCAAAGACCAAGTCTAAGTGGGAGAAATCTTCTTCTCCTTCTAAGGAGAAATCAGCATTTGTTGGTCAAGCAGCAGGTGTATCACAAACAGGTCCTACAGGTCCCACTGAGGATGTCTCCTATCAAACTGAATCTACTCAGCCTGGATCTCCAAACCCTGCTCAATTAAGCGGGAGGAATCCATTCTTGGGGACAGGCCAAGCAGAAGGAGACATCTGATATTGGCACAAGAAGAAGAAGAAGAGGAAGAGGATCCTGAAGCTGTTCCAACTACAATAGCTAAAGGAAAGAAGAAAGCACCTGTAGACCCTGACTACGTAAAAGCTACACAGCTAAAGTTTGACAAGGCCAGAGCTAATGAAATGGGTGTCTCTATGGAGAAGTATTATGAATACAAAGATGAACCGCTCCAACCCCTTGAAAAACTAAAACAGAAGAAGCCTCTGCCAAAGCTGCAAGAACATTTGCGTTGAAGGAGGCAAATAAAATTAAAATGCCTTCTTTGGATGTCAAAAGAAAATTGTTAGAGGCTGCTACAGAGTCAGTGGTTGAAAAGGAAGGTGAAAAGGAACAGGGTGCTCAGGTCTCAGTGACCAAGTCCAAGCAAGCATCCTCCTCTGTAAGAGCCCAGATTCACTTTGACAACCTGGCAAGAAAAAGTTCTTTGATGTTGCAAACAGAAGACTTGCCAGGGAACCAATTGTCAAAGTTGTTCCCATTTCAAGAAAAGGCAAACAGTGGAAGTTATAGATAACCAGAATGGATGCTAAAGGTCCAGAACTGGAGGCATATGAACACACTGATTTTGCACAAATGGGATTCTGAGAATGGGTGGAGTGGGCAGTTGCCCTGAGCCAGTCTATGTCTGAAACTGCTAAGACTTTCATGTCATATGTCAAAAAGTTAATGGAGAGAGTGAAGGATCTTGGTCTGATCACAGAAAAATGAATCAAGGGTACCTCAGTGGTTACACCCAAGATATAGGCCAAGAGAAGGAGAAACGATATAGAGCTGGAGGAACACCTGATAATGATTGAACAAGGTGATGTAGCCGTGGAAATCAAAGGAGTAGACCACAGCCTGCCCAAGGGAGTAGAAAATGTGGAAGATAAGCTGATTGAAGAACCTGAGCTGGGGGTATTTTTTGTAGATACCCTTACAAAGAAAAAGTGCTTCCAAAGAGCATCAGACTTGCACAAGTTTGGTCTCAAACACCTCATTGTATTTAGACTTGCTAACTCCTTTAGGCAATCTGTAAACTAGAGAGCAGGCATTTGGGATCAGCTCAGGGGTTTTTATGAAAGAGGAGAGCTTCAACATCCCAGTTTTTTGTTCCTAAGAGTTGAAATGGAGGAAATGGATGAAACCAGGGAACAGCTTGAAGAAATGTTCGAAGAATGCCATCACTGCCTTGAAGGGACAGGCTTGCCATTACTTGCTGCCATCATCAACAGTCCATCATGTAAAACTTTTAGTACATTAGTTGCACTTTTTTGCATTTGTTCTAACTTTTACTTTACATTAGTTGAAATCTACATTAGTACATTAGTTGTACTCTTGTAAAAACATATGTTGTTTTTGTAATCAAAATCAGTATATATAAATGATCTTTTCCTTTACCTTAATGTTGCAATTTCATTTCAGCAAAGTGTATTGTAAAAATATATAGTGACTATTGATAAAATCAGCTGAGACTGATTATTGCAAATAGAGGGAGATTGTTAGGTACAAAAAGGCCTCAGTCGAACCTGCTCTACATCTTAGGGGGAGATTTTTAATCAAACCTGTTTGATGAACTTGAAGGTATAATTTAAGGCCTATTAATGCCCTATTGAAACCTGAAAAGTGATTTGCAATATAAGTCAAAGTTGTTTACCTTATTGCATTCATTGCAACAAAGGCAGATTGCCCAAGTTGTTCAATCTGTTGAACAGCCTGGACATAAATTGTCTATGCTGCTCTACTCTGATGAGCAGCTTGGACAAATTATAAGTGTTAAGTTATTTGTGAACAGAACCTGTTCTTTGTGAATAGGCTAAACACTTTATGGAATATGTTTCCAAGTCCTCATGTATTGTTTTGGACTACAAGATCAGTTTATAAAGTCTAAGAAAAATTGGAAAACAGAATATGCTAAAGCTGCCTACGTTGTCCTGTTACATGAAGACAAAGTGAATGTTTGAAATGGGTGACAGACCATTTGTTATATCAAAATGGCCTTAACAAAAGAAGAAAGACACAAAGTTGACATTCCTCTATTGGTTAAAGCCTTCTGCAATAGAGACAAAAAGAAAAAGACAAAGATTCTGCCACATGAAGACAAGTTTGCTTTATCAGAATGTGCAAAAACGTTGTTTTGTCTTTTTTGGAAAGACATCCAACTATGTTATCGTCCAATGAGGAAGCTTCACTGAGATTCTTAATGAGAGTATAAAAGGAAGCTTCTAAGGATTGTGAGACAACCAAGAGTGAGAAATTCAGATAGTGCATTGAAGTTTGTTTTTCCATGCATGCAAGTCTGCTTGAATAAAACAGTAACGTGTGTCCAAGCTGTTCTTATTCAAGTTGTCCATCTGTGTTTTGCAAACAACGAGTTCATGTTAGTGAGTGTCTTCATTGTATCTAGTCTATGTGTGTCCTAGACTAGTTAAACATCTGTTATATCTGTCATCTCAGCTTGGACCTTACCGCAGTCAAGCTTGTTTGTAATTAACACTTGTTAATAATATACAGAAACATTGAGAAAAGAGTGTTGAGTTTTAATTTGCTGTATTCACCCCCCCTCCTCTACAGCTTCGAACAATACACTATGGAAAGCTTTTGGGACCTACAACTGCTCTATGGATGCAGCTTCACTAGGTTCCTCATCAGAAGTCTCGAAATTTCTAGATGAATCCTCCCATTAGGTCAAGGGTGAGTATTATGGGCTAAGGTGAGATGAATCCGAATTCGCCATATAGCTAAAGGAGAAAAAATATAAACATACTTAATCACTAAGGCCAAAAACATATTTGATTAATAACGATATGGACAAATATGTTTTATGTATTTAAACACTAAGTATTTCGGCATAAGGGTATAAAATACCTAATATCCGCTTTTGACTACCAACAATGAATGGCCAGTTAGGTCGATCGGGAGGCAGGATCCTTTCGGCATATGCCTTTCGGAAAATACAACAACCAAGCCGAACGACTATCCCAGGCACCTTTCATCTGGTTATATCGACTCGTGAATATTTACTAACATAATCGTGTATGTTTAAACACTTCTATCGGTATAAGGTGTTGATGGTAATATGCAATGATCACACACACACACACAAGATGAAATTTTTATGAAAGTATTTGTAGTACAAAAATTGTTGTCAAACATAGGGTTATATGCCAAAAATAGCAACAACTTTTTGTAGTTTTACCGTTTGTACCAACATTATTTATTTTTTATCATTAATAGCAACAACTTTTGTATTTTTGACCGATTATACCAACTTTTGACTTGGAAACCTGCTATAGCAGGTTACCATCCATTAATACCAACAACTTTTATCTTTTTACCAATAATAGCAACAACATTTTAACTTTTTACCAATAATAGCAACGATTTTTAACTTTTTACCAATAATAAAACATATAAAATTAAATTTTCATGTATCTTTAACTAATCATTACTTTAAAGAATCTAAATTTATTAAAATCGAAACACAATCAAATAAGTTCATAATCCATTTTTTGTTTAAATTTTGTTAGAAATAAATCAAATGCAATGTGTGGCTATAAAAGAGATAAAGAAAATATGTTTTCTATAGAATTAAAAAATGAAGATTATTTTGATGTGTCATATTTTCATGCATAGCCGGGTTTGAGAGGTATGATAGGGTCGACCATTTAAGTGTAACATGGCAAAGTGAAACTCAAATCATTTTGTATAAGATGTCATAGAAATATAATGAACACATTATGCAACATTTGTATTCTTTTTTGGATACTTAGTTCAACAATATTTGCATTATTTATTTATTTGAACGTCATCTGATTTTCATAAATTTAAATCATATATAATCTTCCATAAAATAAAGGGACGTGTCTTTTATGATTTCGGTTTGGAGGTCAAAATAAACCGGGAAAAACCAAACCGAACTGAAGTTTTTATGATTTTAAAATTTATAAATACTCTTTCTTCGTTACATTTCTTCATTTAAGTTTTTTATTGAAAGTTTTAACTTTTCAATGTCTAAATTTCATATGAGACTAACACTCACTTTGCATATTATGATGATTATTATTATTGCATTTGTATATTTTCATGTTTTTGAATGATAAAATGATTTAATGTCTAAATCTTGTTTGTGAAAGAATGCATTAAGTGTTATATACTTTGATTTTATGTATCCATATATATGTTTATTCCTATATATATATATATATATATATATATATATATATATATATATATATATATATATATATATATATATATATATATATATATTTATATATATATATATATATATATATATATCTGTGTGTGGGTGTGTGTGGGTGTGGTTTTTGGTTTTAGAAAGAAAGACTTGAGATTGAAAACCATGACAAAGAAAAACTGAAACCGAAATAAAAACCAAAAAGTCGAATAATTTAAAATCCAAACCGAACGGTTTCTTGAATATAGAAACCGATGTTTCGGTTTGGTTTTTGCCAAAAACCAATCCATGCTCACCCCTAACAAAATAATCTTCATTTTTTAATGCATAAAGAAAACATATTTTTTAAACCTTCATAGACACACATTGCATTTGATTTATCTCTAACAAAATTTAAACAAAAAAAATTGATTATGAACTTATTTGATTGTGTTTCGCTTTTCATAAATTTAGTTTTTTTTTTTTAAATAATGATTAGTTAAAGATAAAGGAAAATTTAATTTGATATGTTTTTATTATTGGTAAAAAGTTAAAAGTCGCTGCTATTATTGGTAAAAATATAAAACGTTGTTGCTATTATTGGTAAAAAGATAAAAGTTTTTGGTATTAATTGATGGTAACCTGCTATAGCAGGTTTCTAGGTCAAAAGTTGGTATGATCGGTAAAAAATACAAAAGTTGTTGCTATTAATGATAAAAAATAAATAATGTGGGTATAAACGGTAAAATTACAAAAAGTTGTTGCTATTTTTGGCATATAACCCGTCAAACATACTCCTAGTGTAATCACTTCAAGTCATGCATCAACTTTTCTTGGTTAAACAAAGGTGATCAGGCTTTGTTTAATTAATATCTGATGATGCTACACTTGACATAATTAAAGTACTCTATAACCTTAGGCTCTGATACCAAAAACTGTCACACCCCGCTAAAGCAGAAACACGAGATGTAATGGTGATGAAATCATAGCATAAGTTAAAGATCAAATCCGATACATAATAGAAGTTTTACACATAAGTTTAAAGGAAATTGTTTGATGGTTACAAGCATATCGAAACTTCAATTAATAAAGTGCTTGATAAAAAGAATGTGAAGACATCTCCAAGAACACCAAAACATGCATATCGTAGTGATCCGACTTTAAGCTTGATTCCATGAAAGCATGCTAAAAATGGTCAACTATTAAAAATAGTTGGTGAGTTCACCGGTTTATGTAACAATGAACAATCTATTTTACATAGTATAAAACATGTCAAAATTTGAGTGTTGGTTTTGTGGTTTGGCACATGGTATCCTATTATATGCAAAATTAGAGAATATCACCACCTGCTCAAACCTAAGTCCAAGTACCCCGTCTTATGGATAGAGTATGAGAAAGGAACACTCCACGTTGTACACCGTGACTGGGTGGCCACCAAGTATTGTTATCAATAGTTATATTCGGCTCGATAAAGTGATTTAATAAGTAGACCGGTGTTTCGGTTTCATTCACTAATCAAGATTACATACATACCAAGTGCAAAGAGAATCATAACAATGTATTGTAAAATTCAAAAGTATAACCACAACCACGCTTGCATGCATAGTATAAATGAGTTTGAAAGTATATCGAGAGTTGGCATGAATAATGATAAGCAAGTTTGTAAGTATACATGAATTTTGCAATAGTGTAACATGCATTTCCCCCAAAACGTTAAAAGTAGTAAAAAGGGTTCGTCAATACTCACATCTCTTTGAGTGAATGGGTGACGTTTCCAAGGTTTGAATCCTAAACATGTCTAACGTCCACCTATAACACATGATGGGAATTCTATGTAAGTTTGTGTTTTTAAACCTTAAACCATAGTTTATACTTAGTTTCTTTTATATTTTCATACAATGTCATGTTTGTTCATAATTCCATTATGTGCATAGAAATTTTGTTTATATATTTGGTTTTTATTATGCATGGACTTAGAATGGATAAAATGAATGGAATAAAGTAGAATAAATTATTTATTTTTTTTATAGTATTTCAAAATAAGACAAAGTTCAAGATTGCAAAGTGAAAGTTGACAAAACACAATTAGTCCAGATTTGATGACCTCACTTTGCAAGCACTTTTCGTATCTTTAAAGGTCTGATCAGGTCATAATACTTTTTTATGTTAAACTTCAATGATCTATGAAGATTTTTACATATTGCCATGATTTTTGGAGATGTCTAAGTCTACTTTATAAATTATACAAAAACAGAGGACCAGAAGTAAATTCGAGTTATTTGTACCATTATTTTGAGAGTTATGGTATTTACAAGTCACATGAACATTCTGCCAGATATTTACTTTTTGCACACTTAACTTTAAAAATACGTTTGCATACCCAAATCGATTTTCTTGAAACCAGTTGGGTTGGAAAGATAACTCATTAAATTAAATTCCAGAAAATAAATCAGGTCATATGGTGCTATAATGAGTGAGATATGACCATTTGAAGTGGTGAGTGGAAAGCTGTCAGAAACATCTTGAATGCAGCATGCAATTTCTTGAAAGACCAAACACTTGCATGATTATATATACGAAATTTAAAGGTTTTGAACTCATATTTATTCATAAAAAAGGTGTGAGGTATCTTCATAACACATTCACCCCACATAAGACTCAAAGAGTGTGGGATTTTTTGTGTTTGAACCTTGCTTCACCATGCATGTGCATTTTTTAGTTCATTTATCCTTCTTCTTGTTCTTTACATGGGTTTGATCATGGATTTTCATCCTTTCTAGACACATTTCATGTCTTTGATGAACAATCTACAAACATCAAGATTCAAGAAGGTTTTTGAAAGAAAAAGTAGGTGAAAGATGATAACATAAGAAGACATGAAGGAGATTGCAACTAGTGTTCATGCAAGTTGCATGAACACTTGTTCTTACCTTGATCTGCAACTTTTTTGTGATTTTTGGGAGGAATATGATGGATAATTTCAGCAGAATTTTGAGAGAAAAATGGGGGTTTTTCTAGTGTGAGAAAGTGGAGAGAGATGTAGTGGATGGTGAAGTGATGAAAGTGTAAGAGTTAGTGGGATTTTATTGAAAAACTTTTCTCTCCCCTCTCCCTTTTTCTCTCTTGGCCAGCCTATGAGGCTTAAAATCAGATTTTTTCTAATTTTTTTCTTTTATAAAGTTGTAATTATATGTATTTAAGAGTTGGTTGCTTGTTTGTGCATAAAATGTAAAGTTTATGCTCATTTTCTTACTAGTTTGTGACATAAGTTACTTTTTACCATGTGTAATTTATATTTTTAAATTTTTATCTATCAAATTTATATTTCTCTTATTTATTATTATTTATGTACACTTTTATAAGTTTGTTGCTATTTTAGTTAAAATATCATAATATGGATGTCATTCTTCAAATCTTTGATTAAATTTGTTACTTATGTTTGCTTTAATTACTAAGTGAATTTAAAATTATGTGTTATTGTATTTTGAATTATTATTAGCTTGTTATGTTTATCCATTAATTATACTTTTCGGCATTGTACGAAAATTTATCAGAAAATTCTGCGCCAAACGCAGAATACTAAGAAAACTATATATCGAGGTTTAGCAAATGTCTGCAACTTATGTTCCAACAGAAAGTCTAAATAACTAATTGAGTATTCGAAAAGTAATTAATAGGTATATCGGGGTCTTACCTGAAACACTAAATTGACAGTTGTCACACCGGCAATCATTTTCATCCAAGTTATTTGCTCGACAACAAGATCAATTCTTCGCTTACGGTAGGTGATTTACGAATGAGAATTTAGTCTAGAAACCCAATGCCACACACATCGCAAGAAACTAAACTTACTCGTTAAACGACTCTGTCGAAACACCATTATTGCTTATCACCGCATAAGATAGCTCAAAAAGGTCATTAATCAATACTCTTTTCTACAACTCCAACTCCGAACCAAAATAACTACGTTTTAGTATGTCACTGTTACGATCTTGATGTGTTTTGTGTTTATTATAGATTATACCATTGTTTGATTGGATTAATGTTTAGTGACTCATCATTTATTATAAATGTTTATCATAATGAAAATATTGTCTTGATCGGATCAATGGTTAGGGTATCATACTATCATTATTTTAATTGGATACCCAATTTTTGTGCATCATCGATGAATGGTAAGTGCATCATCATTTTTATCAGATCAATGGTTTTAACATCATTGTTTGATTATGGTCAATGCATCATCATTTTTTAATGGAGGCAAATTTTTGTCGTGCATCATTGATAAATGGTTAGTGCGCATCACCGTTTTGATTTAATCAATGACTAGTGTACCATTGTTTTTTTATTGGATTCAAATGGTTTTGTGCGTCATTCATGTATTCAATTACTGGATCATCAATGACTTACGCAATGTCGCTTAAGACATCAATGTGTTTGGATTATTGAATGAATAATTTGTAGTATCATTGTTTAAATCACTTATTTTAATGTATCATCGTTCTTGATCATTGTTAGGGCATCATCATTCTAGATCAATTGAGAGGGTGACGGAGGAGAAAGGATAGAGAAAAGACGAAAAGTAATCTAATTTAATAAAATGTTGACAGATTTACCCTTTCAAAAATTATGTTTTTAATAACTTGCATAATCTAAAATTAGAAACTAATAACAAGTGACACACTCTCGTGATCCTTTTCACGTGATCCATATCCTATATGTATGCATGCATGTATATATATGTGTGTGTGCACACACAGACAGATATATATATATATATATATATATATATATATATATATATATATATATATATATATATATATATATATATATATATATATATATATATATATAGTAGTATACTCATGCTAAGTTGCGGTGTCGAATAAATTTCGTTTGGTAACATATTCATTTATTGGCACCTCAATATCTGAAAGGAATAGGAGATACGTACGTGATTATAAGCCACAAGTCGTATTCAGATGGATATATGATTAATGTTATGCTTAAGTTTGAATTCAAATTGTAGTTTTTGAGTTAAGTACGTGGTTATAAGCAACATATTATATGGGTCGAAAACGGGTTGACATGTCAACACAATACCAACCAATTTAATTTCATCCTATTTTTGTGTCGACTCATTTATTACCCGGTTAGTATTTGTGTCATTCGGGTTAGCCGTGTTCGGGTCAGAAATTGCCTCATCACCGGCTAAACATCTTCATTAACAAAAAGTATATAAAAAAATCTGAAATTTCACGTTAACAATATTATGTAGGTCCCAAAAGGTTCCCTAGTGAATTGTTCTAAGCTGTAGAGGGGGGTAAATACAGCAAATTAAAACTCAACTCTCTTTTCTCAATGTTTATGTATTTTATTAACAAGTGTTAATTACAAACAAGCTTGACTGCGGAAAAGTTCAAGCTGAGATGACTGATACAACAGATGTTTAACTAACCTAAGACACACTCAGACTAGATACAATGAATACACTCACTAAGATGAACTCACTGATTTTAGAAGACATAGATGGACAACTTGAATAAGAATAGCTTGGACACACGTTACTGTTTTATATAAGCATGCTTGCATGCATGGAAAAAAACACTTCAATCAACGATCAGAATTTCTCACTCTTGGTTGTCTCACAATCCTTAGAAGCTTCCTTTTATACTCTCACTGAAAATCTTAGTGAAGCTTCTTCATTGGACGATGAGATAGTGGGATGTCTTTCAAAGAAGGCAAAACAACTTTTCTGCACATTCTGATAATGCAGATATGTCTTCATGTGGAAGAATCTTTGTCTTTTTCTTTTTGTCTCTGTTGCATAAGGCTTTAACAAAAAGAAGAATGTCAACTTTGCATCTTTCTTCTTTTCTTAAGGCCATATTGATATAAGAATGATCTGTGACCCATTTCAGATATCCACTTTGTCTACATGTAACAAAACAGCGTAGGAAGCTTTAGCATCTTTTGTTTTCCATTTTGTCTTCGACTTTGTAAACTAAGCTTGTAGTCCAAAACAATACATGAGGACTTGGAAACATATTCCATAAAGTCTTTAGCCTGTTCACAAAGAACAGGTTCTGTTCACAAAGAACAGAACACTTAGAATTCGTCCAAGCTGCTCAACAGAATAGAGCAGTGTAGACAGTCTATGTCCAGCCTGTTCAGCAGACAGAACAGCTTGGACAATCTGCCTTTGTTGCAACTAATGCAACAGGGTAAATAGCTTTGACTTATATTGCAAATCATTTTTCAGGTTTCAATAAAACATTAACAGGCATTAAATTATACCTTCATGTGCATCTGATAGGCTTGATTAAAAATCTCACCTTAAGATGTAGAGCAGGTTTGACTGAGGCCTTATTGTGCCTAACAATCTCCCCCTATTTGCAATAATCAGTCTAAGCTGATTTTATCAATAATCACTATATATTTTTACAATACATTTTTCTGAAATGAAATTAAAACATCAACGTAAAGTAAAAGATCTGTTTATACATACTGATTTTGATTACATAAACAACACATGTTTTACAAGTGTACAACTAATGTACTAATGTTGATTACAACTAATGTAAAGTAAAACTTACAACAAATGCAACAAAGAACAACTAATGTACATAGAAATCTCAACATATTGGACTGTTGATGATGGGAGCAAGTAATGACAAGCCTGTCCAACTAACGTACAGCTTCCATTCTTCATCTACTCAAGTAGTAGATGGACTTCAAGGCAGTGGTGGCACTCCTTCTTATAACATCTCTTCAAGCTGTTCCCTGGTTTCATCCATTTCTTCCATTTCAACTCTTAGGAACATGAATCTGGGATGTTGAAGCTCCCCACTTTCATAAAAGCCTCTGAGTTGATCCTAGATGGCTGCTCTCCACTTTATAGATTGCCTAAAGGATTTAGCAAGTCTGAAAGCAATAAGTTGTTTGAGACCAACCTTATGCAATAATGCTCTTTGGAAGCACTTTTTCTTTGTAAGGGGATCTACAAAAAATGCCCCCAGCTCAGGTTCTTCAATCAACTTATCTTCCTCATGTTCTACTCCTTTAGGCAGGCTGTGGTCTACTCCTTTGATTTCCACGGCTACATCACCTTGTTCAATCATTATCAGGAGTTCCTCCAGCTCTGTATCCCTTCTCCTTCTCTTGGCCTTTATCTTGGGTGTATCCACTGAGGTACCCTTGATCTGTTCTTTTGTGATCAGGCCAAGATCCTTCACTCCCTCCATTAACTTTTTGACATATGCCCTGATAGCCTTAGCTGTTTCAGACATAGACTGGCTCAAGGCAACTACCAATTCCACCCATTCTTTGAATCCCATTTGTGCAACATTAGTGAGTTCATATGCCTCAAGTTCTGGACCTTCAGCACCCATTCTGGTTATCTGTAACTTCCACTGGGTTTACTAAATCCAAAGTATCCAGACAGAGGATATCGACCTGATAAGGCTATGTAAGGATTGCATCAGGCACCAAGAGTGTGACACCCATTCCACAATAACCACCAATTACAATACACCCAAGATTACTCACCAACATACAATTACATAATGATATGATAACTTAATTAAAGTGCGGAAACATTAAAAGTACATAATAAAATAGAATTACAACAGAGTCAAACACCCTACGGTGCTACAAGGTTCCAATACTAAGTCTACATACTCAAAGTTATTACAACATTCATATTTTATTACAACATTAACCCCAATATTCTATTACCGAAGTGAGTAGTAGAAATCTTCTAATACTTCAGCAGATGCCCTAGCTAGATGGTCCCGCAGCAGATTTCCCTTTTCCTCTAAAAATGCAACAACTGAGGGGTAAGCGGATTGCTTAGTGAATACCAAATGATTTTACACATTCTGCAAATCCTTATGATGCCACCCAGAGTAACCGCGGTAACACATACTGTATACTCCACACGTACTCAAAGTACGCAAACCCGAGCCGCAGCTCATTCGAGCTGACACTCGGCATAAGGAAAACCAACCATCTGAGGCAGACAAAACATCAGGGATGACTTATTGTCTATCCTGACCATAGAGGTGCCAAACTCTTGGTCATATAGCACAGTAACATCAGAGTACAGATGCGACCACGCAGGCCCATCAATAGGATGCACAACAAATGAACGGATATGCAACAAGTATGAATGTGCATCAATATATATACGCAAGTTAGTAGAGTGCCAAACGATAATGAAACAACATGCCTCAGCAGGCAAAGCAAACATAAAGCAGATGCAGACATGTTAAAATCAAAGGTACTCACAGTGGGAGCGTTAATAAACTTCAAGTAAATCTTATTTCTCTTCGAAATTTCAACCGGACTCAAAAGTACCCCACTGTGGGTTAAACAACACCACAAGGGACCTGTTACATTTCCATAAGAAAATCATATCATAAACAAGTTCCTCAACAAATGTACAATCAAAAGTATCACAACATTCAGAACCGTCATCCGAAACTCACGTTAAAAACCATCATTCGATGTGTTATTATTCCCAATTAACCCTTCATTACATGCCTTAAAATAATACCAAAAATATCCAAAAAGTGTAATTAATTAACCATAATTTCGGGTCCTTAATAACCCATTTGAATTACACATGTACAGCATAGAACTCGCCGAGTTCGTCAGGGAACTTGCCCAGTTCAGGTCCGAATTACGGATCCTCGACCGGATTTTGGACCCATCCGAGTTCGGGTCTCATCCAAGTTCGGTTCTTATCCGAGTTCGGTTCCATCTAAGTTCGGGTCTCATCCAAATTCAGGTCCCAACCGAATTCGGATCCAACACTTATGAATTTTTGAAGATATGTTCATGTGTTCTTGGGAACTCGCCGAGTTCCTCGTAGAACTCGCCGAGTTCATTTGCAGAAATGCAGGTCGCAACTTACGGATTTTACACCAAAATTTCCATATTTGATTTCTAGCCACATGCAACTTGAAATAACGTTTTATTAACATATTTTGAGTGTTTCTACATCATTTTCCTGATTCATAAGACACTAATTTTTCCAGATATGACCAAATTAGACAATTTTTCACAAGAAAATTAAACTTCACAAAATATCAGATTTCTTACTTTTCTGTTCGATTCGTTGCACGATTCTTGTTTCTAAACCTTATGAGATCTTCAATTGATGCTTTTCAACTTGAATTACACACATGCTACAACAATCTATCATATTTCAAAATCCGAATTTTGAATTTTAAATTCTCAAAATAAAGCTTCAAACTTGAAACTATGATCTTACCTTAAAACCTTTTTGATTCTTGTAATATTCAGATTTAATCCATGAATTTGTCTTCACATATCGATTTTCAACAGAATTTATAGAGAGATATAGAGAGCTCTTGAGCTTTAGAGAGAGAGAGTGTGAAATGTTTGAAATGAAAAACCAATTGCCCCAAATATTCCATATTTTCCAACTTCAGCACATTTAGCCCCTCAACTTATCTGGTTTTATTAAATACTGATTTTCATCATAATTTTCAACATCACTAACTTTTTTTTAACAATCATACCTAATAACTAAAAATTGAAATTCTCAAATTTCTTAATTTCTTAAATTAGCAACCAACTTTTAAATATCCAGATACATATTCATCTTTCGAAATCCAACTTAATTACAAATTACTAAATTTAAACTAAATATCCTCAAATTACGATAATAAAATTTTAGGATGTTACAGCATGGGCTCCACCACGCTCAAACTTCGTCCTCGAAGTTATTTGAATTCGAACACATACTTATACTTATTCGACGTATCGTCTTTTGTCTCTTAAATGTGATTTACTTCTGTGTGATGCTCCCAATGTATAAACATCATTTTAATTTCTTTGCTTCTTAACTTCGTTACTTTTATATCCATAATATATTCCGGCTTTTCAACATGTACTACCCTTTCTTGAATTCTAATTCGGTATAATCAGCCCAATCTTCATTACCAGTTGTGAAGATTTCATAAAGCTTTCCACATGAAAGAGCAAGTGTTATTTCGATATTTCCTTAGGTAATTCCAAATGAGATAACAGATTTCTAACTAGTCTGTTATTCTAAATGAGCCAACACACCTCATTGCTAGCTTGTCCCTTTTTCAAAATAAGTAACACTCCCCATCAGTGATACTAACAAATATGCTCCATCATTTACCCCAAAGTTGATTGGTTTATGTGTCTCATCATTATAACTCTTCTTTCATATCACAGACTCAGCAATCAGAGTCCTTTCAATTTCTTTCCAACACATAGGGGTTCTACATTTCCTCCCGTACAAAACTTTAAACGGTGCTTTTATTGATTTTAACATGATAACTAGTGTTATACGAAAATTCCATCAAAGCAATTGATCTTTTCAGTTGATACTTAAATCTAAAATACATAATCTCATTATATATTCCAATGTTAAAATAGTCCATTCATTTTGACCATCTGTCGGAGGTCGGTAAGCTGTACTCATAGCTATGTGTGTGCCTAATCCCACTTGTAAAGCAAACCAAGAGTTTAAAATGAAACAAATCTTCTAATCAGACATAATCGATTCGAGAGTACCATAAAAATAATAACCTTACTCACGCAAATCTGTTGAATAATAACTTTCTCGAGTTGGTATATACATACCCATTTAAATCATCCTGTCTACATTTTACCAATCGTAGAAAATTTCTTAAATCTGTAATACTGCGAGACAGCTTCCAAATTCTCAATCGCTCCACTTTTAGCGGAATCCTCCGAGATCTCAACTCCAGAAATCACATACTATAAAATATAACTTATTGTAATCAAAACTCACGATTTGACATATTCAGCTTTAGACTTACACAAAAATATCATCGATAATTACAATTACCGATTCCTCCAACATTGATATACAAATCCATATTCATAATGTCCATAAAACAGTTGGGGTGTTAGTTAATCAAAATGTCATAACTAATTACTCGTAGTGCTCATAACTATCCCTGAAAATTGTTTTCAGTATTTTCTCCTTTCGGATTTTCAACTAGTGTTACCCCAAACATAAATCAGTCTTTGAATAATAACCAAACCCATGCAACTGATCAATAATCATCAGTTCCTGGTAGCGGATACTTATTTGTTATAGTCCATTCGTTCAGCTCCCGGTAATCAATGCACATCCTAATCATGCCATCTTTCTTCTTAACAAACAATACCGGAGCTCCCCATGGCAAAGAACTCAATCTAACGAAGCCCTTATCCAACAACTTCTGGAGTTTTTTAATCATTTCTTGCATCTCTGTAGGAGCAAGGCAATAGGGAAAACGAGTTACCGGTGCAGCTCAAGGGATCAAATCAATTTGAAATTCCACTTGTCTCTTCGTTTCGCTTTATTTCTAAGGTTTATGTTATCCACAACATAATTTCTTTCATGTTCCCTCTTTTCTTTTCTCTTGTCTTCTTTTCTTTTAGCTTTGGCCTCATCTCGAGCCCGAAATAGATCTTGAATCATTCTGTTTTGTTCTGCCTTCATTGATAACATCATTTCCCTCGTTTCTCGTGGTGTCATTCCTCCTCCAGACATGTTCTGAAATGTAAAACATATAACTTGTTTAGTAACAAGTCATTAAAGTCACCACCCACTGTCCCATACGAAAGACAACTTCTTATGATTACTAGATCATAACCTATCTTAGTTCAGATCATTACTTAAAACCACTACAAATCATCACTTAATGTTTGAGACCAAGACCTCACGGACACTTGAATCCCAAACTACAGCTCTGATACCATTTCGTGTGACACTCTTGCCACAATAACCACCATTTACAATACACCCAAGATTAATCACCAACATACAATTACATAATAATCTGATAACTTAATTAAAGTGCGGAAACATTAAAAGTAGATAATAAAATGGAATTACAACATAGTCAAACACCCTACGGTGCTACAAGGTTCCAATACTAAGTCTACATACTCAAAGTCATTACAACATCCAGATTTTATTACAACATTAACCCCAATATTCAATTACCGAAGTGAGTAGTAGAAATCTTCAAATACTTCAACAGATGCCCTAGCTAGATGGTCCCGCAGCAGATTTCCCTTTTCCTCTAAAAATGCAACAACTGAGAGGTAAGCGGATTGCTTAGTGAATACCAAATGATTTTACACATTCTGCAAATCCTTATGATGCCACCCAGAGTAACCGCGGTAACACATACTGTATACTCCACACGTACTCAAAGTACGCAAACCCGAGCCGCAGCTCCTTCGAGCTGACACTCGACATATGGAAAACCAACCATCTGAGGCAGACATAACGTCGGGCATGACTTACTGTCTATCCTGACCATAGAGGTGTCAAACTCTTGGTCATATAGCACAGTAACATCAGAGTACAGATGCAACCATGAAGGCCCATCAATAGGATGCACAACAAATGAACGGACATGCAACAAGTATGAATGTGAATCAATATATATACGCAAGTTAGTAGAGTGCCAAACGATAATGAAACAACATGCCTCAGCAGGCAAAGCAAACATAAAGCAGATGCAGACATGTTAAAATCAAAGGTACTCACAGTGGGTGCGTTAATAAACTTCAAGTAAATCTTATTTCTCTTCGGAATTTCAACCGGACTCAAAAGTACCCCACTGTGGGTTAACTAACACCACAAGGGACCTGTTACATTTCAATAAGAAAATCATATCATAAACATGTTCCTCAACAAATGTACAATCAAAAGTATTACAACATTCAGAACCGTCATCCGAAACTCACGTTAAAAACCATCATTCGATGTGTTATTATTCCCAATTAACCCTTCATTACATGCCTTAAAATAATACCAAAAATATCCAAAAAGTGTAATTAATTAACCATAATTTCGGGTGCTTAATAACCCATCAGAATTACACATGTACAGCATAGAACTCGCCGAGTTCAGGTCCGAATTACGGATCTTCGGCCGGATTTTGGACCCATCCGAATTACATTACCCATCCGAGTTCGGGTCTCATCCAAGTTCGGTTCTTATCCGAGTTCGGTTGCATCTAAGATCGGGTCTCATCCAAATTCGGGTCCCAACCGAATTCGGGTCCCAAAATTTCCATATTTGATTTCTAGCCACATGCAACTTGAAATAACGTTTTATTAATATATTTTGAGTGTTTCTACATCATTTTCCTCATTCATAACACACTAATTTGTCCAGATATGACCAAATTAGACAATTTTTCTCAAGAACATAAAACTTCACAAAACATCAGATTTCTTACCTTTCTGTTTGATTCGTTGCACGATTCTTGTTTCTAAACCTTCAGAGTTCTTCAATTGATGCTTTTCAACTTGAATTACACACATGCAACAACAATCTATCAGATTCAAAATCCGAATTTTTAATTTTAAATTCTCAAAATAAAGCTTCAAACTCTAAACTATGATCTTACCTTAAAACCTTTTTGATTCTTGATAATATTCAGATTTAATCCACGAATTTGTCTTCACATAATCGATTTTCAACAGAATTTTACAGAGATATAGAGAGCTCTTGAGCTTTAGAGAGAGAGAGTGTGTGAAATGTTTGAAATGAAAAACCAATTGGTCCTTTTATTCTATATTTTCCAACTTTGGCACATTTAGCCCCTCAACTTATCTGGTTTTAGTAAATACTGATTTTCATCATAATTTTCAACATCACTAACTTCTTTTAAACAATCATACTTAATAACTAAAAATTGAAATTCTCAAATTTCTTAATTTCTTAAATTAGCAACCAACTTTTAAATATCCAGATACATATTCATCTTTCAAAATCCAAGTTAATTACAAATTACAAAATTTAAACTAAATATCCTCAAATTACGATAATAAAATTTTAGAATGTTACAAAGGGCATGGTATGAGACACTGTCAACTCATCTTTTGGACAACGAATTTGAGAGAAGGAGAATTGATAGTACATTGTTCGTAAAAAGAAAAGGAGAAGACTTTATCGTGGTACAAGTGTACGTGGACAACATCATCTTCGGGTCGTCAAACGAACAGATGTGCAAAGAGGAGATGTAGAACTCTAGATCCGGGTACTTAACCAGGACATCGAGGAGATTACCGCTAGGATAGAGCGAGAGGAGATGCAGAACTCCAACATATATAGCCTGTATCGAGGTGCTAACACAACGCCTCAATACCTTAGAGCATGGAAAGACCCCTGGTCACTCCCACACCTAGTACCTCCTTATCTTAGTAATGATAGGAATTGTTATGTAATAGCGTAGGACTTAAAATTTTCGGGTGATAACCCGCCCCGATGTAAGAAATTATGAATTATTAATGAAAATTTCAGGTTATTTATGAATCTGTGTTTGATGATTATATAATTGTGCCCTAAGAAAAATTCGAATCTTTAAGACTCAACTTCTTATACCTTGTTTATTTTTTAAGATAATGCTGCCAAGAAGAGCCATGAACGCTGCTGAAATCGAGCAACTCGTAGCACAAAGAGTAGCCACCGCCATAGCCACCAACGAAACCAATCGGAATGGTTCTATCAATGGTGACGGTGGAGCTAGTCGTACTACAGGAGGAACCGAAACTAATCACAAGGTTTGCAGGATTAAGGGGTTTTTGAGCTGCAAGCCCCGATACCTCAATGAAACCGAGGGAGGTGTCGGACTGGTTTACTGGTTCGAGAAACTAGAATCTGTGTTCCGCGTCAGCGGATGTATAGAAGATGAGAAAGTTATGTTTGCTACTCACACTCTTCTGGAAGGTGCACTTGGTTAAATTCATATGCCCAGTCTGTTGGAATCGATACGGCCTATCAACTCGCCTGGACTGAGTTGAAACATATGGTGACCCCCGAGTACAAGAAGATCGAACGCTACATTTGGGGACTCGCCCCTCAAATCCAACGCAATGTCACCGCCTCAAACCCAAACACTATCCAGGGCGCCATCCAAATGGTGAATAATTTGATAGATCAAGTGGCCAGAAGGAATGAGGCCAAAGTAGGAGAGAACAATAGAAAATTGGAAGACAAGTCTGGGAAGAATTCGGGTTCGCAGTCCAAAAAGCCCGAACCGTTAAAGCCTTTGTAGCCAGAGTCGAACCAAGGAAAGGCCACACTGGTACCAAACCCCTTTTCTACAAATGCACCTACCACCGTAACAAAGGTCCCTGCCCAACCCCTTACGGGATATGCAAGCGTCTTGGTCATCTTACCAAAGATTTTAGATTCAACAACAACAACAGCAATAACAGCAACAACAACGGCAGTGGCCAGAGGAACTGTTTTGAGTGTGGAGTTGTCGGGCATTATAGGAATGAGTGACCAAAGTTGAAAAACGGCGGAGGAGCTCAAGATAGAGCTTTGGTGTTGGGAGCTGGAGACGCTCGTCAGGACCCCAATGTAGTATCAGGTACATTTGTTGTTAATAACATTTATGGTTATGTACTATTTTATACTGGGGCGGATAGGAGCTTTATTTCTGCTAAGTTCAGTGAACAACTGAATGTCACTCAATCCCCTATAGTTAACTCCTATACTATAGAGTTAGCCGATGGGAAACTGGTTGAGGCAAATAGTATCATTAAGAATTGCACACTGAAATTAGCAAATCATCCCTTTATTATAGACCCGATGCCTATCGAACTCGGAAGCTTTGACATAGTTATTGGTATGGATTAGTTGTCAGACAACCATGCCGAAATCCAATGTGGTAAGAAGGTCGTAGGAATACCAGTTAAGAAAAAGAAAGTCTTAACAGTCCAAGGAGAAAGAAAGAATCGCCAGTTGAACGTCAACTCTGGTTTAAGAACGCAGAAGTGCCTTCGAAGAGGTTGTCAAGCAGTATTAGTTCAACTAGTGGAAAAGGAGTCGAACGAGAAGAGACTCGAAGATATCCCGGTAGTTCGTGACTACCCGAGGGTCTTTCCAGAGGACTTGCCTGGGCTTCCGCCAGCTAGGCAAGTGGAATTTCAGATTGACTTGGTGCCTGGAGCTGCACCTGTCGCACAAGCGCCCTACCAATTAGCCCCGTCAGAGATGCAAGAATTATACTCTCAGCTGCAAGAACTGTTGGATAAAGGACTCATCCGACCAAGTTCCTCGAGAGCTGAACAAGTTAACGATCAAGAACCGATACCCTCTCCCCAGAATCGACAATTTATTCGATCAACTACAAGGATCTAGTTTTTACTCTAAGATCGATATGCGATCCGGATATCACCAAGTTAAGGTTCGGTAAGAGGATATACCCAAGACAACATTCAGAACTCGTTATGGACATTGCGAATTCCAGGTGATGCCATTCGGTTTAACCAACACACCAGCTGTATTCATAGATCTTATGAATCGAGTGTGTAAACCGTATTTGGATAAATTTGTAATTGTGTTCATAGACGATATCCTCATATACTCCCAAGAGGAGCACAAGCAGCATCTCCAGATAATCCTAGAGCTTCTAGAGAAAGAACGGTTGTATGCCAAATTCTCTAAGGGGGCGTTTGGTTTGCGGATTTCCTAGGATTCACTGGGATTTGCATTTAAAATCATGTGTGTTGGTTCGCAAATTTCAGTAAGGTTTTAAAATCTCAGGATTTCTTAAATCCCTCCATTCTTTGTTATCTAAAATCCAAGGCTCCCCCTAGGACTTTAAATTCCAGTTACCTTGCATTTTTCAGATTAGCAAATTTTTTCTATAAGATAATGCAAAATTCTTTGACAAAATCCTGACAAATGCAAATGCTGCATAATGCAAATCCTTTGACAAAATGCAAATCCTAGAGAAAAAAAATCTGCGAACCAAACGCTCCCTAAGTGTGAATTTTGGCTACGAGAAGTCAAATTCCTAGGGCATGTGATCAATAGCCAAGGAATTAGAGTAGACCGGTCGAAAATCAAGGCTATTAAGAACTGGCAACACCTAGAACTCCAACGGAAATCCGTCAGTTTCTAAGTCTTGCCAGTTATTACAGACGATTTGTCGAAAACAAATATAAGATAGCTGGTTCGCTAACGGGATTAACTCGGAAGGATGTGAAGTATATCTGGGGTGAAGACCAGGAGACGGCATTCAAACTGTAGAAGTAGAGATTGTGTAGTGCGCCCATTCTGTCCCTACCTGAGGGAACAGAAAACTTTGTGGTCTACTGCGATGCCTCACATAACGGGTTAGGTTGTGTGTTAATGCTGAAGGATAAAGTCATCGCTTACGCATCGCGGCAACTCAAAATCCACGAGGTAAACTATACGACTCACGACTTGGAACTCGGAGCAGTGCTGTTTGCTCTTAAAATATGGAGACACTACCTTTACGGGACAAAGAGCACGGTATTCACGGATCATAAGAGCCTTCAGCACATCTTGGACCAAAAGAAGTTGAACATGAGGCAACGGCGTTGCGTTGTATACTAAGTGACTACGACTGTGAGATCCGTTATCACCAGAGCAAGGAAAACGTTGTAGCTGATGCTTTGAGCCGAAAGGAACGGGTTAAGCCCTTGAGGGTCTGAGCTTTGGTCATGACAATCTAGTCAAACCTAAACTCTCAGATTCTCGAGGCACAGAAAGAAGCAGTCAAGGATTAAAACCTACTGGGTGAAGCTCTAAGATGCATGAACAAGCAGTTTGAAACAAAGTCCGATGGATGCCAATACTTCATGAATTGTATTTGGCTTCCGAAGATCGGAGGACTAAGAAATCTGGTCATGGATGAAGGGCATAAGACTATATATGCTATTCATCCAGCATCTGAGGAGATGTACCATGATTTAAAAGACTTGTACTGGTGGCCGAACATGCAACATTGTTACGTATGTCAGCAAGTGCTTAAAATGCTTAAAGGTTAAGGCCGAGCACAAGAAACCATCAGGACTATTGGTACAGTCAGAAATACTGCAGTGGAAGTGGTAAAGAATAACCATGGACTTCATAACAAAATTGCCGAAGACATCTGGTGGTTTTGACTCCATTTGGGTGATTGTGGATCGACTCACCAAGACTGCACACTTTTTGTCAATCAAGGACACAGATAACATGGATAAGTTAACTTGAATCTATCTTAAAGAAGTCATCTCAAGGCATGGAGTTCCCGTATCCATCATATTAGATAGAGACAGTCGGTTCACGTCACGGTTTTGGCAATCATTGCAAGAAGCTTTGGGTACACGCTTAGATATGAGTACAACTTACCATCCGCAAACCGACGGTCAAAGTGAAAGGACCATTCAGACGTTAGAGGATATGCTAAGGGCATGTGTAATTGAATTTGGCAAAAGTTGGGACAGACATCTGCCGTTAGTCGAGTTCTCCTAAAACAATAGCTATCACTCGAGCATTAAAGCTGCTCCATTTGAGGCACTCTACGGGCGAAAGTGTCAATCGCCGATTTGTTGGGCTGAAGTAGGGGATAGCCAAATCACCGATCCTGAGATCATTCACGAGACTACCGAAAAGATAGTACATATTCGGAACCGATTAAGGATCACGCGGGATCGGCAAAAAAGCTACACTGATATCAGACGAAAGGATTTGGAATTCCTGGAGGGAGATCAAGTAATGTTGAAAGTCTATCGACTCGACCTGCCCCCAGAGCTAAGTAATGTACATAATACCTTCCATGTGTCCAACCTAAAGAAATGCTTGTTTCACGAAACACTCGTCATACACATGGACGAACTGGAGCTAGATGATAAGTTAAACTTCATTGAACAACCCGTGGAAATAATGGACTGTGAAGTCAAGAAACTAAAGCACAGCCGAGTTCCAATAATAAAAGTTAGATGGAACTCTAAGCAAGGTCATGAGTATACATGGGAACGCGAATAGCAGTTTAGCGAAAAATACCCTTAGTTATTTTCAAATGCTCAATTAGTGGAGAATGCGAGCAAATTTCTGGACGAAATTCCCTTAACAGGGGGAGACTGTAACATCCAGCACTACACCAGGTTAGCAACTATGACCTAATCAGTATTTATTAGCAAATTATAACATAATCAGTGGTCATTAGCAATTAATCAAAGGGATTAACAAAGTTCATAAGGAAATTCAATTCAATTAGAAACAATTTCATCGGTGCGATCAATCTGCAAATTAATTAATCCGAACGATTTGTGATACGATGTAACAATTCAACTAAGTACATAATTAAGTCCATTCTAGACTTTGACTTATTTTTCTTAATTACAACACCATACACCATCAACATCATATATTCTTCACCATTCTCTTTCACTTCATCCATTCTCCCACTCAACCTCCAATTTAAAAGACCAATTTTCCTCTATAAATAGAGACCCCAACTTCACTTCATTCTTCACACCTTCCAAAGCAAAAACCTCTTCTCCTTTATCTCTAGAAAAATCGGCCAAAAGGCCTTGTGCAAGACCAAAGTTTGCAACTTATTGTTCTTGAAATATTTCAAGTGTTCTTGGTGCAATCTTTCAAGAGTTTCAACTTCTACTAGTTTGCTTCTTTCTAATACCCCAAAGTAAGTAAATACTAACTTATAATCTCTTATATTTATGTTTATATAAGTCTTGCATAATATATATAATCACCAACAACAACAAGTTTCTTAATGTAAGTATAAATAATTTGAAAACAAGTTATATAAATGTGTTTCATAGCCTTTATACATGTGGTTTTTGAATAAAGAACAAAGATCACAAGTTGTTTCAAGGTTATAAAATCCGGATTTTCGGCAGAAATATTACGTCGACTTTGAAAAATCATAACTATTTCATAACTTAAACGAAATGAGTTGATTCTTGTTTCAAAAGTTAGATCTATGGCTTAACTAAAAATCTGGAGGCTTTCATAATTTAATATGTAGTTTTGAACCCTCAAATATTTTTTGGTAACCCGAAAGTTTGAAAGCTCAAAATGGCCAACATAGGGTTTTTAACGACCTTTTTCACCAACCTAAACACCTCGAAAAATGGTCGTTCTTAACTTGAAAAATTCTTTGTATATAGCAGTTTTATGTCTATGAAAACCAAAGCCCAAATCGTTTTGGAGCTTGGTCAAAAACAACCTCAATGTAGGCCGAAAAACCTTTAAAAAGCTGAAAAATTATATATATATATATATATATATATATATATATATATATATATATATATATATATATATATATATAAACTTGACGTTTTAAGTGAGTTTTATTTATAAACTAGTAAAGTTGGGTGATCTAAAACATAAAAACCTTTATACATACATATTATCATATATATATATATATATATATATATATATATATATATATATATATATATATATATATATATATATATATATATATGGGAGTTATTAAGTCCCTCATATCATTTACGACTCGGTTAAATGCGTCTGGTGTCATCACTCATCAACAACACAACCCGTCGTTTTTACGCTCGATTTTATCATTAACTTACGGTGAGTCTTCATAGCCCCTATTTTCACTATATATTGAGGCGGAAATGCATGCACTATTTTCATATGGACATCAAAACTGTTCATTTCTTATATGTATTACACATGTGTTTATATGGATCCATCAGCCCTCATATCATAAACCGTTAATTACATTTTTTTGAAAACGCGAATATATTGTGGATAGATCTACCGGGAGTCATGTCCCCCATTCAGGTTAGTCTCACCGGCTATCAGTGGAACACATATATATTTAACATAGGGTATTACAGTCGAGATACTGCACAGGGCAAACACATTTAATTAAGCTCCAATTGCATGATGGGTTATGTAATACATACATGGAATTTATGCTTTATAAATTCAACTCATCTGTTAATGTCGATACAATTGGTCTTTTCGCGTAAACCTATGAACTCACCAACAATGTGTTGACGTCTTTTGGCTTGTATTTTCAGGTAATTAAGACATGCGCATTCATCGGTAGCAAGCTGAGGCTTCCGAATATTTTGGAGTCGCAATATTTTCATCAACCAACAGAGATTTATTTGCATTGCGATAAATCTATTTATTATGCATTGGAATCTCTGTATTTTGCGAACTATTTACATTTCATGTTGGTTTGTAAAACATTCCTTATTTTAAAGTTATATCGATGTATTTTCTGAAAACGTCCATATAGTGGTCGTTCGTTATGATTATGGTTACGCTACCGTACTCATCACGCCTCGCTGCCAACCGGGGTAGCAGGGTGTGACACAGAGGGTTTAAGGAACGAATGTACCAAAACCGAAGCTATCCGTGTGAAATTAAACTCCAAAACTTGAACTGAATGCTTGAAAACTTGAGAAAATCGATACCCTAGGCTAAAACTATGGTTAACTAAGAAAACCTACTGCCAACGGAGAGGAAAATCGCCAAAAATTGTCTGAAATTCACTTCTCAATTGGTTCTGCAAGCTATGGTTTTTACAAAGGAATTCTGGGGGGCTGGGCCTCGCACGCGGGTGCATAGGGTAAGTCAGGCGGGTGCGTGGCTTGCTATGCCTGGACATGGCCACGTGTAACATCCGTCATTTCGACCTGGTACGTGGAATTATTTTAGTGGATAAATAATTTATTAATATTGGGTTGGTCCAATTATATCCCGTTTCGTGGATTGATACGTGTCGGGATTGGGGCTTGCATGTCATCGGGTTATAATTTTAATGAACGGATTATATTTTTGGGATCGTGGGATTAAATGGGATAAATGGGCATTACTAGTTAAAATGTGATATCGGGTTCGGGTTAATGGGTTCGGGACCGGCTAAAATGAGATAAACATATGTACGTGCTTATCCCTTTTCCTTCCCTCATTTAGAAAGAAACCTAAAGTGTGTTTGTGTGTGTTTGTGGGAACTTAGAAGCCAGAAGTCAGCTGCATCTCCAGAAATTGGTTGAGGAAGTCTTGGGATTAAGCTAACTATCTTCATCTTTGTGTGTCTTTGAGGATTCAAGGTAAGAGTTCTTGAATTTGGCCTCCAAAATTGTGTTATATGTGTGGTGAATTGGGGAATTGGTCTGAAAGTTTATAAGGGTCAATTTTGTATAGTTTTGTATGCTTAACAATGGCTAAATTCGTGTATAGAGGGAGTTTGATACTCCTGGGTAACCATGGAAATCGCAGGTCAGGGGTTCAGGTTTTCGCGGGGTCGCGGCGCGACCACCAAGGTCTCCGCGGCGCGACCAACAGCCTGCAGGGAGAATTCGAGTTTAGTCTCATGAGGGGTTTCGAGTCCAATTGTGTCGGGTCTTGCTCGGGTTGTTGAGTTGGGTTTTGTAGGAATATTTGGGGTTGCTTTGAGTTGAGTTTGGGTCGGGTTTCGCGTGTTGGCCGGGTTGCAGTTCCGTAGGGTTATCGGGTCCGAGTCGGGTTTGTGCTATAATGTGATTGATATATGTGTATCGGTTGGATTGTGATTGACCGGATATGACACCGTGTGATTACAAGGACTAGCGGACTCCGTGTGAGTACTCGAGACGTTTTCTAAAACGCGCGCCATCTTTTACGTTATAGTTGAATAGCTATATTGTGCCTGTATATATATACGAGACAGGGACGTGAACCTCAGGTATACTCTAATCCTTATACGTGTTATGTATGAGATGTGAGATCGGTCCAGGGGTCCGTGATGAGTTCCATACGGACGATAAGTCGCGAAGGGGAATCATGCGGGTTGACTGTCCCTTACAGTCCTTGGGGCGTATATATACGGCAGGGCCTGTAGCCGGGTAGCTTCCGTGCTATAACGTATAACCGACCATTGTTGTGTGCGATGTGTCTACCGGGGAGGGGTCCCCACAAGGCCATGTGTTATTCCGATCTCATACTTGTGCTTATATACCTGAGATGCGTGTTGGGCTATCGGGACAGGGATAGGGAATGTGTGTTATGTGCTTATGTGCAGTGTCAACCCTCGTGTGCTCACGGGCTTTATAGCTCACGTTATCGAGTTTAACATGTTCAGGGAATCAGAAGGGGTCTCAGCAGCCGCCGAGATAGATTCGAGGTGAATTGAAGATCTGTGATAGTTTGTGTCTTATATCGAACTCTTGTGATGTTTGTTTTGGGATAAATGTATCCAGTGACCGGGATTATTATGTTTTGTTAATCTGGGATTGTGAATGTGTTGACTGGGTTTGACTTATGTATTAAAGTTTTAAATTAGCCATAATCTGCATTGTCCTATGACATGTATGTGATAGATCCGTTGCGTTATTGCCACTTATGATATTGGGTTGACGTGGCATTTCCGCGATCGAGAGGGGTGTTACAGCATGGTATCAGAGCTTGTGGTTTGAAGCTTGAGTATCACTAGTGGGTGCTTAACTTAGACCTTGTTCCGGTCCATGGGGGGATCGTTTTGTGATTATATAGTGGATTAACCGACCTGGCTTAGTGTATAACGCTAGGTGATTTATCCCTTGTGCTTAATCGTTTTGTTTTGTGCAGATTCTTATGGCAGATCAGGGTCAAGGATCGAGCCCGGGTAAGCCGCCCAGTGATGAGTATATTCGAAAATCAGAGCTGTTAGGGGTTCTCACCGAGTTTTACCGACAGCAAAAAGAGCAAGAGGTGAGCAGGGTCAGAGTTTGGGGCCAGTTGTTCAGCATGCCGAGACTGAATCTAGAGGTGGTGCTTCGTCATCTTCTCAGCGGGGCGGGTCCTTCAAAGATTTCATGACAGGGGCCCCACCGCAGTTTCGGGGTGACGGTGAGCCGGGGGCGGCCATCGCGTGGGAGCCCGAGATTGAGGCCGCATTTCGAGTGGCCCATGTGGATCCCAGGGACATGGTTGGTTATGCCGCTTATCAGCTACGGGGCGGGGCTTCACAGTGGTGGTAATCGATTGAGTCTTCGATGACCGAGTCCGCCGCTTACGTCATGACTTGGGAGCAATTCAGGGCTATGTTTGAGCTCCAGTACATTCCAAGGGATGAGAGACGAGAAATGGAGCGCCGATTCCTCCATCTGCAGCAGGGTAATATGACGGTGCAACAGTATGTTGATCGATTTAATGAGTATTCACAATTCGCACCTCAGCATGTCGATACGGAGAGCCGTAAGGCTAATGCGTTTATTGATGGACTCCGATCAGATATACGAGTGTTTGTAGGGCTACACGATACCCCTACCTTCGCCAGAGCTCTCGAGATGGCTCGTATGAGGGAGCGGGAGATTCTAAAGCAAAGGGAGCAGCCCTCTTCTCAGAGGCAGCGGACTGGGACTTCTGAGCAGCCGTCCAATATAAGGAGATCTTCCAGGGACGCTCCCAGTGATCAGCGTCTGGACCAGTGGCAGTTTTTGGGGCAGGGTTCGGGGCAAGGGTCGGGTCAGCGACGTGATAGAGATCGAGATAGAGGTCGAGATCGTCGATCGAGGCATCAGGGTCAGGGTCAGGGGTCTGGAGCACCGAGCCAGAGTAGTGTGGGACAGGGGTCCCAGGCGTCCGGCAGCCGTGTTGAGAGCTCGTATGGGGATCGGGAGTGCCCGAAATGTTACCGGCCCCATTCGGGTCAGTGTTTATCTGAGCAGCCGCGTTGTTTCAGGTGCGGACAGCGGGGCCACGCCGCATCAGTTTGTACAGTTCCGGAGCCGTTGTGTTTCAGATGCGGGAGACCGGGGCATTGTGTCAGAGACTGTCCAGAGCCAGGGCCGGCAGTTCAGGGAGCTAGTTCGAGTGGGGCTAGGGTCGAGCCATCGTCGTCTAGCTGCCGTGATTGTGTACCGAGGGGCCGTGGGCGAGTGTTTCAGGCAACAGCAGAGGAGGCACGGGATGCTACCGATGTGGTGTCGGGTACGTGTATTCTTAACGGACTCCGAGCTCGTGTGTTATTTGATTCCGGGGCCGATCGCTCCTATGTGTCTGTTATATTTTGTGCGTATTTTAGTGTGTCTCCTTCTTCTTTATCTGTTCCGTTGATTGTCGAGAGGGTCGATGGAGTTCGATGTTAGTGAGTCGGGTTTATCGGGACTGTGTGTTAGAGATAGATTCCCATCAGTTTGCGATCGATTTGCTGCCGATTGAGATCAGTCGCTTCGATGTGATAGTGGGTATGGACTGGTTGACTGCCAGACGGGCTGATATTCTGTGCGCTAAAAAGATCATCCGTATACCCATTTCTGACAGTGAGAGTGTGATTGTCTATGGAGAGCGTCGTAAGGGAGATATCTGGATCGTGTCTATGGCCAGGGCTCAGAGATATGGCTCTAAGGGGTGCGAGACCTTCCTCGCTTATGTAGTTGACGCGAGGAAGGAAAAGAAGACCTTAGAGGATATTCCAGTGATTCGTGAGTTCCCTAAGGTATTCCCAGAGGAGTTGCCTGGGTTACCGCCAGATCGCCAGGTAGAGTTCCGTATAGATCTTGTCCCCGGGGCGGTGCCGATTGCTAAGACGCCTTATAGGCTAGCACCGATAGAGATGCTAGAGTTGATGTCTCAGCTGCAGGAGCTTTTAGATCGTGGATTCATCCGTCCGAGTTCGTCGCCGTGGGGTGTGCCAGTTCTGTTTGTGAAAAAGAAAGACGGCAGCATGCGGATGTGTATCGACTATCGGGAGTTGAACAAAGTGACTGTGAAGAATCGCTATCCGCTTCCACGTATCGATGATTTGTTTGATCAGCTCCAGGGCTCGAGTTTCTTCTCAAAGATCGACTTGCGGTCTGGTTATCATCAGTTGAGGGTCAGGGACGAAGATGTACCAAAGACAGCATTCCGGACTCGTTATGGGCACTACGAGTTCCTTGTTATGTCGTTCGGTTTGACTAACGCACCCGCTGCTTTCATGGATTTGATGAATCGGGTGTGTAGAGCTATGTTGGATAGATTCGTGATCGTGTTCATCGATGATATCCTGATCTATTCGCGGGGTGCGGAGGACCACGAGCAGCACCTCGGAGAGGTTTTGACTGTGCTGCGCAGGGAAGACTGTACGCGAAGTTCTCTAAGTGTGAATTCTGGCTTCGGGAGATGCAGTTTTTGGGTCATGTGGTCAGTGCCGAGGGTATAAAAGTGGATCCAGCCAAGATTGAGGCAGTAATGAGCTGGGAGCCTCCGAGATCTGTGCCTGAGATTCATAGTTTTCTGGGTCTCGCCGGGGATTATAGACGCTTCATCCAGGACTTTTCGAGGATTGCCTTGTCGTTGACGAGATTGACACGGCAGTCCGTTCCGTTCGAATGGTCCGAGGAGCAGGAGCGTGCGTTCAGAGAATTGAAGACCCGGTTGTGTCAGGCCCCAGTGTTGGCTTTGCCGGAGGGTACCGATGATTTGGTTGTGTACTGTGATGCTTCAGGGTCGAGTTTGGGTTGTGTTTTGATGCAGCGAGGGAAAGTGATCGTGTATGCTTCATGCCAGCTGAAGACTTATGACGAAAACCATACAGTGCATGATTTAGAGTTAGACGCCATTGTGTTTTCGTTGAATCTGGCGCCATTATCTGTATGGGTCTCGATTTATTGTGTATACCGACCATAAGAGTGTTCAGTATCTGTTCAGCCAGAAGGATTTGAACATGCGACAGCGCCGTAGCCTTGAGTTGCTTAACGACTACGATTGCGAGATTCAGTACCACCGGGGCCTGGCTAATGTGGTAGCTGACGCGTTGAGCCGTAGGGCATGCGGCCAGACTATGATATCCAGGGCTTCGAGGCTTGAGATTACCTCGACATTGGTCGACAATCTGAAATTAGCGCAGCAGGAGGGCCTGCGGGGTGATAATGTGAAGCGAGAGCGTCTGACCGGGCAGTTTGAGTCATTGATCAGGGACGATCGCGGGCTATATGTGTTTCACGATAGGGTCTGGGTCCCGAGAGTTGGGAATTTGCGACAGTTGATTCTTGATGAGTCGCATCGCTCGAGGCTATCTGTGCATCCGGGGAGTACTAAGATGTACCGTGATCTCCGTGACTTCTATTGGTGGCCGGGAATGAAAAAGGATGTGGGTCGATATGTTGAGCAGTGTATGACGTGTCTCAGAGTCAAAGCCGAGCATCAGAAACCGCACGGGCATCTACAGCCGTTGGAAGTGGTATCACATCACGATGGATTTCATTGTGAGACTTCCACGCACGGTCCGCGGAAACGATATGATCTGGGTTATAGTGGATCGACTAACGAAGAGTGCGCACTTCTTAGCCGTTCGGGGTACTAGCACCATGGATCAGTTAGCGAGGCTGTACATTAACGAGGTGGTATCACGGCATGGGATTCCGATGTCGATTACTTCGGACAGAGATACGCGGTTTACGTCTCGTTTCTGGCAGAGTTTCCAGCGGGAATTAGGCACCAGGGTCCAGTTGAGCACAGCTTATAGGCCGCAGACTGACGGGCAGACCGAGCGCACCAATCAGACCCTCGAGGATATGTTGCGGGCGTGTGCTATCGACTTCAGTGGCAATTGGGATGTGCATTTACCGGTGGTCGAGTTTGCCTACAATAACAGCTATCATGCCACGATTAAAATGGCTCCGTTTGAGGCACTTTATGGGCGTAAGTGCCTGACCCCAGTGTGTTGTGGCGAGGTCGGTGAGCTACCTATCAGTGGGCCAGAGCTACTCCAGGAGACTAGTGACAAAGTGACCGTGATTCGGGAGCATATGAGAGTTGCCCAGAGCCGTCAAAAGAGCTATGCCGATCGCCGTTTGAAAGAGTTAGAGTTTAGTGTCGGGGACCGCGTCTTGCTAAAGGTGTCGCTGTGGAAAGGGGTCATCCGGTTCAGATATCGTGGGAAGCTGAGTCCGCGGTATATCGGGCCATTTGAGATCGTTGAGAGAGTCCGGGATCAGGCCTATCGACTCCGATTGCCTTCAGAGTTGGCTGGTGTGCACGATACGTTTCACGTGAGTCATCTCCGGAAGTGTCTGGCTGCAGATGACCAGTATGTGCCCTTATCTGAGATTACAGTCGACGATCAGCTGCGATATGTGGAGCAGCCCGAGGCCGTTACCGATAGAAAGATCAAGAAGCTGAGGAATAAAGAGATTGCCTTGGTACTCGTTTAGTGGAGAGTAGGGGTGTTCAGAAATTTCCGAAACCGGAAAACCGAACCAAAAACCGGCAAAACCGTCCCGAAAAACAGGTTTACCGTACCGCATTTTTCCGAACATCTCGGTTCGGTTAACAGAACCGGAAAAATCTTCGGTTTCTTGGTTCGGTTACGGTTCACGTTTTTGGCTTCGGACGGTTAACCGAAAAACCGAATTTTTTTTTATTTTATATTTAATTATATATATATATATATATATATATATATATATATATATATATATATATATATATTACTTCTTTAACTCCAAGGATGGTGGAAGCTCTTTTTTGTACTCAAGATTTGTTAGGAACTTCACAAGGACCTCTAATAATATAGGAATGTTTCCTTCAATTGGAAGAATTAGAGGAAGTCAAGTTTTTTTTTTTTCATTGTTTATAATATTATGTATACTAAATACAAAGTTACTTAACTTACGACTAAAATTGCATTTTTTTTTTTAAATTGTAGGTATAAAGAATTTGACATTGGAGCAACCAACAATTGAAATTGATGAATCTTTCACGATAACGGAAAACATTTGAACTTTGAAGTAGAAGATGCCAAGACTCGAGAGAATAATGTTATTTGTCATTTACTTTTATTTGATAATGTTATGAAGACTTAATTCAACTTTCTTATGATAAAACTTTTGGACTGATGAACTCTATTAATCGGTTAACCTGAAAACCGAACCGAAAAATCAGGTTAACCGGGAATTTCGGTTTAGGATTAGGTTCAGGATTTTGGCGAACCGATTTTTTCGGTTAACCTTCCGAAACCTAAATTCGGTTCGGTTAACCGTCCGTGAACAGCCCTAGTGGAGACACCATAAGGGTACCAACGCTACCTGGGAGCATGAGTCAGAAATGCGATCGAGGTATCCTCACCTATTCCAGAGTTCGAGTTAGATTCCGGGACGGAATCTTTTTAAGAGGGGAGGATTTGTAACATCCGTCATTTCGACCTGGTACGTGGAATTATTTTAGTGGATAAATTATTTATTAATATTGGGTGGGTCCAATTATATCCCATTTCGTGGATTGATACGTGTCGGGATTGGGGCTTGCGTGTCATCGGGTTATAGTTTTAATGAACGGATTATATTTTTGGTATCGTGGGATTAAATGGGTTAAATGGGCATTAATAGTGAAAATGTGATATCGGGTTCGGGTTAATGGGTTCGGGACCGGCTAAAATGAGATAAACATATGTACGTGCTTATCCCTTTTCCTTCCCTCATTTAGAAAGAAACCTAAAGCGTGTTTGTGTGTGTTTGTGGGAACTTAGAAGCCAAAAGTCAGCTGCATCTCCAGAAATTGGTTGAGGAAGTCTTGGGATTAAGCTAACTATCTTCATCTTTCTGTGTCTTTGAGGATTCAAGGTAAGAGTTCTTGAATTTGGCCTCCAAAATTGTGTTATATGTGTGGTGAATTGGGGAATTGGTCTGAAAGTTTATAAGGGTCAATTTTGTATAGTTTTGTATGCTTAACAATGGTTCAAATCGTTTATAGAGGGAGTTTGATACTCCTGGGTAACCATGGAAATCGCAGGTCAGGGGTTCAGGTTTTCGCGGGATCGCGGCGCGACCCCCAGGGTCTCCGCGGCGCGACCAACAGCCTGCAGGGAGAATTCGAGTTTAGACTCATGAAAGGGTTTCGAGTCCAATTGTGTCGGGTCTTGCTCGGGTTGTTGAGTTGGGTTTTGTAGGAATGTTTGGGGTTGCTTTGAGTCGAGTTTGGGTCAGGTTTCGGGTGTTGGAGAGTCCTACGCGGTCGCGTACAATCACCTTTCGCCAGAATTTTCTTTCGCTCATGGAAGATGGCTGGATCAAAAATCTCATACTTTAGCCTCGATTTTTGTTCCGATGTTGATTTAATGGCTTCTGACCTACGAAAGACAAATATTAATAAAAATCAGTATCTTTTCACGCATTTCGGTCTGAAAATCACTCATTATGCAAGGAAAATGATACAAAATATATGCATAAATATGCACATATCAAAATACCCCATATTTGAGCTTTGCTTGTCCCCAAGCAAACCGCAACATAAATGTTCTCAACCAGGCCTCAACTCGAAATAACTCTCTCGAAACACGATATAGACTCTTAAGCATTAAAGATCCATAAACAATGCATTTGAAACCTAGCTAAGCAGACAAAGAGACCATAAGATGCAAATATATAGAATCACAATGTCAATCACTTCTAACCTTGTTGCATGAATTAGCACCACGCGGTTTTCACTCAACACTCATGTGTATAGGCACATATGTGTTTGCACAAAATCGTCTCAACGCAATACGTGTCAGATAAACTTCAACATAAGATTGAGATAGAATCATCTCCATCACTTAGTTTGAAAACAAAGAACATAAAGGACATCAAGGGTCTGAGTGAGGCGTAAAAGAATGAGACCAAAGAGGTAGCAGCAATCCTTAGAACTAAAGCGACAACCATGATAACAAACACTGAAAACAATTATCCCTGAAGACTCCGCATATTGGCTTATAATATAGTTCTCAAGGGCGGTGCAAAGGGAAGAAAACTTCTAGATTATATCTTTTTTCTCTTTTTCTCTTTCATCCTTGTATTTACCCCTTTTTCACTCTTTTTATTTATTTTATTTTTCTTTTTTTTTCAACAACACTGAACTCTCTTTGATTCCTTCAAACATCAAGCTTTTATGACAGCCTGCTCAAAAAGATCTATCTTGACTAACTAGAATGGCCCGAGTACAATACTAGAAAAACGGAAAGAACACGAAAGCAAAAGGATTACACAAGGCTCGAATGTTTTCTAAATACAAAGAATAATCAATAAATCTCTAAATTTGGCCTAACAGGGAAAACTGTGGCTGCTACAAGTCCTTAAATCCTGCTACTAAGTCTCGGTCCACATTCGGGTCAATCGATAGACACAAGGAAAATCTGGCTAATGTTGTGTTTTGTCACCGAAACGAAAGGCTAAGGCTCAAATGGGGGCAATCTAGGGAGATAACGTGGGCAAGGGAGTATCATGAGGGAAACAGGTTATCCTAACTTTGCCTTTATATGTGTGCTAAATTCTCAAAAGTGAGATCTTGATGCGCATTCAAAAACAAGCTCTACCTTAGAATAAATGACACCGGCAATACCACACAGAAACAAATAATGAGCATTAAAATCGAATGCTATGCAGGCTCAACTCCTCACGAAATGAATGTAAAGGGTTAGATTGTGCTCAAAACATGAAATTTTGGCCATGATACAGTGACACGCAAATCGAACATCTTGTTACCATAAAAAGTCTCAATGCTACTTACCTAGATTCGCATGCATAGTAAATAGAACAATACTACAAAAGAGTCTAACGCGCAAAAATAGTGAGAGAAGTTTTGAAAATCGGCCCAATTTAGACAAAAATGCCATGAATTGTTCGTAAGAACATGCAAAGCTCAAAATCGACATTTTTATACTCCCACCCCACACTTAAATCTGAAAGTGTCCTCACTGTCATGTATAGTTAAAGATAGCATGGAATAATGGAGATAAAAAAAAATTGGAACAGAAAAACTCTCCTGATATAGTTAAAAATGGCCATATCTGAATGATGAGGCTGAACTGACTGCTAGTGAGCATCTCTACCATGGGCCCGTCATGATAAGACAACTATCAACAGTTGTCCAAGATTGATAACACTCTAACACACATGAATTTGTTTAAACACGCATCAAACACATCACCCACACTCATATCAAACTATGTGACTTCAGATACACCAGCACAACAAAATATTCTCAAGAGAACGACATCCCTTTTTCATAAATAAACCATAATGCATGACACCATGAGCATGCAAGGACTAGAACTTAGAAACCTAAATATAAATCTACGAAATAAACAAAGAAACAATTGAAACACACCAAACTATAAGAAATCAAAAACATACCATCTATGAAATCAAATAAAATAAGCACACCACAGACAAAGGAAAAATAAATAATAAAATAAAATAAATAAGATAAATAAAAAACAAAAAAAAACTAGAAATTTGAACAAGAAAACATGCTTTAAAACAAGACCAGAAGCATGAATTATGCAATCCTAAGACACATACTCAATGCACGGGCTACTTATTTAAGCATATAACTATCAAAATTTAAAGAGTAAATTATAAAAATGGTCCCTGTGGTTTGTGCAAAATTACGGAAATGGTCCCTCAACTTTCAAAGTTAAGTGGTGGTCCCTCAAACCACTTTTTACTTGCAGAAATAGTCCCTCTGTGTCTGAACTTTTTAAAAATGACGATTTTGCCCTTTTATTAACTACAAGTTTAGTCCCTCAACTATTTAATTTACTTTCACTTTTGGTCCTTTTCCTTAAAATTTTAATTTTTTGACTATTAATTTAACAAACTATTATTTAAATCTTTATTATATTATTATTATAATTATAATTATATATACCTATTTATTTTTAAAAATAAATTTATATGTATTTATTAACAAAATTTTTATACTTATATTATTTAATTTACGTGTTTTTTGATTTAAAATATTTTTTACATATTTTTTATTTAAATATTTTTTAAATCAAAAAGATTTAAATATTTTTTTACATATTTTTGATTTAAATCAAAAAGATTTAAATATTTTTTTTACATATTTATGATTTAAATATGTTTTTACGCTCATATGTTTTTCATTAAATTTATTATTTTATTTTTTTTGATTTAGATATTTTGTTATGCACAAAAATTTTGATTTCTATTTATTATTTTATTTGTTTTGATTTTAAATTTTTCTACATCAATAATTAAATGAAAATTAACAAAATATTTAAGTAAAAACGAATAAAACATATTAATATACAAACTTGTAAATCAAAAAGATTAAAATACTCTGTTGAAATCAAAACGTATTGACATAACAAAATATTTAAAAAAAAATAAAACAAAATAGTAAGTTTAAATCAAAACTTATTAATGTAACAAAGTATATTATTTTAATTAAAATAAACTAAAATATAAATATATTTCATTATTTCTAATATCAATAAATATTAATAATTATAAAAGATAAATATAATATATTATTTCTTACATATTCAAATGTGAATAAACAGATAAGATTTAAATTTACATCCAAATTATATCTTATATATACTTATCAATATATCTAAATAAAAATATAAAAAATATATAAACATTACAGTTTACGTAAAATTAAAATTTCAAATTATATCGACTAAATATATATAAATTTAGGAATAAAAAGTTTAAAAAATGTATAAAAAAAAAAATAATAACTATTGTTCATGACTACTTAAAAAATAGATAAATAATATATATTACTAATAATTGTACTTTTTTTATTTTTTTATAAGATTTAATATTTAATTATTCAATTTTAGTTTACATACATTTCAGTTAACCAATTATTTATTAAAAGTTATTCTCGTAATACGTGGGTTCATAAACTAGTTCCTTATTAAATAACTTGAATACATTTAAAAAATGCGTAAAATAAATAAATTAAGTATAAAAATTTTGTTAATAAATATAATTTCAATTATTTTTAAAAATAAATAGGTATATATAATTATAATTATAATAATAATATAATAAAGATTTAAATAATAGTTTGTTAAGTTAATAGTCAAAAAATTAAAAATTTAAGGAAAAAGATCAAAAGTGAAAGTAAATTAAATAGTTGAAGGACTAAACTTGTAATTAATAAAAGGGTAAAATCGTTATTTTTAAAAAGTTCAGACACAGAGGGACCATTTCTACAAGTAAAAAAATGGATTAAGGGACCACTACTGCAACTTTGAAAGCTAAGGGACCATTTCCGTAATTTTGCACAAACCACAGGGACCATTTTTGTAATTTACTCAAATTTAAATTAACAACTCAACACATCAAGCAAAACAAACAAAACATAAAATGAAAACTTAATATGCAAATGAAAGTATGTATGGTTTGCCTCCAGAAAGCGCTTGTTTTGACGAGTCTCTAGCTTGACTAGTCCACATGGCCCTTAAACTGATAAAACATGCCTGGGAAACGCGCACGCAAACCTTTCATAACCACTAAAGCAATGTACTCACCAACCGGATCCTCATGATCAAAATTAAACTTCGGAAACTGACAAGTTGGTTTCTCTTTGATCTTTTCTACCTTCTTCTTATGCTGTCTTGGCTTGTTTGACTTTCCTTTGTTCTTGACCGAGCTTGAAGGTACCTGTCCAACAGAAACAACAACAGAATCAGATTGAAGAATATTAAGCTTTTGATGATCAATATGAGAAGGAGTAGATGGTGATGGTGCTTCAAATAAAGCAAAAATATCCTCATCGGTTGGGATATCATTCTAATCAATGTGCATCTACCAATCTACTCCAAGCAAGCAAGCAATCTCTCGAAAATCTCTATCAGCATCAAACTCATTTGTAGCATGAACAACCTGCATAAGATCAAATTCAACACATGGCATACAAGTAGACATGGAGAAAAGTGACTCAGGCATAAATGGATATAATGGATTAGCTTTCGCCATACGGAATGTAATCTCTTCATCTCTCACTTTAATGGTCAACTCCATAGACAGGACATGTATCAATGCTCTAGTAGATGTAAAAAAGGGTCTACCCAAAATGAGGGGGTTTCCACTCGAGCTATCCATGTGTAGCACCACTAAATAAACAACAAACTCAAATCTTTCAACCATTAATCTCACTCCCTCACAAATCCCTACAGGCTGTCTCAAGAAGCTATCGGCTAGCTGCACGGCTACCAAAGAAGGCTTAAGGGGTCCCAAATCAAGCTGTTGGAAAATATCATGAGCAATAATATTAATGCTAGTGCCTAGATCGGCTAATGCATTGTTGAATACAGCCCCCTTTACAGAACATGGGATAGTGAAACTACCAGGGTCGGCCTTACCTTGGATGTATAAAGGAGGGGGACATATGCGGTACTTCCTGAAGCGTTCGGATGCATCTCGTCCATTATAGCCTCCGGTTCCTTCTTCAAAGGGGGAGTAAAGGAGAAGTAGAAGAAGGAACATCTTCGGGGTGCTCATCATCATGCATAGTAATGGTAATGACTTGAGCGGGACCCTTGTCTTTTAGATTACCTCTTTGATTGGGCTCATTGTTGCTACGAAGTTCACCAGCATTCCTAACATTCCTCGATTAGCAATAAACTTCATCAGCATCTCGTCGAGGTTTAACTTTGCAGGTTGCACCGGGTGAGACTGATGATTTTGATTAGGGAAGTGGGCATTTTGGAACTGATTGGGATTAGAATGATATCCCTGGTTATACCCTTGGTGAGGGTTAAATTGGGGTCTCTGCATCACTTGAGGACGAGGATGAGCGAAACCAGGAGGTGGTTGATTCTGAGCTCGAGAAAAATTTGCCGTAGGTTAGGCATACCTAGCCATGCTTCCACCATAATCTCCTGACAAGTGATATACCTGCTCTGAATTTGGGTAAGAAAAACTAGGTTGGCACTCATAGCCCGAATGGGGTCCACAATAGTGCTCACACCCTTGATGTATTGTGTGTACAGCAACTGGAGTTGACTGTGGCTGACTAGTCTGCGTGAGGAGATCAATCTTAGCTGTGAGGGCAGCTGTAGCAGCAGCTTGCTTTGAATCAGAAGCTCCCCACCCAAAATATTCACTCGGTGTCTGAGTTTGGCTTAAAACCAGGTCATCGATTATGTCAAAAACCTCTTCCGTTATACTCTATACACCGACCCATTACAATCTTAGTAATATAGAGAGTGATACATTAGGTGATCATTCTCATAGAAGACCTTGACACAGTGATTAAGTGTCATATTATGATTTGGGCATTTCATGACGGACTCCTTAGATCTCTCCCATGCATCATACAATGACTCATCAGGTTTCTGCTTAAATGAGAGGATGTCACTCATAACCTTAGTAGTCCGAAAAGGAGGGCAGAATTTGAGGAGAAACTTGGATTCCATATCGTCCCATGTACGAATCGAGTTCGAGGAAGGGACTCATATCACATCACGACACGTCTTGAAAGATAGTAAGAAAATGCATTAGTCGAATTACCTCCCTTGGAACTTGATTCGCTTTATACCCACCGCATGCTTTCCTAAATTTCTTCAGGTGGGAATACGGGTACTCAGAAGATAGACCGCAAAATTTTTGCATTATTCTAAACTAAAGCAATCAGACTCGACTTTAGCTCAAAATTAACGGCATTGAAACCAGGAATAACTATCGCACCTTCAGAGTCATCGATGACTGGTTGGTTAAGCTCAAGCATTGTCCTCCGATCTCCCATTGTGAAAGATGAGGACTCAGAGAAAGATGACGAATCAGAAGGTGAAGGACTAGAAATCGGAGGTAACTGAACACAAATGTCTACGTGACCTTCCTCCATCGGATGAGGAACATTATGGTCAGTAGAATCAGATAAACAAGAGAGCCCTTCAACTAAAGGGTGCCATTGTTCACGAAGACGGCTACGGAATGGTCGCTCAGGTTCGGAGTATGGGCTGACGATATTAGGATTATGACGACTCATACACCAAACACCCTTTAAGAAAAATGAAGATAGACAGAATATTAAACTTTTCCGGTGGATTACACCTAAAAAGGATAAACTAAACTACCAGTGTTGGTTGTTTCTTATAGCTCACACCGGTCCCCGGCAACAGCGCCAAAAACTTGATGCGCGCAAAACACACCTCAAGTTTAATGTCTAAATGAACCCGAAGTATAAATTACACAACTGGCAGAGTACCAATCGTGTGCAATATAGCTTTAAGAATCAACCAGAATTTATCGAACTCGAGGAATGGAATAAAGAATGGAGACTCCAATACTACAACCTAAACCAATATTTAGCTATTTCGGACTTTTTGAGGAAATTATCAACTAGAGACAATAATTAAAATTGGTTATCTGAATAACTAATGCAAACTAAGTAACACCAGAATAAAAGATATAATTAAAAACTAATACCGGCAAACACTAATTAAACTAAATAACTAAAGCAAGCAAGTGACGACGACTAAATTATATGAAACAAACTCACGAAAGCAGATTTAAATCATAACTAACTTATGTAAAGATAAAGAACGATAATAAATTTTACGAAACTCTTATATTACGAATACGTCACCCACTTGGAATTGAGAAAACTATAATTAATTGGCGATGAATTTAATCAAGTAACTAAAAACGACTCGTTTGATAACCAATTATAAATTTAATTAAGCCCGGATTTTGGTTTAATTTACCGAGTATTTAATTACTTCAAGTTGCAACACAATGCCTAAAGATAATCGATTAACACCGAAATCCAATAAATTAACTTCGTTACTTTAAAAATCAAACTTTACGATTCGTCAACCCTATTATCGCAACCCAATGCATAAGAATTAACAAACTCATAAAATTCTAGGTTAATAATCAACTATCAAATCATAATCGCAACACAACGCCTAGAAGAGATAATTGACTATTAATTTTTCATTCAAAGCATCAATTTTTATTAAAAACGCAGATTCGACCAACAATTATTTTCATAAAACAATGCTAAACGATTGATAAAAATGTGAATTTTAAAAATAATTTATGGAGAACATCAAAAATCTAGTAAATATAAACTAAAACCCATCAATCAATCTCATAATATACCAACTAATACATAGAATTCGTTATCCCAAGCGGGTGAACAAGAAAATTACTCACTAATCATACCAAAAACCATAGTTAAACCCAAATAAATAAAAACCATTGCGAAATCAGAGGGTTTAAGGAATGAAAACCATAGCTTGAGTGGAGGGTTCAATAGCCACAGCTTTGTCTGTCTCTTCTTTCTTTTTTTTAGGAGGACAGATGTCAAAGATAGGAAGCTTAATTGGCTTTTGAACTTCCACAGGTTTGGAAACTTATTCCCAAGTTTCTCAGGCTGAGCAATGGCTTTGCCTTTGCCCTTACTGAGATGTGATTTATGCTGCCTATCAGCATAATCATAATTTCTGGTTTTGAAAAACTTATTCTCATTTAAAACCAGTTTACCACTATGATTAGAAAACTTATTAGAAATCACAGCAGGTTTGCTTTCAACATGAGACTTGCCCTTGTTGAAAACAGGCTGCTTAACTTTTGAAAACTTATTTTCAAAATGTTTAGCATCAAAAGGATTATCATGCTTTTTACCATCAGCTTTGGACCCAGAACCTGTTTTGTCAACAAGTTTAGTATCCACAGCTGCAGTTTGGACATGTTTTCCTTTCTTTTGCTTGTGTGAATCAACAGAGCACTTAGCAAGCTGGTTTGATGGAGAACATACTCCCACACCAGCTTTTAAGCTAGGTTCACACGAGCTGTCAGTATTTTGAGGCCTGACAAACCTGTTTGTTGAGATTAGTTTACCATTCACTTTTTGAACAAAAGTGTTTGGAAGCTCACCAAGAGTGGATAAATCTTCTTTCAGATTATTAATCTCAACAATGGAAGCTGCTGTGTCAAGATCCCCTCCAAGATAGGCTTGAATTTGTGCAGGGATCTGTTGACTTATACAATGGCTGACTTTTTGTGCAGATTGGCACCAAGAGTCAACTATCTTTTGAAGCTTAGCATGCTTTATATCTGTTTCTCTCTTTTCTTCCAGTAGAATAGAGTTGATGTGTTTTAATTCATCAAGCTCAGTTTCCAACTTATGGAAACTGCCCAATTTACTGGAGTTTGTTTTAAGATCAGTTTTAAGCTTAGAGATTTCAGATTTTAAACCATCATGCTTCTCAACAGCAGCTTTCAAATCAACTAGCATATATTCAAACATTTTAATCTTTTCTTCAGAACTGTAAGCCATAAAATTTTGTACCTTATACATCATTGTAGGATTCCAGTTCTCCAAGCTGCTGAAAGCTTCAGCTTCAGCCAGATCCTGTTTGACACTACTTGTTGATGGGACATCAGTGTTGGCCATCAGACATTGAGTGTCTTCTTCATCAGATGATGAATCAGATTCCTCCCAGTCACAAGTCTCTGCCATGAGTCCCTTTTGGCGGTTGGAACCCACTGAGTTTTCCAACTTCCTCAGCCTAGCCATGGCCATAAGGTACTTAACCCTATAACCATCATCCTTGTTTGTCTTGTATGGTTTAGATGACTGACCAACAGCTTTTGACACACAGTCAGCAGCTATATGGCCAGTTTTGCCACATTTAAAGCACTCAGCCTTGGTTTTATCAAATGCCTTCTTTTCGCCAGCACCTGAACTTCCTTGTAGCATGTTTCTTCCAAACCTTTTCTTGTTGAACCTTTTGACAAGCATAGCTATCATTTGCTCATCATCCTGTTCAGCAAGATCTGCATTATCTTCCTCATCTGACATCTCCTCCTTATCATCATCTTGTTGATCAGGTTGAGTGAACACATCACTCACCTGATTCACAGGCTGTCTCACATTAGCCACAAAGGCTGCACCTCTTTTAGACATCTCCAAGGCATTTCTTTTCTGTTGCCTTGATTGTTCATCATTTAGTAAAGATCCATACAAGTTGACAAGATCCATACTTCTGATGGTACCTGAGTTTCTTAAGATTGTTGAAAAGTAGTTCCATTCTTCAGGTAGGATGTCCAAAAATTTGTTCACCAGGGTAAGGTTGTCCTTGATGATCCCAACAGCTTTGAGATCATTCACAAGAGCAGTAAACCTGGTGTAGGTTTCTGTGAGAGTCTCCTTTGGTTTTGCAAAGAAGAGTTCATACTGTCTAACAAGATTGTTAATCCTGTTATCCAGTGTGATTGTGGGTCCATCATAGACGGTACACAAAGTATCCCACATCTCCTTTGCTGTTTTAATTTTCTCAACCTGCTTGAACACATCATCAGGGAGAGAAATAACCAGGTTGTTCCTGGCCTTTGCATCCAGAGCTAGAAATCTCTTGTCTTCATCAGACCATTGAGCTTTGACTTTCTCAAAGGTCCTGATTTCAGGAGCAGCTCCTTCAACCGCTGGAGTTATGGTAGTAACAGAGGTTGGCACATAAGGGCCCTCCATCACTATCTCTGGTAGTTGTACATCCAGATTCTCTAGATAGAGCATCATTCTGCACCTTCTAGCCAGAGAAGTTTTGGTGATTGAATTTTGGAGGTTTGCACATAGAGCCATTGTCATAGTATGAGGAGCCTGCAGCACTGTTTTCCATGGAAACTTGGGAGAATGAGAGATCTAGAATGACACACACTCTAAACTGCTCTGATACCAGTTGTAGGTCCCGAGAGGTTCCCAAAGTATATAGCTTTAAGCTGTAGAGGGGGGGTGAATACAGCTATTTAAAAATTACACACTATTTTCTCAATGTTTGTATGTATTATCAACAAGTTGTTAATTAAAAACAAGCTTGAATGCGGAAAGGTTCAAGCTGAGATGACAGATACAACAGTATGTTCACTAGTCTAAGACAGACTCAAACTAGTTTACAATGAATACACTCACTAAGAAGCACTCACTGTGTTTACAAGACTTAGAGGGACAGCTTATGTAGAACAGCTTAGACACAAAGAAACTGTATTACACAGGCAGGCTTGCATGCATGAAAAACACACTTGCACGTTCACTCTTGGCTTCAGCACTTAGCTTTTTGGCTTAATCTTTCTGTTCTTAGAAGCTTCCTTTTATACTCACTCAGAGGATCTAAGAGAAGTTTCTTCATTGGACGAAATGAAAAAGGAGAAGTCTTGTTGAAAAGACAACATAACCTTTTCTGCACTTTCTAAAAAGCAGACTTGTCTTCTTGTGTGCAGAACTTTTGTCTTTTCACTTTGTCTACTGTTGCATTGCCTTTAACTAAATAAGGAATGTCAACTTTGCGTCTTTCTTCCTTGTAAAGGCCTATTTTGATATAAGAAAAGGTCTGTCACCCTTTTTCAAATAACCTTTTGTCTTCATGTAACAGAACAGCTTGGGCAGGCTGAGCAGTTCTGATTTCCACTTTGTCTTCGACTTTGTAAACTGATCTTGTAGTCAAATACAATACATGAGGACTTGGAAACTCATTCCATAAAGTGTTTAGCCTGTTCACAAAGAACAGGTTCTGTTCACAAAGAACAGAACACCTGTAAACTGCCCAAGCTGCTCATCAGTGTAGAGCAGCGTAGACAGTTTGTGTCCAGCCTGTTCAGCAGACTGAACAGCTTGGGCAAAACTGTCTTTGTTGCAACACATGCAACACATAGAACAGCTTTAGGCTGATATTGCAAATCTTTTTCAGGTTTCAATAAGGCATATAATAGGCCTTAAATTCAACCTTCAAAAGCATCAACAGGTTTGATTAACAATCTCCCCCTCAGATGCAGAACAGGTTTGACTGAGGCCTTTTTGTGCCTAACAAATTCCGATGAACTTCTTACCACCACTAGCTTCTCCTTTTTGATTTGTACTTGTACTTCTTATTGGCTAGGAGAGCCAATGGATCCACAGTTTCTTAATCTGCTTGTTCCTTCCCTGAAACTTTCCTTAGAACAACCTCCAGATAGTTATTGAGATTCTCAAATACCATATGAATATCCATATCATCAATGTCCTTGGTCTGTTGGATAATCATATATTTATCCCATTCAGTGTTGAGGATATTCAAAAACTTGACATTGATGTCCAAGTTTAATTTTGTTACTCCGTTCCTTTTCATTTCACTGACGAGATTGACAAATCTGAAGTACATATTTTCCAACAGTTCCCCATCTATAGCTTTGAAATTCTCAAACGACATCATACTGTTCCTAGCTCTATTTGTGGTAGCCTTGTCAGAACCCCTCATTAGTTTACAGACCTCATCCTAGATGGATTTGACAGTGGTGTTGTTCGTGACACTGATATATATGTCATTTGGAATGGACAGTAGCAAGAACTTTTGGCATGTCTTGCCACCAAGTTTCCTCTCTTTTGAGCCTCAGACAAATTGCCATTTGTCACTTTCTCAGTCCTCTTTAGAAGTTAAGGATTACCACTAGGAACAGCAGGAATGGTGACATAGAACCTTGCAGGACCGTCAATCAATGATTTCAGCATCTCAACAGCCAAATAATGAAAACTTATGAATTCAAGAAACCTTTCTCTCCACTGAATATATTCACCTCTGTACAGAATAGGAGGTTTGGTCTCTGTTTGCATTGCAAGAGTGTCGACATTTTGAATTGAAGATTTTGATCTTCCAAGATCTTGTATGAAATACTGCGTGATTTAGTGATTAAACTCGAAGAACACTTAATGAAACTCGAAGAGTATGTGACAAATCTCGAGTAACCCTTGAGTAAACTCGATTGAACCTTGACTAAACTCGGATTTAGTATGGACAAACTCGAATGAACAGGGAAAAAACTCGGATGAAAGCTTAAAAAACTCGGATGAAAGCATAACAAACTCGAATGAAATCTTAACAAACTCGGTTGACACCTTATCAAAGTCGGATAATGTTTGGTAAATATTGGTTAAAGATTAATAAAGCTCGGGTGTTTTTATTTAAAACTCGAATATAACTAAGACTAAATTGTTGCTCGAGATTTAATAGAGTTCAACAAAATTAAGTTTAGATCCACTATTTTTTAGAAAACATCACGAATTAAACCCAAATTAGCAACGTAGATGCGTTTTTAATACTGAAACACTTTTTGGGAAGTGATTTTTGCTAATTTCAGATCAAAGACCCAGAATACTTAAAAACAGTAAGAACTCAACTTTTTTGAAAAACTCAGAAAAATCTCAATTAAATATAGTATGTTTGATGATGAGATTTGAGATTGATATCACTAGATTCGTGCTTTGAAATTCTACACTCGATGCAAAATTCAGATTCAAACAACAACTGAATAAAAAACCCAAGGGATTTTTCAGATTTTAAGAACTTTCGATGAACACACTTTTTGCAAATGAAAATTCAGAATCAAAATCACTCAAAATATTTGTCATATTAGGCTCTGATACCAATTGTTATATCAAAATCGATATGCAATTTAGATCAACACAATTAAAATCAAACCTGACCGAATGATTTGATTAAGAGAATGAAAACTAATTACATCAACTATAGTAACAACGGCGGTTTCCCCCTTTTCTATTTGACTTTCTGTAAACGGAAATCTATGAACAACTACTTAACACTATTAACCGCCACCTATTTATACTATTCTATTTATTACAAGAATAAATATTAGGACGAGTCTCAACCATTCAAAGAAGTGTTCAACTCAGATCCAAAAACATCATAAAAAATCAACAAGGTGAGTCTTCATAGTCCCATTTTTCACATTATTATGTTTTGGGATGAAATACATGCTTCATTTTTATATGGACACAAAAACTTCTCGATTCTATTATGTATTACATATGTGATTTCCGCCCTTATATCATGAAATCATTAGTTGCATTTGTTTGCAAGCGCGAATATATTCTGGATAGATCTATTGGGAGTCATGTCCCCCACTCGGGTTAGTGGTTTAGCTAACTGCGGGTGCATATATATTCAACACACGGTATTACGTATGGGAATACTGCTCGGGGCAAACTCATTCTAATTAAGCTTCGGTGACATGATGGTTTATGTAATACATCTCATGGAATTTATGATATTATAAATTCAACTCATCTGATAATGTCCATACAACTGGTCTTTTCGCGTAAACCTATGAACTCACCAACAATTTTTGTTGACGTATTTTAGTATGTATTTTCAGGTAATTAAGGCAAGTGTGCCTTCGGATACACCAACTTTCAAGCTTCCGCATTTCATGAAGTCGCATGCATATTTCGAAACTAACGGAGATTTGACTGCATTATTTTTAGACGCATTAATTATGTATCAGAATCTCTGTATTACGCGAACTTCATTCCTTTCATTTTGTAAAACATTAATACATTTTTAAATTTTAATGATGTAATATTTCGAAAACGTCCATCTAGTGGTCGTTCGTTATAATTATGGTTACGATTCCGCACTCGTCACGTCTCGCTGCCAACCAAGGTAGCAGGGTGTGACAGATTGGTATCAGAGTCATAGTTATAGTGAACTAGGTTGCATTAGTACCCTAGACTATAACTGCACATAAAATTTGCTGATTTTAAGAATGTTTTTGTAACTAACTAAAAGATTACAAATGAACCTTGTTAGCAGAAACTATGAACCATCCAGAAACTATCATTCTATCTGACTCAGAGGAGGAATACACTCCCGCAAGTCCCACGGCCACGGAAGTCTTCCCAGAAGAAGAAACCTCGGAGGAGGAGGACCCCTCGGAAGATACGATGGAGGAATCCGAAGAAGAGCCAATGGAGGAAGAGGATCCCTCACTACCGACGGTCCCTACTCGCGTCCCATACCACCCGGCCGAACCATCATATAAGCCGTATAGGCCTTACCCTAATGGCCCAAAGATGTTGTACACACCCCGGAAACGGGTAAACATACCCAGAAGGGAGACTATTCCTGTTCCGACTCCCCAGGCCAATCCCCCACACCGACGGGTAGACGCCCGGCGATGGACCTGGATATCGGAGACCCTCCGCGAGTGGAGGCAGATGGAAGGAATTCCTCCTACTTTTGAGATCGGAGGACCATCCTCCGCACCTGTCTCATCGCTCACCCAAGAGCCTGCCGATCAGACCATACCACTTTTGATCGCAAGGTCTACCAGGCATGACCACCAGATTCGGTCACTTAACCTGGATATCGGGGAGATGACCGCTCGTTTAGAGCGGGAGGAGTTGAAAAACTCCAACATATATTGGGCCAATCAGCACGCCCTTGCTATACAGCAGGACGGACTGAATGAGCTTCGGCAGCAACTAGCCGAGAGCCAAGCCCGGATCGAGGAGCTGACGCAGCGCCTCAGTGCGATGGAAAAGGGAGAAACCCCTGATCACTCCCACACCTAGTACTTTTCCATTTCCCTTGTATTAGTAGGAAAAATATCATTTAATAGCATAGGATAAAATTTTCGGGTAATAACCCGCCCCTAATGTAAGAAAAATTTCGAATGATCAATGAAAATTCCCAAGATATTTATGAGATTGTGCTTGATGATTATAGTATTGTGCTGCATCTTTAAGATTCAACTCCTTACACTATGATTTTCTTCAAACTTCAAGATAATGCCGCCAAAACGAGCAATGAATGCAGCTGACATTGAAGAGCTTGTTGCACAAAGGGTGGCTGCTGCCATAGCTACCTACGAGGCAAACCCGAATAGTACAGCCAATGGGGATGGTGGTGTCAGTCGCACCACGGAAGGAGCTGAAACTCACACGAAAGGTTGTGGGATTAAAGGGTTTTTAAGTTGCAAACCCCGGTGTTTCAATGGAACCGAGGGAGCAGTCGGTTTGATCCGTTGGTTTGAAAAATTAGAATCCGTATATCGTGTCAGCGGGTGTGTTGAAGGAGACAAGGTGAAATTTGCTACTCACACCTTGCAAGATAGCGCTCTCACATGGTGGAATTCCTACGTCCAGTCTGTAGGTATTGACGAAGCCTACCAGCTCGCGTGGTCCACGTTGAAACAGATGATGACGGACGAGTACTGTCCGAGAAACGAACTCCAGAAAATGGAATCGGAGTTCTGGAACTTATCAATGAAAGGAACGGACATTGCAGGATATACCAACCGATTCCATGAACTAAGTATCCTATGTCCGCAAATGGTAACTCAGGAATACAAGAAGATTGAACGCTATATTTGGGGACTCGCTCCTCAAATACAAGGAAACGTTACAGCCTCCAACCCATCCACCATACAGGACGCCATCAGAATGGCCAACAATCTTATGGACCAGGTATCCCGGAGGAACGAAGCCAAAGCCGGGGAAAACAAGAGAAAGTGGGAAGAAAAGACCGGAAAGAACGCGGGTTCACAGTCCAAGAAGCCCGAGACCGTTAAAGCCTATGTAGCAGGAGTTGAGCCAAGGAGGGGCTATACCGGTACCAAGCCTTTTTGCACCAAATGCACCTTCCACCACAACCCTGGCCCCTGTCCAACCCAATGCGGAAAATGCAAACGTTTGGGCCATATGGCCAAAGATTGTAGATCCGGAGCCCCGGGTGCCAGTGGTAGCAACCTGAGGGGCTGTTTCGAATGTGGCGCAACTGGACACACCAAGAGTGAGTGTCCGAAATTGAGGAACGAAGGAGGAGCTCAGGGGAGAGCATTTGTGTTGGGAGCAGGAGACGCTCGTCAGGACCCCCACGAGGTATCAGGTACGTTCCTCCTAAATGATATTTACACTTACGTACTCTTAGATACTGGGGCTGATAGGAGCTTTATATCTCATAAGTTTAGCCAGCAGTTGAATGTTACTACTCTTCCCTTAGACAACTCATATACAATAGAACTGGCGGATGGCAAAATAATAAAGGCAAGTAGTATCATTAAGGAATGCACACTAAAGCTAGCAGATCACTCCTTTAAGATAGACTTAATGCCTATAGAACTCGGAAGCTTTGATGTGGTGATTGGTATGGACTGGTTGTCACATAACCAGGCTGAGATTTTGTGTGGTAAGAAAGTGGTGCGAATACCACTCAGTAAGAAGAAAGTCCTCACGGTCCAAGGGGAAAAGAAGAACCGACAATTGAATGTCATATCCGGCCTAAGAACATTAAAATGTCTTAGGAAGGGTTGTCATGCAGTGTTGGTCCAGATCGTAGAAAAAGAGTCGAAGGAAAAACGACTTGAAGATATTCCAGTAGTACGTGACTACCCGAAGGTATTCCCGGAAGACTTGCCTGGGCTTCCTCCAGCTAGGCAAGTAGAATTTCAAATCGATTTGGTGCCGGGAGCTGCACCGGTCGCAAGAGCCCCATATAGGCTCGCACCTTCTGAGATGCAAGAACTATCCAGTCAATTGCAAGAATTGATGGATAAAGGATTCATTCGACCAAGTTCCTCACCTTGGGGAGCTCCGGTTTTGTTCGTTAAAAAGAAAGACGTATCCTTCAGAATGTGCATAGACTACCGAGAGCTAAACAAGTTAACGGTAAAGAACCGCTACCCTCTCCCTAGGATTGATGACATGTTCGACCAGCTACAGGGATCTAGCTTCTACTCAAAGATTGATCTGCGCTCCGGTTATCATCAAGTAAAAGTTCGGGAAGAAGATATCCCCAAGACGGCATTCACAACTCGTTATGGACATTACGAATACCAGGTGATGCCATTCGGTTTAACCAACGCACCAGCCGTATTTATGGACCTCATGAATCGGGTGTGTAAACCATATCTGGATAAATTTTTAATAGTGTTCATAGACGATATCCTAATCTATTCCAGAAGTAAAGAAGAGCATGAACAACATCTCAAGTTGATCTTGGAGTTGTTAGAGAAAGAGCAGCTATATGCCAAATTTTCAAAATGTGAATTTTGGTTGCGAGAAGTAAAAATCCTTGGGCATGTGATCAACAGTCAGGGAATTCAGGTTGACCCATCAAAGATCGAGGCCATAAAGAACTGGGCAATCCCTAGAACCCCCACAGAAGTCCGCCAATTTCTAGGACTTGCCGGTTATTATAGGCGATTCATTGAGAACTTCTCGAAGATAGTAGGTTCCTTAACGGAGTTGACCCGTAAGGATGTGAAATACGTCTGGGGTGAAGAGTAGGAAAAGGCGTTTCAGCTGCTTAAGCAGAGGTTGTGTAGTGCACCAATTCTGTCCCTACCCGAAGGGACTGAAAATTTTGTAGTCTACTGTGATGCCTCGCACAACGGATTAGGTTGTGTGCTCATGCAAAGGGACAAGGTCATCGCTTATGCATCACGACAGCTCAAGATTCACGAGGTAAACTATACGACTCATGACCTGGAACTGGGAGCAGTGGTGTTTGCTCTCAAAATATGGAGGCACTATTTGTATGGAACCAAGTGCACGGTGTTCACGGACCATAAAAGCCTCCAGCATATTCTGAATCAGAAAGAGTTAAATATGAGGCAACGACGTTGGGTGGAACTTCTTAGCGACTATGACTGCGAGATTCGCTACCATCCAGGAAAAGCAAATGTCGTAGCTGACGCCCTAAGCCGAAAGGAACGGGTTAAGCCATTGAGAGTCCGAGCTTTGGTCATGACTATACAGTCAAACCTAAACTCTCAAGTCCGAGAGGCACAAGAAGAGGCAGTCAAGGAGGATAATCTGCTGAATGAAGCATTGAGAGGCATGGATAAGCAGTTTGAAATTAAGTCAGATGGATGTCGATACTTCATGGGCAGAATTTGGTTACCGAAATTTGGAGACGTAAGGAAACTAGTCATGGATGAAGGGCACAAAACAAGATATGCTATTCATCCAGGGTCGGACAAGATGTATCACGATTTGAAGGGATCATACTGGTGGCCAAACATGAAGGCTGACATTGCTACTTATGTCAGCAAGTGCTTAACGTGTTTAAAAGTTAAGGCTGAGCATCAAAGGCCGTCAGGATTGCTAGTCCAGCCAGAGATACCCCAATGGAAGTGGGAAAATATCACCATGGATTTTATCACTAAGTTGCCAAAGACTTCTGGAGGTTATGACACCATCTGGGTGATCGTGGATCGGCTGACCAAGACCGCACACTTCCTGCCAATCAAGGAGACTGACAAGATGGATAAGTTAACACGAACCTATCTTAAGGAGGTCGTCTCAAGGCATGGGGTGCCAGTATCCATTATATCAGACAGAGACAGCCGATTTACGTCAAGGTTCTGGCAATCATTGCAAGAAGCACTAGGAACGCGTCTGGATATGAGTACAGCCTATCACCCGCAAACGGACGGTCAGAGTGAAAGAACGATTCAAACATTGGAAGATATGCTAAGGGCATGTGTCATCGACTTTGGAAAAAGTTGGGACAGACACCTGCCATTAGTTGAGTTTTCTTATAACAACAGTTATCACTCGAGCATTAAGACCGCCCCATTCGAGGCACTCTATGGACGAAAGTGTCGATCACCTCTTTGTTGGGCTGAAGTAGGGGATAGTCAGATTACTGGACCTGAGATCATCCAGGAAACTACAGAGAAGATAGCCCAGATTCGGAACCGATTGAAGATTGCGCGGGATCGACAGAAGAGTTATGCAGACATCCGATGGAAGGATTTGGAATTCCAAGAGGGAGATCAAGTGATGCTGAAAGTCTCGCGTTGGAAAGGCGTAATCCGTTTTGGAAAACGAGGAAAACTCAATCCTCGTTATATCGGACCATTCAAAATCACCAGAAGAATTGGCCCGGTAGCTTACCGACACGATCTACCCCGAGAGCTTAGTAACGTTCATAATACCTTCCACGTATCCAATCTTAAGAAATGTCTGACTGATGAATCACTCGTGATACCCATGGACGAGTTGGAGATAGACGATAAGTTGAATTTCATTGAGCAACCGGTAGAAATAATGGACCGAGAAGTCAAGAAACTCAAGCACAGTCGAATTCCAATAATAAAGGTCCGATGGAACTCTAAACGAGGTCCTGAGTTTACTTGGGAACGCGAAGATCAATTCCGAGAGAAGTACCCCCAGCTGTTCTCAAAAGTCCAAGCAGAGGAGAACACGAGCAAATTGCGGGACGAAATTCCTTCAACAAGGGGAGACTGTAACAACTGGCCTAAAAATAAGGTATGAAACTCAAAAATTAAACTAATATAAAACTCGAATAATGAAGTAATAAACTCGAATAAAGTTATATGAATCTCGAATCATATAATCAATAAACTCGAATGATATTACATGAAACTCGAATCGTGTAAGTGTAAACTCGAATAATGTTGTATGAAACTCGATTAAGTAAGTGATAAACTCGAATGATGATGTAATAAACTCGAATAAAACTACACAAAACACGAGTAGTTAAGCAATAAACTCGATTGATGAAGCAAGAAACTCGATTGATGAAGCAAGAAACTCGATTGATGAAGAAAGAAACTCGAATGATGAAGCCTAAAAACTCGATCAAAACTGAACCAAACTCGAATTAAACTACATAAAACTCGATTCACACTTGAATCGAGTTTAACCTTCCAGAAATTTTTCTAAGTATGTATGTATAAATACGGTGATAATAAATGTTGCCACCTCTTTTGCACGCCTTTTTGTACCTTTATTAATATAAAAATTGAAAAGCCATACTACTTATCACTCTAAAAAGTAAGTTGTCCTTTAAAGGACAACTAGCTTGTACTTTTGTATTATTATATTAATAAACAACATACAACATACAATCATAACAATCGGCCACACCTTTTTGATAAACACTCAACCGGTTTTACCTTTTCACTTTTCATCATCATAATTATTTTAAATTTCTTTATCATTAATTTAAATAACCGATTTTTCTTCTATAAGTAGAAGCCAACACCCATTTTTAAAAATCACACCAACACACATATTCTCTCAAGAAAGAAATCGGCCAACCATATTTAAAGATTTCAAGTGTTCTTCAAACCTTTGTAAGTTTTCTTATTTACTTTATTTTCCACCTTAAAATTTATAAAACATAAAAAAAAAATTAAATATATTTACTAAAATATAATACTTTTCATTTACAACTCGGTTTTCAGAATACTCGTGAAATTTTCCATGCAAAATATATGAATACCCTTTCATAATGATGCACATGCTCGTATATATATGTATGCATTTTCGTATATATATATAAATACATATGTACATACGTATGCATGCATGCAACAAAATGTCCTTGGAAATAAACTACTTAAAATCATTTTTGCAAATCGGAATTAATACAACAAATTATATTTTTAAATAAATTACTTGAACATAACTACAAATCAGTATCAACATATAAAATCCTACGAAATTATTTATACATCACCCCAAGTACATAAAATATTCAAACACGTATTATGTTGATATTGACCCGAACTCGTAAAAATATTAGGACGAGTCTCAACCATTCAAACAAGTGTTCAACTCAGATCCAAAAACATCATCAAAAATCAACAAGGTGAGTCTTCATAGTCCCATTTTTCACATTATTATGTTTTGTGATGAAATACATGCTTCGTTTTTATATGGACACAAAAACTTCTCGATTCTATTATGTATTACATATGTGATTTCCGCCCTTATATCATGAAATCGTTAGTTGCATTTGTTTGCAAGCGCGAATATATTCTGGATAGATCTATTGGGAGTCATGTCCCCCACTCGGGTTAGTGGTTTAGCTAACTGCGGGTGCATATATATTCAACACACAGTATTACGTATGGGAATACCGCTCGGGGCAAACTCATTCTAATTAAGCTTCGGTGACATGATGGTTTATGTAATACATCTCATGGAATTTATGATTTTATAAATTCAACTCATCTGTTAATGTCCATACAACTGGTCTTTTCGCGTAAACCTATGAACTCACCAACAATTTTTGTTGACGTATTTTAGTATGTATTTTCAGGTAATTAAGGCAAGTGTGCCTTCGGATACACCAACTTTCAAGCTTCCGCATTTCATGAAGTCGCATGCATATTTCGAAACTAACGGAGATTTGACTGCATTATTTTTGGACGCATTAATTATGTATCAGAATCTCTGAATTACGCGAACTTCATTCCTTTCATTTTGTAAAACATTAATACATTTTTAAATTTTAATGATGTAATATTTCGAAAACGTCCATATAGTGGTCGTTCGTTATAATTATGGTTACGCTTCCGCACTCGTCACGTCTCGCTGCCAACCAAGGTAGCAGGGTGTGACAGCTGACATACCAAAATGCCTACTACCAGCACCATCACCCGGCATATTTGGAGGGAGTCTGATATCACGAGGACTCCATAGCCGGTATGCCATGTCAGTCTTATGGGGATTACACGATGCCCGACTACCAGGCCTATAACCCTGCCGTAGATACTTATCAGCGCTATCCGGCACATGGCAGGCAGGACCTCCTAAACCCGATGCCTCCTCACTTGGTTCTGCCGACTGCATAGTTCACCCATGGCCAGAACTCGTATACCGACTTCTTCAACAGCGTCTTTGGTCCTCCTTCGTCGCCGCCTCCTCCATTTGAATGAACGAGTACTATCCTTCCTTATTCTTTACTTTTCTGTCTTTTATTTCATTTTATTTTAGTTTGTTATTCATTTTATTTCTTTATTGTAATTTTCATTTATTTTTAGTTCTTAGCTGAGTCCTATTTAGAGTTTATGATGTTTTTATAGTCTGTCATTTATTCCCCATTTGAGTCTTGTTTTCCGATCAGGCCGTGAAACATGATGATACTTAGAAAATACATGTGCGAGTAAATTTGCTAGTGTTGACATCATATTTTATAATTAACAAAAGAGTCGTAGTAATAATAAGAATTTTTGCCGTGTAAAATGAATTCAAGTACGTTAAAATTTATTTGGGCTTAAATATAAGAAGTGTGTTAAAAGATTTTGGAAACTCATGCAATAAGGGGGAGAACTTAATCATGTTTTAGCCTCAAAAGTAAGATGATGGTAGTCTAGATGGTTCGGGAAACTAAGTCCATAGGGGTACCACTCATGCCTAATCCCCTAAAACTATTTGGTTTGGGAGCGGTTGACCGAAATCTCGTTACATGGACCATATAGCTAATGTAGTGGAAAGAATATAGATAGACGCATGGTGTTAAAAAAAAAAAAGAAAAGAAAATTTGTCGTAAACATGCAAAGAGGAAAAAGAACATGCACCGGAATTATTAATGGACTGCTAGAGCCTGGTTGGACTGGATGAACTGGAGCTGGAGATGGAACAGGCATTGGCACTTGTACTAGAGAAGGAGATGGTGAAGATGATATTGGATCATTAGAAAGGAACTCAAATTTGAATTCTTGTGGATCTATCCCTTCTTCACCAGCATATTCAATACGTAGCGACTCTTTCAGTTGATCTTATCTCTCTTCCTGTTCCTCTTCATCGGATTCTATTATAATAACATCTGACGGATCGAATATCCTTAGAGGAACAACGGTCAATATTTTATCTTCTTCAACGAATGCTGTGAAGTCCTTAGGTTCTTCCTAGACGGCTAGAGTTAGTTGAGATTCTGAGACTGATTCCTCAGGAGACTCAGTCGGGAATTCCGCTTCTACTTCTTAGGGCCTTGCCTGGCGAGACGGAACTGACTGATTTGGACTGGGCGGAGCTGAGTCTTCGAAGATCAGTTGAGATTTGCTGGCTGCTCTGGCTCTTTTCTCCCCCTCATGGTGATTAGGATCATCATGATCATGATTCCATTTGGTACCCTAGGCAGCAACTTGACACGATTCAACACTTAGTTTTAAACGCTCACCCATTTGAGTAAACAGAGGGTTTGTTGATTTAGAAGATGAAGATTCGGAAGCTGCATTATTTAATATCTCAAGAAGAAGTGCATTTGTCAAAGAGAGATTTGAGGAAGCCTTACGTATGGAGTGGCGGATGCGTTTAGCTTCGTCGAGAGTGGGAGCTTGTGGAATGACTGGCTGCTGAGTCATAAAGGTAAACATGTCACTTAATTGTTGTGACATTAGTGCCTTAAACTCAGCAAACTCAGTTTTGCACATCAAGTCCGGGTGTAACCCGGGGCCAGTTAGGCTCTCCGTTTGCATCTCGGGAGACTCCGTAGAGGTACATTGATGGCATGTGCTCATGGTTGGCTGTGATGTGGCCATGACATGACTTCCACTCATCATCACCGGTGCACTTTTAGTGTGCACGGAACCGAGTGTTCCGACAACGTCACTTAGACGTTGTTTGTAAAGCGACTCTAGTGTCGTAGCCAAAGATTTTTCAATAACAACAGGCTCTAGACTCGATTGTGCTTGAATTGAAGGCGGCGACTGGGACTGTTGTCGGCCTTGTTCCATATTCGCAAACTCTAAGTGAGTTGCGGATAGTGTTTGTGCTTGATCCATGTGAGAAGATGAAACACCAGCTTGTTAAGAAACCGGTGAGTGGCAGGGTTTGGTTTAGGCTTGCATCACTGGGCTAGTGGTGGCTACTTCAATTCTGGCGCCCAACACATGACCGCAAGTAGCAGATGTGGCTGCCCGGCTTATTGGTGGCTGGGAGCTATCAGCTATGGTCCTACTCACCTTTGACTCGTGATTATTTCTCGTAAAGTTGCAAGAGAGAATGATGATGAAACAGTTGGATTTTGATGGGTTTCTTTTGAAGTGTTCTTGAGGAAGAAGAAGGGTAGAAAAGAAAAAAAAATGAAGGAACAAGGCGGTATTTATATCTTTTGAAAAACTCGGTTCCTCCCAAACCCGGTAGGGGGAACATGACCCATGACCGCCAAAAAAATATCTAATGTTAAAACTACTTAAAAACAAAAACAAATTAAAATATTTTTGTATTTTGTTATAAATAATAATAAAAATTAAAGAAAGAAAATTAAAATCTTTTTGGATTTTCTTCATAAAGTAACAAACAAACAAAAAATTAAATACAAAAAAATAAAATCTTTTTGGATTTTCTTTATTGAGAAAAAAAATTAAACACACTTAAACGAGAGAAAAAAATATTAATAAACTAGCAAAAATATTAAACACACCAACTAACAGTATACTTTCTCCCCCTCCGAGTGTGCCTAAATAGAAATTTTAAAAACACTCGGAGACTTACCTGGATGCCACCCGATAATGTATGATAGAAAAAAATATTAACACAAAAACTAGAATTAGATAATATAAATACGGAACATAAGTTATTAGAGAATGTAACATTAGCGAAAAGAAAATCTGTCTTTTAAGAAGGCAAATAAACTTTGCAAAAAATGTTGCATTTTAAATTAATTTATGTTAATAAATTCAGCATACCTAACTTGTTCACTAGAAAATTAAAACGTTTTTAATCCAAGGTTTTGTGAACAAGTCACCTATTTGATTTTCAGTGTTTACGAAATGTAATTCTACGATACCTTCATCAACGTGATCTTTTATAAAATTGGTACCGAATATCTATGTGTTTAGCACGAGAGTGTTGTACCGAGTTACCAGTAATGGCTATTGCGCTCATGGAGTCGCAATAGATTGGAATCCGACTAAGTCTGAAACCATAGTCTCGGAGTTGAGTGCGCATCCACACCAGCTGTGAGCAACAGCTTGCAGCGGCAACATATTTTGCTTCAGCGGTGGACAGAGAAACACTGTATTGTTTCTTCGATGCCCAACTTACCACTTAGTCTCTGAGGAACTAGATGTGACCCGATGTACTCGTTCTGTCATGTTTGCAACCTGCATGATCTGCATCTGAGTAGACAGTTAGTTCGAAACTGTTTCCTTTCGGATACAAGAGACCAAGGTCAGGCGTGCCTTTTAAATAAGGAAAAATTCGTTTCACGACAGCCAAATGTGACTCTTTAGGATCAGCTTGAAATCGAGCACAAAGACATGTAGCAAACGTTATATCCGGTCTACTAGCAGTTAAATACAGTAAGGAACCGATCATTCCTTGAAAATTCGTGTTGTCGGTGGATTTACCCATTGGATCGGCATCAGGCTTTGAGGAAATGGACATGGGAGTTTTCATAGATGTACAGTTTTCCATCTTAAATTTCTTTAGGAGATCATGGATGTACATTGACTTATTTATGAGAATCCCGTCAGGAAGTTCTTTGACTTGTAATCCGAGGAAAAAATTCATTTCCCCCATCATACTCATCTCGAACCTCGATTCCATTAATTTAAAAATTCTTGACATACTGAAGGTTTTGTAGAACTGAAAATAATGTCATCTACGTAACTTTAAACGACTAAGATGTCATTACCTTTATGCCGTATGAACAGGGTTGTGTCTATTGTACCTTTGAAGAAACTAGAATCGAACAGGAATTCGGTTAAGCTATGATATCATGCCCGAGGTGCTTGTTTCAAACCATATAGAGCTTTGTTGAGAGTGTAGACATATGATGGTCTAGACTCATCGACAAAACCTACAAGTTATGAAACGTACACCTCCTCCTTCAGAATTCCGTTGAGAAACACCGTCTTCACGTCCATCTGATAGATAGTGAAGTCTTTGTGAGCCGCGTACGCCAGGATGATGCGAATTGCTTCAAGTCTGGCAACTGGAGCGAGCGTCTCATCGTAGTCGATTCCTTCTTGTTGTCGATAACCTTTGGCCACAAGTCTGGCTTTGTTGCGGACGACAATCCCGTTCTCGTCTTATTTTTTCTTGAAGATCCACTTGATGCTGATGATGGACAGATCCTTTAGTCGTGGGACTAACTTCCAAACGTGTAGGCATTCGAACTGATGTAGCTCCTCATGCATTGCGTTCACCCAGTCTGGATCTCGTCAAGCTTCGGTTACGGTTGTAGGTTTGACCTTGCTCAGGAATGCAGCGAATAGGCATTCTGCGTTGGTAGATCTTCTGGTTCGAACCGGAGCGGACTTATCCCCAATGATTTAAGAATTGGGGTGGGATAAGGTCCATTTGCGTAGAAGGGGTATGAGACCGTCAGTGGATATGAGTGAAACAGACGGGGTTGAATCGGTTTGGGGGGCATCAACCGTTGTAGAAGGTTCAGAAGTTATATCTTGGTTTAGGTTAAGAATAGAAGAACCGGTTGGGGATTTGGGTGATATAGGTGTGGTGTTAGTAGGTATGGGCTCAGATATGTCAAGGGTTGTTGAGTTTGGACTGACTTCATTTGTATCTGCATCAGATTTAGAAAAAGAGTTAGGACTAGACTTGGAGTGTGGATATAATAAATGAAATAAGAAGTCTAGGTCTTGATTATCTTCTCGGATTAGCGTCGCAGAGGTGGATGCAGATGGTGTCTAAGTTGGGTCAGACAGTTGATGAGGAGCCGGTTCTGAACTAATGTGTTCAGAAACGTTTTCGGACTCAGTTAAATCATCGAATGTGATGTTCAGACTCTCATTAATGGTCGTAGTAGGTTTATTGTACACCCGGTAGGAGGCCGAGTTCTTTGAGTGTTCGATGAATACCGCTTCATCTCCTTTGGTGTCGAACTCACTGAGATTATCTTTATCGTTTAGAATGAAAGACCTGCAAAGAAAAACACGAAAGTGTTTCACATTAGGTGCACGTTTATTAATAATCTCATAAGGTGTTTTGCCTAACCGTTTGTTGATGATGGAGCGATTTTGAGTTTAGCACACAATGTCCACAGCTTCGGCCCAGGAGTGTAGAGGCAGCTTCGAGTATGTGATCATGGAACGTGCTGCTTCAACCAGAGTTCTATTCTATCGTTCTACAACTCCGTTTGGTTGAGGAGTTCTGGCAGCGGAATATTGGTGGGTGATACCTACGGAATCTAGGAATGTGGTTAACTCCTTGTTTTTGAACTCAGTTCCGTTATCCGTACGGATGGTTTGGGCTGGAAGTTGGAGGTTGACTTGGGTATGCTTCAGAAACGAGATGATCAATTTTGGCATCTCATCCTTTGTGCATAGGAACTTTACTCAAGTGTAGCATGAGAAATCATCGACCATCACCAGTATATACTTCTTGGCGTTTATGCTCTGAATGCACAACGAACCACACAAATCCATGTGGATGAGCTCCAGAGGTTGTGTAGTGTTAGGGACTGGCTTCGGTTTGTGTGAGGCTTTCTTGATCTTGCTCTTTTCGCAGGCTGCACCCAATTGATCTTTATCGAACTTCAGTTCCCGTAGACCTCTTACAAGTTTGTTTGATACGAGCTTGGTTTATTTTTGAAATTCAGGTGAGAGAATCTCTTTTGTCATAACCAAGACTGTTGAGATGAGGCCTTGTAAAGGAGACACATTGTCTTGTTGACCTTCACTTTTGAGAGATCAATGGTGTATACGTTGGAACGTCGAGTGCCTACGAGTATCTCCTTACCCGTTGGAGATCGAATATTGCATCTTGTGGCTTTGAAAGATACCTCAAGTCCTTTATCACAAATTTGACCAATACTAAAGAGATTGTGGCCAAGACCTTGGACATAGGATACTTGAGTAATCTTTAGATTGTCCATTTCAAGATCCCCAAGCCACAGATTCGAGCAACACTGTTGTTGCCGAATTTCACCGAACCACCATCAGTTGACGTGAAGTTGGATAGAAGATCTTGGCGGCCAGTCATATGCCACGAGCATCCAGAGTCTAGGATCCACACATTGTTTGCCTGAAAGCAAAGGACAGATCAGTGTGTGAAGATTGTATAGCGGATTTTGAACTAGGTGTTCAAAAGCCATTAAAAACGAGGAACGAGTCCTAATCCGAGCTGATTAGAAAACAATGTCTGCAAGACAGTTAAGTGACTTTTGGTACCCAAATTGTACGGAATGTGAGTCCAGATGGATTAGCGTTTATGGTAGTGTTCTTAATGTGAGAACCACCATCGGTTTTAGAGATCGTGCACTTAATGTCTTTGTTTGCAGAGATGCAATTTTTAGGGATCAAGATAGACTTATATCTGATAAGTCTATCAGGTTCCTTTTTAACCTTTTGTTTAGGTTTTCGGCGGCGTCTATGTTTTAGTATAGGAGCATAATTTAACAATGCAGGTCTAGACAAACATTGTGGTGTTTTGGACAAATTCAACAACTGTTCAAACGAATATGCATTAAACGAAATAGCATTCGAAACATTACAATCACTCAAAACAGTATCGGAATGTAGATCAAGTACACGTTTGTCTTTTATTACATATGAAATTAAAGACTTTGAAGTACTAAAAATTGCCCCTTGACTCTTGACTTTAGATGCCGTCTTTTGGGATGTGCCCTTCGGTCTTACTCGATTTTTTAAATGAAACGAACATGTTTGTTAGCGTTCACAGATTTTGAGTTACTAAACTGTGTGTGCGATTTCTGCATCTGAGAATTCTGTTTGCCGTTATTACTAGAAGCAGAAGAAATTCTAGAACACTTTTGGAATTGTTGGCAATAGGTTCTGTGATAAGTACGATCATCGGGGCTTTGCTTTTCTTTATTTCTAAGAGATGTTGTTTTCTTAGATTTGAGTTTGTGTCGCTGGCTGGAGTTGAAGTTATAACCTTAGAGTTGTGAGTCACAGTTGCTTGTTTTTCTAAACTATGTTGATTAGAAACAAGTTGAGATTCTAGCCCCTTTATAGTGTCTAGAAGCTGATCTCGTTCTTTGTCAAATGAGTTAGCATCGATTTTAAAATTCTGTTCTCGAACTAAAAACTGTCGTCTTGCCTCATTAAACTCATTTTCTTTTTTCAAAAATTGTTTCTGTCGGAATCAAACAACTCTTTGGTTTATTTTAAAGTTAACTTAAGGTCATGGAATTTATCATTATTCAGTGAAGTGTCATCCATAGAAGAATTAAGTCGAGCAATTTCGGCTTCTAAATATGATATTTTCTTTGTAAAATCTATCCGTTCTTGCTCAAAATGTCGTGTTGTAGTTTCCAGTATCTGTTTTACATCAGAAGCCTGATGTTCTAGAACAGAATATGGTACATATTCAAAAGGTTTTGGCATGGTCGGATCAAGTGTAATCTCCATTGGTTCAACAAATTCATCTTCTCAAAATGTTTTATCTAATTTTCCTTCAAGAGAATCGTAATTTAACCAATCATAAACAAATTTAATTTGTTTTATATCAGATCTTGCTCGTTTTTCTTCTTCTTCGGCTAGCACTTCTGGCCAAGTTCTGTGATATGGCATAGTGTACCCGCAACCCAGAGTCTCATAATCATATAAAGGATCATGTAGTTCATTAACCATTTTTTTCATGGCTCCAGTACCGGTAAATCCTAAACCATCTTTAGACTTCAACTCCCTAGGTTTATACATATTTATGGTTTGATTAGTTTGACAACGTTTGTAATACCGTTCTTCCATGTCTTTGAGTATTTCGTTGAATTTCGTTTTCTCAGCCAGTACATACTCGTATTTGTAATCACTGTCAGATTTTTCAGATTTAACAACTTGATGGTCGTATTCTAATTTGGCCAGTTTAGCAGTTACTTCCATTGATACAGTATTAGTATTAGACATTTGTTCTTGTAAAGCTATAATGTTTGTTCTCAAATCATTCGATTCATATCGAGCATCCAGAAGGGCAGTTTGACAAACTTTTAGCTTTTTGGCCACTTTATGTAAAACTTTTAATTCAACAAGAAATTTGTCGGGAAAAAAACTTACCTCTTGATCTGTGGGATGATTCCTTGCTTGAACTATCGTCTTGAGCCATCAACAAGACTTCAGGTGTTGTACTCGTAACTTCTGCTGGCTGAGTGTCAGTAATGAAGCGCATAGGATCTGCAGCATCCTCCTCATTATCAATGTCTTCTAACCAGTGATCCTCTTCAGTGAACAATGCTCGACCAGCATTCCTTTGCTTAGAGAGATTGTACTTCGTCTTGTAGTAGTTCTCATTATTTTGCTTCGGAAGACGACATTCTCGAGCAAAATGTCCTGGTTTACCATAGTTGAATCACCCTTTCTCTTTGTCATTAGCTTTACGTTCCTCCTCCTTTGGCTTCTCAGCTATTTTCCTCTTGTCGTCATACTTTTTACTCTTGGCTTCTCGTCGAAGTTTGTTGGACGATTTGGGAAACTTTTTATGAAATGCATGAGTGAGTAATGCGATTTTCTTTTGAAGTTTAGTAGCCTTAGGTTCATTGTCGGCATCACAGTATCAGATTCAGAGGACTCAGAAAGAATTTTGAGGAGTTTAGCAGCCTTCGATGACTTAAGTTTCTTGTCTACGGAAAGGGTAGGGGTATCAGATGTGGTGGGTTCATCTAGCTTCTTAGGTTCAAGTTTACCAGAGCCTTCAGATTGATAGTACAAGACTGTCAAATAGATCATGTATGCTGATGTCATTTATCTCACGAATCAACCATACGAATTGTTTCCATTCTGGATTCAGAGAGTTTACAAACTTCCTGTTCAGCTCTACTTGAGATTTGTTGACTCCATTCTTTCGGAGTTCATTCATCAGCGTGCAGTAGGTGATACGTGGTCTCCAGAGACTCCCATTTTTTGCTGAAAGCATGTCATAGTGGTTTAAAGCATTTTCTTCACGTTGTTTGGCATTCCGATCATTTCCTAGCATTTGCCTCTCAATCTCCTCCCACATTTCTCATGCAGTCTTAAAGCTATCTATGCTGATACAGATTTCATCTGGAACAACCTGGATGATGAACGATCGAGCTATCATATCAGCGTTAATCCGATTAAATTTAGTAGGCGCGTGAACTTTTTTGGAAGTCCATCTTCTTCTATGTTAGCTTCGGCTGGATTAGGATGATCGAATTGTGCTCGACCATTGTAGATTGAGTCTAGAATGTCATCAGCTAACTCTTGACGTTCTAAGAAATCGAGGAAACATGATTTCCATAGAGTGTAGCGTCCCCGATACAGAGTTGGAGGCCTGACATCATATCCCATAGCGAGAGTGTCGCGATTCATGTTAAAAGCTTCTTTGGACCGAGATTGATAAGTGATTATACCCTTGATTGCAAACACACTAAATGAGATTCAGGAATATTCTAAGTGATATGAAGTGAACTCGCAAATGAAGTTATATCCGAGAGTTGAAACTCGCAGATGGAGTTGGGAAATGGACTTAGAATATTTTGAGACTGAGTTGGGTTTACTTTGTGATCCGCAAGTAGGAACTTGCGGAAGAGGCTGTGTCCACAAGTTCTGACTCACAAGTGAACAGCAGTTGTGTTTTAACTTATAATATTTTTGGAGTGAAGTGTGTGTGCCTTGTGATCCACAAGTTGTAACTTGCTGATGAAGTGTTGATGTCGTAGGCAATTTAACACAAATAAGTGACAAGTAGTACTATCCGAGAGTTATAACTCTTGGATGAAGCATAAAGTATAAATGACTTACACAAATCTGAATGATTTTTGAATCAAGTATACTTTCTTTCACGAATTTGTGATTAAAAAGTAAGATGTTCACCCGAAGGAATATAGTATCAAACGAGATTTAATCAGAAACAGTTCAGAAATTTCAATTTCAAAGATCAAACAGAGGAGTTCTTCGTAGAGCACGAAGAACTTTAACAATTTTCAGGAAAAAAAATCCTTAATTTTTAAGCAAAAATTTCGAAAATCAGAAAGTAAAAAACACTTTTAAACCAATCTTTAGGCTCTGATACCAATTGTAATTCTCATATTATAAGTATTCATTCAACATTCAATAGACATTCAACAATATAATCAATCACATGAAGAACATGAAAGAACAATCTGAATAATATGATGAACAATATGAACATTCAAAGATTAGAAAGACTTTAATTGTACTTTAATCACGTACGTACATTCAGCCAAAAAGATTCTAAATGAAAACCTAGAAACAATTTATTTATAAGCAACTAAATGGATCCAAATACTATCCATACTCATGGGTTGACGTTTTGGTCTTTAAACCCATTTACAATAAACTTTAAATCCTTACAAAATGAACACAAAACTAAGTTTTAACATTTACATTTTGACCACTGAAACTATCACAACTTTGGATCTAACAAGAATCAACGTAACGCTAAGGAATTTATAATTTCTTTTTCTAATCTTTTCTTCTTTTTTTCTTTTTCTTTTTCTCTTCTTTTATATCTTTTCTTTCTTTCTACTTTTCTCAGTATAACATCCTTCAATTTTAAAACTATATCAGCTATCATGACCGACGCTAAAAAACTATTGCATATGCATAACTAGAATTGGTGCTCAACAATTTAGATAAACAAAGACCGTATGAAAAAGCAACGGGGAGCGACATAAAGCTAACATACTCTCAAAACTTCAGATTTATGCATAAATGCTCAAATATGAAGAGAATAAACTAAAATAAACAACAAAACAGATAAAACTAACTGCTGCTTCTCAAATAAGATCTCGAATAAGGGTAAAAGAAAGCAAAATGGCTAAAAATGGCTCATAATGTGGCTGTCACCGAAATGAAAGGAAAAAGGCTCAAAGGGGCAACTAGGGGAGAATAAACGGTGAAAGATAAACAAAAGAAAGTTAAAAATGGGATATCCTAAAGTAGCCTCTATATGTGTGCCAAATTTCCAAAAATTGTGATATTGACAAGTATTTAAATTCAGTTTCTACTTCTATTAGTCAACACATGCATAAACACACATCAAATGAAAATGAGCATAATAATGATACTATACGACTCAAATTCTCATGCAATGAATGATAAGGGTCATATGTGTTAAAATCATGCTGTTTCATCTCAAAAAATCACAACATGCAATCAAAAGATCTCTCATTGTTCAAATAGCATCAAAATCAAAATGTTAGTCTCGCAATGCAATCTAAGCAGAACAATATTACCAAAGAGACTAACGCGTATCAAAAAGAGAGAAAAAATTTTAAATTTGCAATAATATATGACACAAATGCGTAAAATGCTCTAATAAGCACAAGTATGGAAATGAGCGATAACAACAGAATAACTCCCTTGAACTACTAAATGCTGCCTGACAGATCTCTACTGATGAAGTTGAACAGACTGCCAGCAAACATCGCTGCCATGGTCCGGCCTTGACTGATCACAACCACAACAACCACAAAATACACCAGCAACCATAACAGAAATACAAAGATAAAATGTGAAATATATATACATCCCAAATAAAAGAATTCAATAATGTAAATAAGTACATCCCAATAAATAAAAATAAAAATAAATATAAATGTCTCTGGTGCTCATGATCACTAATCTGGAGGAGGAGGCTGCCTGGCTGCCGGAGGAACTCGACTGAATGCGCAGCGTAAACGGCAGACTGGGTGGCCCTCAGGTGAAGGCTGAGGCTCAGGAGAAGGACTTCGCTGGCGGCTCTGAGAGCTAGAAGCACCGGGATGGGAGGCAGGAGACTGGATATACATGTCAGAATGAAATGGCTCAGACTCGGTAGTCTCAGAATGGGTAGGGGATCCGTGAGGCTGGGCTAAGGGCTGGATGTGGTAGTAGTGACTGTGGTCGGGATAACAGGAGTGTCGAAAGGAAGGGTAGGCTGAAATGAAGAAGATGGAAAAGATGACGGGAAAGGAGGGGGAATGGGGTCAGAAGAAGAGGGGAATGGGGCGGGGCTGAGGATAGTGGTGGTAGGGACATAGCCAATGGAAGGGTGGGAAGGATATGGCGACAGGGAGGAAGAGAGAGAGGGAGATGATGGATGACGGAATGGGCAGCAGAGCTGAAAAACTGATAAAACGCATCCATATCAGCGACGAGTCCCATATGGACACCCCGTTGAGTAAGAGCAGAATCGTCAAGCACCATAGGGTAAACGAGAGGGGCAAGGCGGATGTGGAAGGCTGGACGGAGGAAGAAGATGGAGGCTAGGTAGGCAAGGGGGCGGAAGTAACGGGAGGGGGTAAAGGAATTGTTAAATCCAATACGAATACGCTGAGATGCCGAGCCTGCCCGCTCAGGCTCTACCACGCCACCACCATGGTCCATCTCGTGCTCCTCTGCAGTGTTGGGATCAACCCAACCCAGGAGACGTCGTCTGTCTCGCGTCGGGATGTCCATGGTCGCAAGGGTCTTGACTTCGAACCTCATCCGCTGGGCGGCTAATACAACCGTCAACTCTGGATCCACAGCCGGATCGGCAAAAACCCTATATTACTCGTTAATTGCGTAACATACATGACGCCTACCAATAGGCTGGACACGAACTGAATCGTGCAGTCCATGTCCAAAAGACGGCTCAGCATCATCAAGCCTTGATGTGAAACCGTCTCAAGCTCCCTACGGCAGGATATGCACGTCGCTAATATCCGAAAAATAATACGATGCATAAACGCCTGGTGCAAGCGTAGACCAAAAAGCCATCTCGGAAAAACCCTCAGCTGGCCTGCGAAGCATCGCCCACCTCTGCATCTCTGTACATACCTGAGAGAAGCCCCAACTCTCAGAGGGAGATCCTATGCTCCACACCTCCTAAGTGAAAACTCATCGACACTGATTAGAAATCGTTTCGTCGAAGAAAAGGTAGTCAAAAACTCGACAGTCAGCTCTTGGTATACAAGCTTGTCAATATCTTGCAGATAGAGGAAAGCAGGCGACCGAGACTCGCTAATCGGAGGATGCGCCAAAATGCCATGCAACAAGGCAGCAATACCCAAGGACTCTAATGTCGTCCAACTAACAACCCATGTTGGAATCATCTTCTTCTTCTTCTAAAGAAGAAGCTTTGCCCTGTCCTTAGGGTCCTCAAAGATAATGAATCAATGATGCCCCGCGGGAGGACGACGACCATTGTCAACACCTCTAGGTGGAAGCGGCGGGGGAGGAGTAGTAGCAGCAACAACCATTAGTAAAAATCTGCACAAAAAAAATATTAGAATAAAAATAAAAACTATATGTGCCAAAACAAAATAAATAAGAAAAAGAGTTAATTACAAAAATGGTCCCTGTGGTTTGTATCAAATTTTGGATTTGGTCGTCGAACTTGTAATTTTACGAAATTGGTCATTATCATTAAAGTTTACTTTCAAGATTGGTCCCTTATCCATTAACTTTTATTAAAATACCCATTTTGCCCTTGCTTATATTATTAACAACTCTTTTTATTAAAACAAATAGATATAAAAATATAATAAAAGTACTAACGTTCTTAATCAATTAGAAAGAAAAAATAAATACAATAAAATATTTTGAATAATTTTAATTTTGTTTCGCGTAATTTTATACTTTGTTTTTTGTATGGTATGATATACCATTTTTTGAACGAAAACATTTCAAATTAAATTGGTTCATTAATTTCCGTTTCGTTAAATTGGAAATCAGAATTCTTAGTTGTTTTTATGTTAAAAACATTAGAAATTAGATTGTTTGTTTATTACGTTTGGTTAAATTAAAAATCGAAATGGTTTTTTTTTTTGAGTGAAAACACTTGAAATTAGATTGATTGTTTTTTTTTTCCATTTAGTTAATCATTTCGCTCGAAAAATTGAAATGGGTCATCATTTTTTAATTTTAAAAGTTTTTGTTTGGAAAAAATGACAAACCATTTCGGTCGTCAATTTAACTAAATGGAAAAAACAACCATTTAATCTAGTTTTAATGTTTTTTTTATAAATTAAAACAATAAAAATTTCGATTTCTAATTTAAGAAAACGAAAAAACGGCCAACCGTTTTAGTTTTTAATATTTTCGATCGCAAAAAACGACAAACCATTTTGATCATAAATTTAACCATTAAAAATAACGCCAATTGATTTAATTTTAAATGTTTTCGCTCCAAAAAAAAATAAGAACTCCGATTTTTAATTTAACCAAATGGAGAAAACATTCAATCAATCTATAAAATTTTCCAATTCAAAAAATGACGAATTGATTAAAATTTTAAAATAATTACGCAAATAGAGAAAACAATCAATTAATCTATAAAACTTAGATTTTCAGTTTAACCGAATATATATAATTACACAAACCGAATAAAAACTTATTTTTCGGTAGAAAAAAACAAACAATAAAATTGGAAAAGCTTTTTAAACTTATAAAATTGGTCAAAAATTGAAAATTCATTACAACTATATATAACATAAACAAAATGACACAAATCGATTAAAAGATTTATATATATATATATATACACATATATATATATATATACATACACACATATATACACACACACACACACACACACACACACATATATATATATATATATATATATATATATATATATATATATATATATATATATATGGTTCGTGTGAGTACCTAAAAAATGCAGAATATTATGAGTACTTGTGAACACACGAGTTTCGTATGTGAACTTATTGTTATTTTTTTCCCGCTCAAATGAGCGCGGCCATGATCATATGATCGCGACCGTGATGGTTCTAGGCACAGAACAGGCAGAAAAAGTTTAATTAATAGCAAAACCAGAGAATAAATCTTCAAATTATAACCTATCTAACTGAAACCAATTCGATTATTACCCCACACTCACTTTAAAATAAACCTCTAAAATGATCAAGACGTTAACGCTTTTATTTCGTTTCAAAATTTAGCTCAATTCAACGACAATGACGACTAAAACTAAAACTAAATACATGCAACATTTGCTAAACGCAAATGCTAAAATTAAAGCTCAAAGCCTAACATAAAACTATAAATAGCTATATGAATAATGCAAGAGATAGTTTATGACATGCAATTCAACCAAAAAGATGAACTAACTAAATGCAATATACTAAGACTTATAAAAAAATGCAGATTTGACTTTCAGAAAGTCAAACTGACTTCACGAAATTATTAAATTCAGAAAATTAAAACCTTAGATACCGAAACAGAAAGTCAAGACACTCAAAGACGATATAAATAGGCATTATTTAAGTTAAGCATTAAAAGAAATTAAGCAACGAAACACACGTAACTAAGAAATAAGGTATTCGAATTATGACTTAATAATCAAACAGCAAATGCAAGAAACAAAAACAAGCATAAATGCTTTGAAAAAAAGGCCACTAACATCAATCATGCAATCATAAGATACATATTTAATGCAAGGGCTACTTATTAAACCTAAAAAAAACAAACGCAAAAAATAAAAACACAATCATATCAATCATATAAAGACTTCAACTTATGAACATGCAAGAGCAAAAGAAATAAACTAACTGAAAACTATATAATAAAGCAATTATATGGGTCAGCCTAATAGTAGCCTCACATAAATGCTAGACAGATGCATCATATATAAAGCTTAAATTGATGTCCATTAACTTTGTTGTCTCCCGATGGATGTTCTAACTCTACCATCCCATATGGGAACACTTGGGAAACAATAAATGGACCCGACCATCGAGACTTGAGCTTACCCAGAAACAGCTTCAAACGAGAATTATATAATAAGACCTTATTTCCCACGTTGAAATCTTTACGTGTGATCCTCTTGTCATGCCTTCTTTTCACCCTCGCCTTATAAATAGACGCATTCGTGTTAGCTTCCTCTCGCAGCTCATCCAATTCGTTCAGCTGTAGTTTCCTTTCATCACATGCACTCGACAAATCAAGATTAGACCAACGCAAAGCCCACTATGAACTATGCTCTAGCTCGACTGGGAGGTGACAGGCTTTGCCATAAACTAGCCTATAGGGTGTAAGTCCAGTAGGCATTTTGTGTGCAGTTCTAAATGCCAAAAGCACGTCATCGAGCTTGTCAGCCCACCTACTCCTATGCTCACCTACATTTCCCTCTAAAATACGCTTAAGACCACGATTGGTCACTTGAACTTGGCCATTTTTTTGTGGATGATATGGAGTTGCTACTCGGTGAGTAACTCCATATTTTTCCAATGCCTTTGAGAACTGTGAATTGGAAAAATGAGTCCCTCTATCACTAATGATGGCCTTAGGAGCACCGAACCTATCATAAAGCTTTCGTAAGAAGAAAACAACTACACGTGCGTCATTAGTGGGAGCTCCTGTTCCTCAACCCACTTCGACATGTAGTTGACAACTACGAGGATGAACTTACACCCATGAGTGGAAGGGAATGGTCTCATGAATCAATACCCCACGCTTCGAATACTCGTGGCGAATATATATATTACCACTTTCTGACACACATCACATGCTTTCACATAATCCCTAGCGTCCTGAATTATCGTAGGCCAGTAAAATCATGCGTCAAATACCTTCCGAGATGTGGTATTTGCGCCATGGTGTTCTCTGGTGGGACCAACATGGGATGTGTTTAGGATCTGCATCGCCTCATCACCATCAATACCACCCTGAGTAATCTGATCAGCACAAACTCGGAAGCGATAAGGGTCATCCCAAAAATAATTCTTCACATCTCTAAAGAATTTCTTTCGCTGTTGATGAGTTAAACCTTTGACAAGCACATTACACACCAGATTGTTTGCATAGTCAGCAAACCATTGGTATTTGTCAACTGTAAGTGCAGAACAAAGGGACTCATCAAAGAAAGACCCCCTAATTACAGAATCATCAAGAGGAAGAAGTGCAGGATTCTCTAAACGGCTGAAGTGATCGGTAGCTAAATTCTCGACCCCACGTTTGTCTTTGATCTCAATGTCAAACTCCTGTAAGAACAGAATCCATCGAATCAAACATGGCTTGGCATCCTGTTTCTGGAATAGATATCTCAAAGCTGAGTGATCTGTGAAAACCACTGTTTTTTTGAGAGAATCAAATAAGATCTAAACTTCTCAAATGCATATACTATAGCTAGCAGCTCTTTCTCAATAGCGATATAATTGCGCTGAGCATCTGTGATAGTCTTGCTAGCATAGTATATAGCATGAAAACGGTTTTCCTTTCGTTGTCCCTACACTGCCCCCACAACAAAATCACTGACATCACACATCAACTCAAGCGGTAGCTGCCAGTCTGGACCCACCATGATGGGGGTAGAGACAAGATTTTCCCTCAAAGTATCAAAGGGCTGCACACAAGTATCATTAAAACCAAATTCATCCTTTTCCAAAAGCCTTGTCATGGGACGGGCAATCGATGAAAAATCTTTAATAAAGCGTCGGTAAAACCGTCGTGCCCAAGGAAACTTCGAACCACTTTAACAGAAGTAGGGTGAGGCAGCTTAGATATCGTCTCACTCTTAGCTCTATCGACCTCAATGCCCTTAGCAGAGATTTTATGCCGAAGAACAATTCCTTCTCGCACCATAAAGTGACAATTTTCTGAATTGAGGACCAAATTGGCCTCCTCACATCGGGCAAGCATACTGTCCAAATTTGATAGGCACGACGAGAAGGAACTACGGAACACTGAAAAATCATCCATAAACACTTCCACACTCTTTTCTAGCATATCGTTAAAGATAGTTACCATACATCACTGCAACGTCGCTGGAGCATTGCATAAGCCAAAAGGCATATGCCGATATGCGAACGTTCCGTAGGGACATGTGAAAATGGTCTTGTCCTGGTCGTCCGGGCTGATAGGGATCTGAAAGTAACCCGAAAAACCATCTAAGAAATAATAAAACTCATTCCCTGACAGTCTCACAAGCATTTGATCTATGAAGGGCAACGGAAAATGATCCTTACGGGTGGCATCATTGAGTTTGCGATAGTCGATACAAACTCGTCAACCTGTGATTGTCCTAGATGGAATCAATATATTCTTCTCGTTAAGAGTGACGGGCATCCCCCCTTTCTTCGGGACCACGTGAATCAGACTAACCCAAGGTGAATCAGAGATAGGATATATCATCCCAGCATCAAGAAGCTTCACACACATCCTTCTTGATGACCTCGTGAATTTTTGGATTCACCCTCCTTTGAGGTTGAATCACAGGCTTGAAATCCTACTCCATAAGTATCTTGTGAGTATAATAAGCAGGACTGATACCCTTGATATCAGAAATTTTCCATGCAATGGCCTGCTTATGGATTTCAAGACCTGTATCAACCTAGCTTTCTCTGTAGGTGAGAGGTCTTTGGCTATAATAACCAGAAGCTGAGACGACCCTTCGAGAAAAGCATGCTCTACATGTGCAGGTAACTCTTTCAGCTCTAGAATAGGAGGATCTTCACTCGAGGATTTTGATTTGATACTTTCCTTTGGATTTAATGTAAAAATCTCCTCATGAGTAGGAGATGACTCATTCGTGCACAATGGAAAGATATCAGGAGGATCAGATAGACAAATAGAATGATCATAATCAAGAGAGATTTGGCATAGTGAGATATTATCATCAATACACTCTCCATCTTCGAAGGAAGTGGATCTCTCGTAGCCAACCAATAAAGACTTGATGAGTGTCACATCAATCTCGAAATGCATCTATCTGTCAGATGAACTATAGGACCGAAAAAAACAAATCGACTCCATAATATCATCAGCTCTCTGCATAACTTTGTCAATATCAAAACTGAGATGCTCATCTCCCACACTAAGTGTCAACTTCCTATCAAGAACATCGATCATCGCGTGAGATGTCGCTAAAAAAGGATGTCCTGGAATGGGAGGAATAGAGATGTCTTCATGCATATCCATGATGACAAAGTCTACAGGAAATACAAACTTATCGACCTTTACCAACATGTTTTCAATGATACCCCTAGGAAACTTCACTAAATCGGTCTGCTAGGCTTTGGCTCTCGTAGACCGCGTCTAGCATATAAAGATGTGGGCATAAGATTGATGCTAGCTCCAAGATTAGCGAGGGCATTCGCTACCCCTTTCTTCGGGACCACGTGAATCAGACTAACCCAAGGTGAATCAGAGATAGGATATATCATCCCTGCATCAAGAAGCTTCACACACATCCTTCTTGATGACCTCGTGAATTTTTGGATTCACCCTCCTTTGAGGTTGAATCACAGGCTTGAAATCCTACTCCATAAGTATCTTGTGAGTACAATAAGCAGGACTGACACCCTTGATATCAGAAATTTTCCATGCGATGGCCTGCTTATGGATTTCAAGACCTGAATCAACCTAGCTTTCTCTGTAGGTGAGAGGTCTTTGGCTATAATAACCAGAAGCTGAGACGACCCTTCGAGAAAAGCATGCTCTAAATGTGCAGGTAACTCTTTCAGAAATAGAATAGGAGGGTCTTCACTCGAGGATTTTGATTTGATACTTTCCTTTGGATTTAATGTAAAAATCTCCTCATGAGTAGAAGATGACTCATTCGTGCACAATGGAAAGATATCAGGAGGATCAGATAGACAAATAGAATGATCATAATTAAGAGACATTTGGCATAGTGAGATATTATCATCAATACACTCTCCATCTTCGAAGGAAGTGGATCTCTCGTAGCCAACCAATAAAGATTTGATGAGTGTCACATCAATCTCGAAATGCATCTCTCTGTCAGATGAACTATAGGACCGAAAAAAACAAATCGACTCCATAATATCATCAGCTCTCTGCATAGCTTTGTCAATATCAAAACTGAGATGCTCATCTCCCACACTAAGTGTCAACTTCCTATCAAGAACATCGATCATCGCGTGAGATGTCGCTAAAAAAGGATGTCCTGGAATAGGAGGAATAGAGATGTCTTCATGCATATCCATGATGACAAAGTCTACAGGAAATACAAACTTATCAACCTTTACCAACATGTTTTCAATGATACCCCTAGGAAACTTCACGAAATCGGTCTGCCAACTGTATACTCATACGAGTAGGCTTTGGCTCTCGTAGACCGCGTCTAGCATATAAAGATGTGGGCATAAGATTGATGCTAGCTCCAAGATTAGCGAGGGCATTCGCTACATGAAGATTAGCAATATGACATGGTATAGTAAAACTGTCAGAATCATCGTGCTTGACTGGAAGCTTGTTTTGGAGCACAGCTGAACACTCGGCGTTCATCTCTACTGTGTCCAAATCAGCAAGCTTCTTACACTTTGACCCAAATCCTTTAGAAACTTAGCGTACTTCGGCATCTAAGCAATCGTATCAATGAATGGGATATTGATGTGCAACTGTTTGAACAATCCAATGAACTTCTCGTATTGCTTATCCTTGATCTCCTTTTGCAGTCTGCTCGGATATGGAATAGGTGGCTTGTAAGGACTAACTGTAGGCATCGTCGGAGATGGGACGTGTGCGGTACTTGGTGTACTAGGAATGTGCACCTTGTCCATGATGGTCTCTAGATCATCCTCATGAATAACAGAATCAAGAGGGGGAGAAGCAGAATGGGGAGGAAGTGATGGACCTACAGTTTCCTTACCACTACGCGTGATTATCATCTTAGCTTCAGCCTTTGGATTAGGCACAGTTTCACTTGGAAGACCACCAGGCTGTCGCTCATTTTGCGTTTTAGCTATCTGTCCAATTTGGACTTCAAAATTCTTTATGGCAGCCTGTTGAAAATCCACGTGATAGTTTCCTGGTTAGCCATAAACTTTAAAATCATTCCCTATAAATTCGACCTCTCTTGTATAGCCTGAGGACATGGTGGATTCTGATAAGGGCTACCAGACTGACCATAGAGCTGCTGTGGGGGAGTGTGCTGCTGAAAATGACCATGAGAAGAAGAAGAAGATTGCCCCTGATTATACTCCTGGTGAGATACAAACTGGGGTCTCTGCAGTATATGTGGTCTCAGATTCATAAAACTAGGAGGTGGCTGATTCGTGGAATAGTTTGGATAATTCTGGTTCGGGTGAGCATACTTATACATGCCACCTCCAGATTTGCCAGATGAATAATTGACCTCCTCCTGATTGAGGTAAGAGTAAGCCACCTGACACTCATAGCTCGAATGTGGGCCTCCACAAGCATTGCATGATGGATACACAGCTTGAACGGTAGCTGGTGTGGCTTGTGGTTGGCTATTCTTCATGAGCTGCTCAATCTTCGCTGTGAGTGCGGCTATGGCAGTGGATTTCTTGGAATCTGTAGCTCCCCATCCGAAATACTCACTAGTTGTCTGATTCTGGCTCATCACCAAGTCATCTAAGATCTCAATAGCCTCCTCAATTGTCTTCTTGTAGACCGATCCACTACAAGCAGAATCGATCAAGGAATGATGCATCGGATGTACACCTTCATAGAAGACTTTGACTCGGTGATTGAGTGTCAAATTGTGATTCAGACAATTCATTATAGATTCTTTGTACCACTGCCACGCATCACGTAAGGACTCTTCAGGCTTCTGCCTGAATCCTAGAATCTCACTCGTAAGCTGAGTGGTGTGTGAGGGCGGACAAAACTTTGAAAGGAACTGTGTCTCCATGTCTTACCAGGTATGAAAGAAGTTGGAAGGAATAGTATCATACCATGTGAGAGCATGTCCAGTGAGTGAGTATGGGAATAGCATCAGTCGAATGATCTCTTTAGGAACTTGATTCACCTTATCTGAGCCACACGCTTTCGTGAATTTCTTCAAGTGTGCATAAGGATCCTCAGATGCTATCCCACAATACTGTGCATTATTTTGAACTAATGTAATGAGGCTGGACTTTAGTTCAAAATTCACTACATGAAACCCAGGAATGACAATGGCACTTTCCGAGTCGTTGGTGACTGGTCAGTTCCGCTCAACCATGATGCGACGGTCGCCCATGATTGGTTTAGAAGAATTATCCAAAGGGGGTAAGGAAGAAAATGAATTAGAAGATGGAGAAGAAGGTGAGAGTAAAGGTAACTCAACCACTAATTCTATATGACCTCTATCAGCCAGTGGAGGGTTAGGATGGTCAACAGACTCAGATGAGCTAGAAGTAGTCTCTATGATAGGATGAGAAGGATGGCGAAGATAGTTGTGAAAGGTTCTTTCAGGTTCATTATATTGACTTACAACATGAAGATTGAAATTCCAAGTCATAAACCTTACACAAACACTGAGAGGGTGAATATAATAAGATAGGGAATAGAAAACAAGAAAGAAAACTTCTCAGGGATGAAATCATAAAAGAAGGATCGGCTAATCTACCAGCAAAAATCCTTTCACAATATCTCTAGTCGTTCCTCGGCAATGGCGCCATTTTGATCTACGTGGATTTGGCTATATTAATCAAAAGAAAGAAGGAATCCTAAGTTATACCAAATACCACTAGCAGTGTACCAGTCGTAAATAGTACTGCTTGAAGCTGTCCTCGGGAATTATCGATTAGAGGGAACGGCAATAAGAAACAAGATACTAATATTATGATGGTTGCTGATATCTAGCCATTGAGAAAGGATGAGGATAATTCTAACCCTAAATATTTAAACTATCTAGCCAATTAATGAAGATAAGCTATAAAACTAAAACAGGGAAAATATCAGATATATTAAAAGCAACACGCACTTGGATACGTCTTTTAGGATTAATGAAGTACAAAGGTGTAAAACACTTAGGATGTTTTTGGTCAAAGAAATGTAAGTTAGAATGTAATCAAACTGTTTTGATCTTTTAAGCGCAAGATTTTGAAACATTGATGTAAAACCGATTCATTAACACGTTTTATTAATATAAAAAAATCAAGTATGGAGTTCTCCTGTATTTCCCGATTTCTTAAATTCAATAGAAAATGTATTTTATGATTAATTAAGTCAACTAAATCTAGCTTTCAGAGATTAAATCCGTTGACACGTCAAGCGCTCAGAAATATCTAAAAAATATTTAATTTAACCGCATAAACTTAATCAAGTTTAAGGAAATCAAAGATTAAACTAATCCTATGATCACAACATTGCTAAGAACTAATTTCCATACAATGATTTCAAAATTTATTAACCAGTCACTATCTCATAATCATAATAATGATAGAAATAATAACCAATTTCTAAATTACATAAATTTGATTAAGTTTATAAAAATCAAAATTAATAATCAATAATCATTATCACAATAACGCTAGAAAATCAACTATAACACTGATTATACCAATATTAATCGTATGTATCAAAAAAAAATCAATGAATCAAACAATTTTCAAACCAAAACCATCTAATACTCCACTAATCCATATAAAAACGTAACCTAAGCAAGTGCTTAACTAAACTACTCACTAATAATGATAATAACAATAAAATAAACGAAACCTATACTACTATCACCATTACAGAAAGTTAAATAGGAAAGAGTGTACCAAAATCAGATGAAAAACTCGAAATAAACCGCAACTGAGTGCTTTAATCTACTCCAATTAAACCGAATGCTTGACTACATTAACCAAATCTAAGCTAAACACCGAAAAAATATCGCACATCTACTAATTGCACAACTAACTATGTATAAAACTTTTCTAAATTAAGCTTAAAAAAATGAAACGGCTACTGAAACCTTTTATATTTTTACGCCATCGCGGCCGTGTTTGGGCCATCGTGGTCGTGATGATGAACGTTGGCGCGATCCTGGTAGCACAAAGAAGTGCGACCGCACTCTGGTGGTCGCGACCGCGATCCGGGCAGAAAATTCAAAGTCAACTAAAATCCTTTCAGCTCCAGGGAAAGTTCGGCTCAGACCGTAGATTTGACGCTTTTGTTCCAATATCCGTTCTTTTGATAATTTGGCACCGTCCAAACTACAAAATACAAAAGTAAACAAACAAGTGCAGTATTTAAACAATTTGAAGCAAAAATTACTCAAATTCGAGGCAAAATAAGACAGAAAAAGATGTACAATATACGTCATAACAATCTGGTTTTGAAGATGTGCAAGAATCTATCAATATTACTCTTGCATAACTTAAGAGACTGATGTTTAGTGACACTGACAGGGCTGCTATTACAATTCTTTCAGCCACTACCACTTCTCAATCATCTTCCCTTGCATACTGCCTTACCCAGTTAGCTGAGGTTAAGGACAACCTGGCTTTTTTAGTGCATAACCTGGTCGAATCTAAACTTGTTACCAAACTTACTGCTGCCAAGCGTGTTGGATCTGTTCCTTTGGGCAACACTGATGTTGAAGGCTCTGTGTCATCTCCTTCAATGGGGGAGAAGAAATCTTCCTCAATGACCAAGTATAAGGGGGAGAAATCTTCATTTCCCACTAAGGAGAAATCAACTTCAATTGGTCAAGCAGCAGGCCATCTAACAACTGGTGATGATGCAGGTACATCTCATGTTTCTGGGACAACTGAGTCTACTCTGATTAAGTCTCCAAGCCCTGCACCATCTAAGGGGGAGGAACCTATTCCTGAGGACAGGCCTAGCAAGAGAAGACAACTTGTCCTGGAATCATCTGAGGAGTAAGATACTGGGAACGCTTTATCCACAGCAGCCAAAGGAATTGGCAAAGTTGTTGTGGATATAGAGGCTGAAAGACAACTCCAGCTCAAGTATGATAAGGTTCAAGCAAAAGAAATGAACATTCCACTTGACACTTACTAAGAGTGGAAACAAGAACAGACTGAGCTACTGGAGAGAGCAAAAGAAGAAGCAACCTCAGTGAAAGCTGCTCAGGTTTTGGCTGCCAAGGAGGCAAAGAAAGTAAAAAATCCATCCTTGGTAGTGCAAAAGAAGTTGGATTAGGCTATCAAAAAGACAGAGAGTGAGAAGAAAGCTGAGAATGAGAAAAGCTCTAAGGTCTCTATGACCAAAGCAAAATTTGTGTGTTCTACCCCTTCATCTGTGAGAACTCAATTCCAATTTGACAAATTGTCTAGGAAGAAGTTCTTTAATGTTGACGAAAGAAGAATTGCCAAGGAAACAATTGTCAAAGTTGACCCCACTACAAGGAAAAATCAGCCTTGGAAGCTACAGATCACAAGATTTGGAGCTGATGGCCCTGAACTTGAGTCATATGAAGCAAGTGATGTAGCTAGAATGGGATATAAGGAATGGGTTAAACTTGCAGTTGCTCTGAGCAATTCAAAATCTGAAACTGCTAAAACTGCTATCTGTCAGAGCATTTGTAATAAAGCTAATGGAGAAGGTGAAAGGGTTGTGTTTGATTCCAGAAGACATGATCAAGGGAACCTCCAAGATGGAACCCAAAATCAAACCCAGAAGACACACAAAAGATTCAGAGCTTGAGGATATTGAAAAGCTGATAGAACAGGGGTTCTATGCCACTGAAATCAATGGTATGGATCATAGCCTGCCTAAAGGTTTAGAACATGTTGAAGGTAAATACATTGAAGATCTTGAGGTTGGTGTGTTCTTTGTGGATCCCCTATCCAAGAAAATGTGTTTTCAGAAAGCCTCAAATCTTCCCAAAGCTAGTGTCAGTCAAATTATTGCCTTCAGGTTCATGACAGCTTATGTCAAGCATTTCAGATGGAGAGTGGCAATTTTGAATCAGTTAGCAGCTTGTAATGAAAGAGGAGAGCTAAAAAGCCAAGAGATTTTCTATCTTAAAGAGAGACAAAGTTGAAAAGACAAAGATTCTGCAAAGAGGAGAGCTAAACAGCCAAGAGATTGTCATAATGCTGAAAAGTAATTCTGACTTCTTGCAAGACATTTCCAGTTTCTCTACAACCAATGAAGAAGCTTCACTAAGATTCTGAGAGTGAGTATAAAAGAGAAGTTTCCAAGGAATTAAAAAAGAGAGAGACAGACATCCCCAAACAGAGAACTTGCATTGCAAAGCAAAATATGTTTTTCATGCATGCAAGTTCTGCTTACAACTTAGAGCAAAATAGCTAACTGTGTCTAAGCTGTTCATCCTCTAACTTATCTATTTGTGTCTTGTGTAAACAGTGAGTGAACCTTAGTGAGTAAATTTAATGTAACTAGTCTGTGTGAGTCTTAGATTAGTTTAAAGTCTGTTGTTTCAATTCTGTCATCTCAGTTTGGATCATTCCACAATCCAAACTTGTTTTGTAATTAACAAGTGTTAATATATACATACAAACAATGAGAAAAAATGTGTGAAAAAGAATTGGTTGTATCCACCCCCCTCCCCCCTCTACAGCCTTTGTAAACATACTTGGGAAACCTTTTGGGACCTTCAATAATATCTATGGATTCTTGCACGTCCTCAAAACCTGATGCCACATTATTTGACAGAGAACTACTAAGGCATTCAAAGAGGCTAAAGCTGAGGGCAGAGAGATAGAGCAGGTCTCAACAGTACTTGACAGTTCTTGAGACACAACTATCAAGCTAGACACATAGTCCTGCTGATGGGAAAGAAGAGATGAGAGAGAAGTGGAGAGCTGTTGCAGTTTTGCAGTGAGTACAAGTAGCTGGGAGGAGTAGTCAGCTTGTGGAGATGGAGATGGAAAGGATGACTTGAACGAATCAAGAAATCCTGCAAGCTGTGCAAACACAGAGTCTGCAATATTGGAAGGAAGGGTTGACATGGATTTTTCCAAAGTATAAACCTTGGAGGACAACACAGTAAGTTGTTCTTTCAAAGACAGGTCTTTAGGAGATGGAGGAGTATGGGTGGATTGTTTGGATTCAGTAGATGGAGACGGTAGTGTAGATGGTGGTGTAGTAGGTTCACTTGTTGATGGTAGGGGCACAGTGGATAAAGTTTCCATGGCCTGTGCAAACGACAAGTGACCTAACTTACAGGGTTAATGATACCTTCAGCAGTGACAAAACCTACATCATGAGGTGAGGTGATTGGTGTGGTTTGCCTCTCAAGAACCAATGGGATTATGATTCCTTCATCAAAGACACGGGTGGTACCCTTAGTAGCGCCTTGGTTTTGAGGTACTTCTTCATGGGGTGAGGATGTGTGCATTTCAACATCGTTAGTGGTGAAAACTGGTGATGGATTTTGCATATGGGGAAGGCCTTTACCAAAGGGTTGGTATGTACATTTAGGATCATTAGGCTGGGATGTTGGTCCTTCAGTTGCTGATGGGGATTCGTCAATTGCATCATGAGCTGCAGAAGATGAAGGCTGATTAGTATGTGGGTTAGAACCAACTGCTTTGTCACCTTGTGCAGACTCAGGGTGTGGAGGAGGAATATGAGTGCGGGACAGTGTGGACACATTGTGGAATAGATAGGACTCCTGTGTTTCAATGTCCTCACCCTGTTGAGAGGGAGGGACAGTTGATGTGGTAGTCTCCATGTGTACAGCTGGTTCCTGTTGGGAGGAAACACAGGGCTCAAGCTGACTCGGGGTGGACTCAGGATGGTGTGAAACAGGCTCCATATGGGGCGCGCCACACTCTAAGATAGGAGGAGATGATGCAGCAGAGGTAACTTCTTTTTCAACTGGCTCCTGTTGAGAGGGGTCAGAGGGGTTTTGTTGGTAGGTAGGCTTGCTGTTTTCTTTCTGTACAAGGATTTCTTCCTCAGCCTGCAGTATGTGGTGGAAGAAGTGACAAGGTCTTTTGTTTAGACTGGTGAGGAGACTGGGCTAGAAATAGGGGGTGAAACCTGTTCCCTGGTCTCAAATGGCACAAATGAACCTGGGTGAGCAGTCTATTCCCCCTTAGGCACAGAGACTGAAGGAGCAGACTTTGTTTTTCTGGCCTTCTTGAGTTCTTGGTGACAGGCCATGCTTCACTAAACTTCAGGGCACGTTTAGCCTTTTCGCATGGAGCTTTGGATTTTTCCGTGGGAGCAGGAGTTGGATCCACCTCCTGTGTAGAATGTCCTTCCACCAAACCAAGCAGCCTCTTCATAGGTGTTGTGAGAGGAGGATCTATAGCAATAACCGGAGCATGAAATACTTTGTTTCCAATGACAAGAAACACCATTGACTTGAGGAAGGCTTGAGAATTGTATAGAGTGTCACCACAGACATGTTTGAAATCGAGATTTAAGAATCTGGGATACCTTACAGATGGGAAACGTTTGTCTTTCCCACAAAGGCCCTCGTATTGCCAATGATCTATTTGGCCATATTCAGTATAGTCCCATCAACAAACTGTAAAGCCACTTGAACTTCATCTCTGCTAAGATGGTCAAAAGAACTAACCTTTCAACTTAGTCTCATCACCACAGAGGCAAAAAGAAACCTTTAGGTTGGGGCTAGCTCCTTCCTGAACAATGTAGCACCAACCCTTGGTGTAGATACGCCACAACATCTCAGCAAGTTACACATATGTTAACTTTCAGGCTGTGGTTTATCAGTATTTTTAAACACAGGCAGATTCAGTACCTCCTCGAATCGTCTTAGTGGCAGAGTCATTGGAACAAATGTACCAGAATTCATAAACCATCTCCTAGTACATGACACCAGGAGTGGCTGTCATGGCATAATGCAGAGGGTGAGCTTTCAAAAAGTCTACCATGGATTCATACCTTTTGTTTATGTAGTTCTTTGGGATGGTGAGATTTGTTACATAGTTGGTAGGCTTGATGGTTAGTGTGGTGGTGACTGATGGATGTTTGACAATGTCATCACCCAAAAATGTAGGGACAATGGGAGTATTAGAGGCCATTTTTGTGATTGATGAAAAAGGATGCTAGAAACACAGACACTAAGTCTTTTAATGGTATGTAGAGTGTTTTTCGAAGATATGGAAATATAGGGTCGCACTAGTGAAGAAGAAGATGATGAAACAGTGATAGTGGGTAGTAATAGGATTTTGAATGTGAGATAGTGGGAGAGAGAAAAGGGTGGTTGATTTGAAATGTGATGACTAACAGAACGGGACAGTTACCACATCAGCACGTTTGTCAGACCAACTTGATGTTTTTCTTTACTTAAACACGCAACACACATTATCCGCAAGCAATTAAGACAAATAAATACATAATTTATATAAGTTGAATGTGAACTAATGTTAATTAAAAGCGGATGTTCAAAGTTGTTGTCACAACCTGTGATGAAATAATTTTATCCAAAACTGATCAGTCTGTAACCTGTTTCAGAAACCTATGAAGTTATCTAAGGAAAGGTTTCAAGTTGAAACATGTTCAATAACTAAACAGATTACAAGACTTGCCATGTATGACAGAATACAGAGTGAGCAGGTTTCAGATTTGGACAACAAAACAGGTTAAACAAAACTTAGTTATAAAAACTTTAGTTTCGTCAAACCTGTTACTTCGTCAAACATGTTCAAACCTTAAAGAACTGGCTATGTACAGAACTGGTGAAACCTGTTCTACCAAAGCTATTGTTTTAGATTTTAACAAGTTTTCTTGACTAGCCTTTGAACATTAATGAAACTTAGTCAATTTTATTTACATTCCTAGCTTGCATACAAGGGTATTAAACCTATTTTAATCAAGTGGTTTGGTAAAAATATCTGTAAACTGATCTTCTATAGGGACAAAAAGATACCTTACCTTTTTGCAGAATTGGTAAGACGATTAGCAGAAGGCGATCTCGAACTTGATTGCAATCAGAGAGTTTCGTGAGGAGAGAATCATTGTGTCGGGGCGTTCTAAGTTGTACATCTATCACCGTGGTAGTCTCCGTGTTACGGTGTGCGTGATATATCCATCAAGCCGCTAACGAGGATTCCGCACTCGTTGGCAGGTGTCGCGTCAAGATAGATCCATAGAGTTAAGACCTTACAAGTGGTATCAGAGCCATTGGGTGTTCGTGGTGTTCTTCGTGTTAACTAGAAACATATGTGGTTTCTTGACGTTTTGGACAGTTTTCATCGCATTTTTGGAGGATTTTCGAGTTTCTCAAGTAAGATATCAGAAAATACTTTTTATTAGTTCAAGGTTTTGATCGAAATCAATATTTTTACATTTAAAAATATTGGTTTAATCTGAAAACTTGAAAAACTCGAAGTATTAGCCGTTTTTCGAACTTGCGGCGCTCGAGTTTATCAAGGGGGTATTAGGGTTTACTCAGCTCTCGATTTTGTCAGAAAATACACTCCTTTCGAAGTTCCTTAGGGTTTGATTCGAGTTTAGCCATTTTGAATCTGCTCAGATTTCGAATTTACTTTAAATTCGAATTTAGGATTTTCGAATTTAGTATACCTTCGAGTTTGCCATTAATTTCGAACTTAGTTGGACTTCAGACTTATCTTCGAATTTAATTCCAAACAGGTTTAAAATTAATTATATTCAAACTTACTCTGTTTCGAAAGTGTTAATTTAAATTAATTTCAAATTAAATTAATTAAGTTTGAACTCAAACATTTTTGAAACAATGACAAGTCTACAAAGGTTTATTGAGATGGATCACGAGGTCGGAAAAGCAAATTCTCCACGAAAGCTGATGAAGTTGGAAGACTATTATTGGTGGAAGGATAGGTTCGCCGACTTTGCTCGATTCAATGATATGAGGATGTGGATATGTATCGACGAAGGATATATCCCACCTACAACAGAAGTTGAAGGGCGTCAACGAGTCGTATCATATCAAATGATGAAGGAGGATGATAAGAAACAATATGAAGCCGAGAACCGAGCATTCTCGATTATTCGAATGACATTACCTCAGGAGATCCTGCACACATTCAGAAATCAACGAACAGCAAAAGAGTTCTGGGATGCAGTAGAGAAAAGGTGTGAAGGAAATTCAATGGTTCGGAAAGGTAAAACAGAGATGCTTAAGCAGCAGTTCGTGATTTTTAAGGCAGAGACTATCACAAGGTTCTATCACTTGTTGACAGAGTTAGACAATCACGATGTCGAGTATCATGAAATAGAGAAGATTGAGAAACTTTTGGATGCTTTACCAGCAAAATGGGTGATGTACGTAGCGCTGATAAAGCATGATGAGGAGAAATTTGAAACTCTAACTCTAGAAGGAGTCATTGGAACGCTGAGGGTTTATAACTTTCGGTTGATGAAGAAGGAACGGGAATATGAGCAAGTACAGGATCCGGACATGTATTTTGGGAAGTCCAAACCTTCAATTGCGAGTGAACTACAAACAGCCACAACATTTTATTCTAGAGAACAAGAAGGCATATCAAGAGAAGCAGAAGAATGTTATGATAGGGTGTTTCTGGGTACTTCAAATCTGGATGATCAGCCACAGGCATCTACTTCAGGATCATCGTCTCAGGGTTACACAAAAATGCCAATGAGTGCTAAAACTGCAGAGGAGCAATTGAAGCTTCTAGCATCGTTTGTAGTAGCTTACGGGAATTGTATTCAAGGGAAAATAATTGATCTAGCTCTATGGGAAGAAGACTATGATCAGGTGGATCTGGATGACTTGGAACAAATGGACCTACAATGGCAATTGGCTATGGTCACACAGAGATTGAATAGGTTCATGAAAAGAACGAGAAGAAATCTATATGTGAACAATGTAGGATTCGATAAGTCAAAAGTTAGGTGTTATAACTGTCAAGGGTTAGGAAACGTTGCAAGATAGTGTCAAGGACCTAAGATAGATAATCATCAGAACTCAGGACGTCAGTATTCAACCAGTTCAGGGAATCAGAGATCAGGGAATCAGGGTTCAGTAGCTGGTTTACTTACTAATGTGGAGTCTAACAAACAGTTAGATGGCACATATGATTGGAATACACATCCAGAGACGAATACTAGGGCCTTCATGACCGAAGTGACGGAAACGGATATGGGAGCAGAAGAGGAAAAGAAAGAGGATACGTAGCAGTCTGATTTAGATCCTTTGGTGCTGGAAATTACTGAGGAGCTGACTACTTTGGAAATTGCAGCTCAGATGGCCAACATCAAATCTGATCGGAAAAAGGTAATTCTAAACTTTTCTACTTTTCATGATTTACGTGTTTTATGTACTACGTTAAATGCTAAATTGAACCTAGTGCTAGAAACACATTCATCTATGACTGCTCAAATTCAATCCTTAAAATCAGATAATGCTAAGTTATTAGACATTAAGGAAGATCTTCAGGCCAAACTGAGAAATGATGCTCAAGATATAATAGTTTTGAATGACAAATTAATTGAACAAAGTATCAGGAATGAACTAATTTATGAGCATGTAGAGTCACTGACCAAAGAGTTCTCTCTTAGATATATGGAATTAGCTGAGTCTAGGGCTAAGGTTGCTGAGGCAAATAGCAATCAAGTACCTACTCCTCAGGATGAGACCAATGATATGGTTAAATCAGAGGTAGTCAAGGTAACTGAGTCTTTTAAAGTATATTCAACTACTCCTCAGGTTAGACAAACGGTACAGTGTGTTCAGTCTAGTTGTAAGCCAACTCTAGAAGAAGAAAAGACTGTAAGTAATAATAAGAAAGGGGAGTTAAACCAAGCTGTTGATACAAACAATCAGGAAATTAGTAAGACACCTAGGTTAAAGAGTGCCTATAAGAAATCTATTGACAAGATGTCTTGCTTTAAGTGTCATGAGAAAGGACATGTTGCTTCAGGTTGTCCCTCCAAAAGGTCAAAGTCTTCACTAAACATAGGGAAACAGGGGCAGCAAACCTTAAAAACAATGCCTAGTGATACGAGCTGGAGTAGTTCTCAAATTTCTGAGAAGAACTCAATTGTGATGTCACGTGTGTCTCTCAGACAAAAAGACAGACTTAGGAATAATTCACTGAATAGATCCCCTAGTCAATCAATGTATGGCCCCCATTCCATTATTAGGAATAATACACCTAAGAGGAGTCACACTCTAGTTAGGTCTAATTCTCCTAATAGACATAAGACATCAGGTAGAGCCCAGAACTATCAAGCTGAGATGTATTATAACAGATTTTATTCAAGGGCTGAATCGCGAAGACCAACCCAATGGTCGAGAATGGATGTTAATCGCTCAACTCCACAACACGTTCTCAATCAAAAACCCAAGTTACCTGAAAGGAGAGATGGGTATTTGAAAGAGGAGAGATGAGTATTTGAAAGAGTTCAAGTTTGTGGATGAGGATGGTATTACCAAGTAAGTCATGGCTTGGGTTCCCCGTGATAACTTTCATTTCTTGTTTAGTGTGCAGGAGTTAACTACAGGTCCTAACAACAATCGGTTTTATGGGTAGTGGTAGCTATTGACGCAGGACAGGGGTACAAAGGACGAAACAGCAGGCATGCTGATTGGCTCCTTAGACCAAGTTGAGAAGTCTTTCGGGAAAAAGGTAAATTGTGTCAATTTGAATAACAATGTTGGTAAAAACAACTATGCAAATCTAGTCACAAAAGCATTTGATAAGTCACGCTTTGAGTTTTTAGTTCAACTGAACGGTATGCGTAATCCAGAGTAACTTGACCTTAGTATATTTTCTTTCTTTTTATAAGTTAGTGGTTAAGTAGGATTTATTTCCTTTTATAGAAAATTAGTGGTTAAGTAGAATTTATTTCCTGCTATAGTAAGTTAGTAAGTTCTTTTCTAAGCTTATTTTATTTTATGAAAAACAAAAAAAAGAGAGAAAATCATAAAAAGCTCAAAAAAAGAGAATATTAGAAAATAGAGTTAAGTCTTAGATGCATATGTTCAAAGAGACGAAAATTAGCACAGTCCATACAATCTCTAAGTGTTAAGCTTTCACACATAATGCACCTTAAACTCTAAGTGATATACATTTTCTAGTTCGGTGTGTTGGTAGGAATAATACACAAAAGGAATCTCAAAAGCTAATAAAATATACAAGAAAAAGTCATATGTGTAACTAACTTGGATGTATGACCAAATGGTCTTAATTTTTACGTTAGAGACATATAGACAATGATTCTAAATGAGGAATGCAAGTTTTATGGGGGATGTATAGTCACATCAGATACATCTTAAAGAAAAGAAAAGAAAAGAAAATCTTGATAGTAAGGATAGAGTCAAAACAAGTCACTCTGTTGTACGTAAGTACAGACCTGTTCCTCTGGTTTGACTCGAGTTAGCAAGATAAGTCGCTTTGTTGTACGTCAGTACAGACCTGTCACCGCTGTCTTGCTAGCTTTAAATAAACTTTAAGACAAACTAAGACACTCTGTTGTATGTAAATACAGAACTGTGTCCGACGTTTGCCTTTTAAATAAAATTTGCAATACCAAAAACTTATAATCATTGTGTGTATGCCTTGATCATAGAAGTATGTCTAAGTATGGGACACGTAAGGTAGTTTCTTGATAAATAAAAAGGCCAAGGGAAATTCCAAAGTGTTAAATGTTTAAAGGGAAAATCATAACGACAATCGACTTGGAATGTATATTACGTCAAACAATCAAAGGAATAAAAAATTCCTATGTGTGAAAGTGAAATACTGAAAGTGCGTTTGACACCGCTATCTGATTAAATCTTCTTTGACTTTCTCGCAAAAATATTCTGTTAGTATAGGTCGTAATTTTCAAAGTACTTTTGAGTAGTTTTAACTTTATTTTTATTTTTTTATTATTTTCGTTTATTTTATTTTATTTTATTTTAAGTAGGATAAAGGTCAAAGGTACTAGGATGCATTATAGTTGGAAATACAAAATTTGTGTGATAATCAGTTGATAAAAGTGAAGAGTTTCGTGATGAGTTGAAAAGGTTGAATAGTGTTCAAAATTTTTCAAAACTTAAGATAAGTTGAAAAAGTTGAAAATTGTTCAAAGTTTTATCAAAACTTACGATGTTGTGACTGTTTAACGACTGTTTCTCTCGAACTTAATTCTAGTGTTTGGTTAACGTTCTAAACCATCAAAGAATGTAAGTAAGGAGAGTTTCATTGCATTTTTATCGTTGAATAATGGTTTTTAATGTCCTACTAAAATATTATGACTTGTTTCATGGGTTGATTAAGTCTATAGAGTGTTAGAATTGGATTTTTTACAAATTACAGATTCTTCAACTGACAAAGGCGATTCGTGAACTTCAACATCTTAATGCCCAGTTGCATCAGTCAGAGACTGATCAGCAGCAGCAGATTGCAAATCCGGACGCTATAATGGAGGACTTGTTGAAAGATAGTCCATCTCAGCGGGAGAAATTGTAGAGAAGTTGAAGAAGATGGCCTGAGCAGTGAGCTGGCAAGTCAAAGAAGATTGCCCAAATAGTGAGCTGGCAGATCTTTCAAGACATCAATTTGCTCAGCTTGCTGATCCTTAGGGGGAGTCGGTGTTCATAGAAGCTGACAAGGGAAAAGGCAAAGATTCAGAGGCGACTAAAGTAACTGAAGACAATGTCTGATCGGAGCATTGTCCGAGTTAGATGAAGTTGAAATGAGGTGTTATTAATGAAGATCAGAATGTGATAGATCTAGAGATGCTGAAATCTGCACTAAATGATTAATCGGATTCTGAAGGGTGAAGTGATTGATGTTGCTTGGCAGGACCTATTAAATCTAGGATGACGATTCTTATGCTGAGGAGTTTGAAAAAGCTATCAGAAGGGAGGGTCGTTCTGGAAGATTTAAGAAGTTAATCTAAGAGTTGGTAGAAGAGCTGTGGTTGAAATAAGAATATATCCTCTGACTGGTAGGAAATAGACTAAGTTCGTCTACAAAACGGTGAGGACAGTGAATCTGAAGAGGCAGTCATGGATAACAAAGAAGAAAAGGTGATTTCGGTATTAATAGATCAATGAATATGTACTAAAAGCTATCGTCAAGGGGGAGTCTGTTGACACACCCAATGTGACAATAGCTGTCTAGTTTCGATATTCATAGTCTCTGAATCTGATAGTCTATTACGATCAATGAACAACAACTAGAAGCTATCGTCAAGGGGGAGTCTGTTGGTACATCCGGTGTGACGACAGCAGTCTAGTTTTGTTATTGATTTCATGATTGTGTATGAGATTTACATTTGCATGATAAGCTTAGACGATCATATTAAGTTCTAGAATAAGTTCTAGGAACATGTTCGAACATAAGTTCGAAAGTAATGGTTCGAACTTATGGAGGACAAGTTCGAAAGGCCTTGGGCTTAGTCGAACTTGTCCTGGTCAAGTTCGAACCAGGGTTTATAATTAGGGGTTAATCAGTTTCGATTGAAGAGGGGAGGAGAGGATCTTTAACGGCTCAGAGGTTTCATTGAACTTGAGAGAAACAAGTGCATCTCGGTGAAAGACTTTTGCAAAATTGGTCAGACGATTAGCAGAAGGCGATCTTGAACTTGATTGCAATCAGAGAGTTTCCTGAGGAGAGAATCGTTGTGTCGGGGCGTTCTATGTTGTACGTCTATCACCGTGGTAGTCTCCGTGTTTCGTGTGCGTGATATATCCGTTAAGCCGCTAACGAGGATTCCGCACTCGTTGGCAGGTGTCACGTCAAGATAGATCCGTAGAGTTAAGACCTTACATAGCAAGCTCTCAATCATCCCTTTGTAACCTGTTACTAAAACTGGCTTGCCACAGGAATCAGCATCCAATTTGACATTGGTTGCCATTGGGGTTTTGATGGGAGAACATTAATCAAATTCAAATTTTTTTTTAAAAGATCTAATGTATAGTTTCTTTGATTTATAAAAATGCCATTTTAAGTTTTTTTAACCGTTAATCATAAAAAGAAAGTTAGTTCACCCATCATGCTCATTTTGTATTTAGATTTCATGAGCAGTGAAAAATTCTTGCAAAGCTGTTCATTAGTAGAACCAAATATGATATCATCCACATAAATTTGAACAAGCCTAATATCAGATTTAACCTTCTTTATGAACAGTGTGATGAACACTTTACCTCTGGAGTACCCATTACTCATAAGGAATTCAGTAAGAGTGTCATACCAGGGTCTTGGGGCTTGTTTTAGTCCATACAGAGCTTTGTCCAACTTATAGAAAAAATCTGGATGAAAAACCTAGGGGCTGCTTAACATATACCTCTTCTTGCAGCTTACCATTCAAAAATGCACACTTTGCATCCATTTGAAATACGTTTATGCTTTTGTGAGCAGCATATGCCAGAAACAAACGAATTGCTTCTCCCCTGGGCACAGGAGCAAATGTTTCATCATAGTCAATACCTTTTTCTTGCCTGTAACTTTGAGCAACCAGTCTTGCCTTATTTCTAATGACATGACCTTGCTCATCCATCTTCCATACTTTGTTTATCTCAAACTGATTGAGTTCTTCATACATCGCAGTGATCATTGGCATCTTTTAGTCATCATCAATTTTGTTTGGCTCCATCAGGGACACAAAACTTGAAAACATAGAGAATTCTCCAAGACTGTCCCACCTTGTCTGTACACCCTTATTGATGTCACCTATTATTTGATCATTTGGGTGAAACCTGATCTGCTTAGGATAATGTTTCAAAGATGATTCCTCTGTATCTTGAACATCAGTTTCATTCACAACAGGTTTTGTAGAACAACTTTCCTTTTTTTTTCCAGACAAACTATTATCTTGAGTTTGTTCATCTGTTGAGGAAGTGATATTGGTATTGAACAAATCTGAAGAGGATTCAAGAAAATCAGCAGTGATTGGTTCTAGACATGGTACATCATTTATATCAGTGCACTTATTCACATAGGGTGAACAAATATAGTCATCATCATCTCCACTGTGCTTTTCAGGACCCACTCTGGATGATGTGGAAGCTTTAGAGTCCTTTTCTTCAGCATTTGAGTGCAGAATATCATCAAAGCTGAAGTTTCCTGAAAATAATTCAGGATCAGCTTTGAGTGAAGTATTTGTAGACTCTTCAAAGGTGACATTGATGGATTCATCAACCACCTTTCTCCTAGGGTTGTATACGCTGTAGGCTTTGGAAACAGCTGAGTATCCAACAAACACTCCTTCACCAGCTTTAGGTTCAAATTTAGCCAGTTGATCCCTTTGGTTCCGAATGAAACAAAGGCATCCAAACATATGGAAATAGCTTATATTTGGCTTTCTCCCTTTGAGTAGTTCATAAGGAGTTTTATTGAACCTTTTTATCACTAAGGATCTGTTTTGAGTGAAGCAAGCAGTGCTGACAGCTTCAACCTAAAATGATGAAGAGAGACCTGATGCACACTACATGGTTAAAGCAGCTTCCATAAGATCCCTGTGTCTCCTGTCAGCAACTCTATTTTGTTGTGGAGTTCTTACAGCTGAGAAGTTTTGAGAAATGCCTCTTTCTTCATAGAAGTCCTCCAGAGTACTTTTTTTAAATTCAGTACCATGATCACTTCTGAGGTGCTTGACTTGGGTAGAGTTCAGAACTTTCACCTTTTTGAAAAAGCCAATAATTTCTTTAGCAGCCTCTCCTTTGGTCTTTAGGAACATCACCCATGTGAACTGGAGAACTCATCAACCATTACTAAGGTGTATCTTCTTCCTCCTAGACTTGGGACATTAACAAGTCCAAGAAAGTCCATATTGATTAAGAAGAGAGGTGAATCAATAAAGAAATTTAATTTAGACTTAAATGATGTTTTTCTTTCCTTACTCTGCTCACAAGCTGAGCAGAGTTTATCTTAACATAGGTTATAGAAAGCAAACCTGTTACAGAGTTTGTTGATGTTATTGAAGTTCATGTGTGAGAGACTTTTGTGCCATAACCAGTTTAGATCTTCATTGCTTCTTGAGATGAAACAGGTCTTAGTTGTTTGGTCAGCAAATTTCATATCTACAATGTGTACCCCTATCTTTTTTTGTGCACACAACACAACCTTACCCTGAGGATCCAGTATGTACCCTAGGTGCTCATCAAAGTTAACCTTATAGGCAGCATCACACAGTTGACTAATGCTTACAGGGTTGTGTTTTAGCCCAGACTCATAGGCTACTTTGTTGAAAATTGTAGCACTTGCATGAAGGGTTCCATATTGTTCTGTGTATCCTTGGACATTGTCCCCAAAGGTGACTTTTGGTCCTTTTGTAGGCTTGAGATGACTTAGCTGATCCCTGCAACCTGTCCTGTGACCAGAGCAACCACTGTCCAAGTACCAAACCTATCTTGGTTGTTTGACCCTGCAGAGTAACAAGAGGAAACATTAGTCCTTAGGGGAACTCATCAGAAGGATGAGTTCTCAATCTTTATCACACTTTGTTAATGGACCACTCTGATCAACACTATATTCCCTATTTGGATTGTATATGTTGGGATACTTTCCTCAATGACATTGTTACTTCCAACACTGCCTGATTTTTGCAGTGTTAGAATAAGCAGAGTTAATGGGCCTTATGTCCTCAATTTCAGGACAATCTTTGGCCATGTGAGTTTTCTTTCCACATCTGTAACATTTTCTCTTTTTAGATTTTTTGAAAGAATAACTTTCAGAAACACATTCATAATTTTCTATGTTGGTCTTATCTATAGGCTTTGCAAAGATTTGACTTGTTTTAGATAGACCAGCAGATTTTATGGAAAGTTCATCTACAACAGCTTTGCATGTATCTTCTTTCTTCTTTTTAGGAGGAAAGAGATCAAATATAGGCAATTTAACTGTCTTTTCTCCTTCCAAATGTTCGGAAAACTTATTTCCAATTTTCTCAATCTGAGCAATGCCTTTGCCTTTATCTTTATTGAGTTCTTATGACTTTTGCAAACTTGTGGTAGCATGGTAATCTTGTTTGGTTTTAACAAAAGATTTTATTTCATTTATAACCAGTTTGTCACTATTATTTAAAAACATATTTGGAACCATAGCAGCTTTACTCCAAACAAGAGGTTTACCCTTTTTGGTTGCATGTTATTTTCATGTTGAGCATTGAATGGAGGTATAGGTTGCTTACCCTTAGTCTTGAGTTTAGGACCTATCTGGTTGACAGGTTTAGCAGCCAATATTACACGTTTAACATTTTTTTCCCTTTAGGTGATCATGTGAGAAGGTAGTTTGGGAATTAGCAGTGTAGTTTGATGGAGAACACATCCCATCACCAGACTTCACAACTTTCTCACATGAACTGTCAGTATTTTGAGGCCTGACAAACCTGGTTGTTGAAATCAACTTTCCATTTACATTTTGAATAAAAGTATTTGGAAATTCACCAAGAGTAGACAAATCTGTTTCCAGATTCATGATTTCTGCTATTGAAGTTGTTGTGTCAAGGTCTCCTCCATGATATGCTTGGATTTGAGCAGGGATTTGGTCATTCATACATTGATTGACTCTATTAGCTAAATGGCATCAAGAGTCAACAATCTTTTGAAACTTTGAATGATTTAAGTCTATTTCCCTCTTTTCTTCTAACAAAATTATGTTGATGTGTTTTACTTCATCAAGCTCAGTTTTCAACTTATGAAAACCGTCAACTTCATTAGCTTTTAGTTCAAGATCAGTTTTTAATTTTAAATTCTCAGACATTAAAGCATCGTGCTTCTTAATAGAAGCTTTTAAGTCCACAAACAAGAAATCAAATATTTTAAACTTTTCTTCAGAAATGTAATGTTTTAAATTTTGTACCTTGTACATCATTGTGGGATTCCAATTTTCCAAAGAGCTAAGAGCTTCAGCTTCTGCAAGATCTTTTTTGAAGTTACTTGTAGAAGGAACATCAGTATTGGCGACCATACAATTGTTGTCTTCCTCATAAGAAGATGAGTCAGAGTCTTCCCAATCACAGGTTTTAGCCATCAGTCCCTTCTGTTTGTTGGAAGCTACAGAACCCTCCACTTTTTTCAACTTAGCCATGGCTATTAGATACTTAACCCTATAGCCATCATCCATGTTTGTCTTGTGGGGTTTAGATTATGAGTCAACAGCTTTGGACACCCAGTCTACAACTATATGACTAGTTTTGCCACATTTAAAGCACTCAGCCTTGGACTTGTCAAATGCTTTCTTTTTATAGCACTTGAATTTCTTTGTGACATTCTGTTTCCAAACTTTTTCTTGTTGAATTTTCCGACAAGCATGGCAATCATTTGCTCATCATCAATTTCACCAAGATCTTCACATTCCTCTTCTTCCTTAAGGTTACCTCCAAGTTATCATCAACCTAAGAATTAGCTTGTGTGAACACATCACACACCTGATTTACAAGTTGATTCACATTAGTTACTAAGCCTAAATCTCTCATAGACATTTCCATTTTGCAGCCTTGATTGTTCATCATTCAGCAAGGACCATAGAGGTTTACTAGATACATGCTTCTAATAGTGCTTGAGTTTCTGAGAATAGTAGAAAAATAGTTCCATTCCTTAGGCAAGATGTCTAAGAACTTGTTTACCAAGGTTAAATTGTCCTTAGTGATCCCAACAGCTTTAATACCATTTATTAAAGCAGTGAACCTGGTGTAGGTTTCAGCGAGACTCTCCTTAGGCTTAGCAAAGAAAAGCACATATTGTCTAACAAGGTTGTTAAGCGTGTTATCCAATCGTAACATCCTCGAATTCAATTACTGTAATTTGGAGTTATTTAGGCGGATAATTTATAATTAAGTTGAATTATAAGCAATTATTATGTATTTGAGAATTAATAATTATTATTATGGAGTATTATGAATGATAAACGTTAGTAATGATAAAATTAAGAATAAATCAGTATTTTATGGAACCGGTTAAGTTGAGGGGTGAAAAGTGCAAAAATGATGAAAGTTGAATAAAAAGGCTAAAAAGCCATTCATTTTTCATTGCACTCTCTCTCTAGATTATCTCACAAACCGACCGGCCGATTATCGAGATTTATACGTCATCGGAAAGATCTTGAGGAGTACTACAACAATCTGCAGTTGGATTCTTGATTTCGTACGGATTGAGGTAAGAATCGACCCTTTTAAGATTATGTGTTTCGGTTTTGAAGAACATAAATTCGAATCTGCCATTTTTATGTGATTTAGAGCTAGTTTTGCTTGAAATCTTGCAAGAATATGATAGTATATGTGTAATAGAATGGAACCTAGGCATCATACATGATATATCGGTGATTTTAGGCTTAGAAAGGCATGTTTTAAAGTTGTAAAGATGAACAAACTCGAAAATACCAAGAACACAGTCGAAATGCAAGAACAAAGTCGATTTTTGTACTAAATTCGAGTATAAATTCGAATTTAATCACCTAAATTCGAATTTAATCACCTAAATTCGAATGACATTCGAATTTAACCCCTAAGGGTTCGAGTTTGTCCTCAAATTCGAAGGAAATTCGAGTTTAACCCCTTAAAATTCGAGTTTAATGCCTAAAAATTGAAAACCCACTCTCTAAACTCGAATATTTTGAATGAAACCCATAGACAACACATAAATAACAAAAGTTATTCAAAGAATAAGGTGTGAACTTGAGATGGGTTCAAACTTAGTTGTGGTTCGAATTTGGATATGGATCCGAAATGGGGGAAAAATATTGCAAAACTTACAAAACTTGGTCTTATGGATTTAAACGGTTTTTGACTCGAGGTATTGTTGCAACTAATTTAACAGGTCCCTTGTGGTGTTGTTTAACCCACAGTGGGGTACTTGGTGGATCCGGTTGAAAGCCCGAAGAGAAATAATATTGAAGTTTTATTTACGCACCCACTGTGAGTACAATAGATTTCGCATGTTTATATCTGTTTTATGTTAAGCTTTGCCTGCTGAGACCTGTTGCTTCATTTATTGTTTGGAATTCTACTAACTTGCGTAGATTTAGATGCACATTCATACTTGTTCCATGTCCTTTCGATTGTTGTGCATCTAGTGATGGACCGATGGGTCGCATCGATTACTCTGATGTTACTGCGCTATATGACCTGGAGCTGATCCCTCCGAGGTTCTGGTAGGCAGTATGTCATCCCCGATCGTACGTTTGTCTCAGATGGTATGTTTAATGTCGAGCTTTGGGCTCGAAGGGGCTGCGGCTCTGGTATACGAAGAAGGGTATACGATGTTTGTCATCGGTGTTACCCTTGGGGCTTCATAAAAATTTATAAAATGCGTAATCTTTGTATTCACTAAGCATTCGCTTACCTCTCAGATGTTGTATTTTTACAGGAAAGGGAAAGTCTACTGCTGGACCATCTAGTTAGGTTGATTGTGAAGATTCGGAAGATTTGGTACTACTTAATCGGTAATTATGTTTTGAGACAATGTTGTAATATATTCTGGATGTTGTAATAATTTAATTGGGTGTGTAGACTTAGATTTGATACCTTGTAGCACCATAGGGTGTTTTACACTATTGCACTACTTTAATTATGTGTGTTAATGCTTCCGCACTTAAATTAGGTTATCAGATCATTATGTAATGTTAGTTGGTGATTAATCCTGGGTGTTTTGTAATTGGTGGTTGTTGTGGCAAGGGTGTCACACCAATGTAATAGTGGGACCATCATAGATAGTACATAGAGTATCCCACATTTCTTTGGAAGTCTTCATCTTCTCAACCTGTTTGAACACATAATCAGGCAGAGAGATTACAAGGTTGTTCCTGGCTTTTGCGTCAAGGGCCACCAGTCTCTGATCTTCATCAGTTCATTCAGCTTTTGTTTTATCAATTGTCCTGATTTCAGGAACAACACCTTCTGTAGATTGAGTAATGATAGTAACAGAATTAGGTACATAAGGACCTTCCATCACTATTTCTACAAGTTGAACATCTAGATTTTCAAGGTACATCATCATTCAGCATTTCCAGCCTGAGAAGCTTTTAATGGTTAAGCTTTGGGGATTTAGCCATAGCGTGTCACACCCCGTTACCCCGGTTTGTAACGAAGCGTGACGTCGCGGAAGCGTAACCATAATCATAACGAACGACCACTAGATGGACGTTTTTCAAAAATACTTTGATTTAACTTCAAATATAAATATTGTTTTACATAACCAAAATACAGCGTAAGTAGTTCTTAAAATACCAAGATTTAAATACACAATTTAGTTTATCAGGAAAGATGCAAATAATTCTCCGAGTTTGAAAATTATGCGACTCCAAAATGAAAGGAAGCCTTGGAATGCTTCCGATAAATGCGCATGCCTTAATCACCTGAAAATATATGCTAAAATACGTCAACAAATTGTTGGTGAGTTCATACGTTTACGCGAAAAGACCAGTTGTATGGACATTATCAGATGAGTTGAATTTATAAAGCATAAATTCCGTGTATGTATTACATCAATCATCATGCAACCGAAGCTTAATTAAATGAGTTTGCCCTGTGCAGTATTCCCATATGTAATACCGTGTGTTAAATATATATGCACTCACTGTTAGCCGATCCAAACTAACCCGAATGGGGGACATGACTCCCAATAGATCTATCCACAATATATTCGCGCTTACAAATAAATGCAATTAACTGTTCATGATTTGCGGGCTGATGGATCCACACATGTAATACATATAAGAAATAAACAGTTTTGATGTCCATATGAAAACTGTGCATTTATTTCCACCCCAATAGATAGTGAAAATAGGGGCTATGAAGACTCACCGCATGTTGATGGTAAAATGATCGTAAAAACGACAATTTTCGTTGTTGATGAGTGATGACACCGGACGCGTTCAACCGAGTCCTAAGTGATATAAGGGATTTAATAACTCCCATATATGATAATATGTATGTAAAGATGTTGTTATGTTTTAAATCACCCAACATTACAAGTTTATAAATAAAACCCACTTAAAACGTCAAGTTTATATATATATATATATATATATATATATATATATATATATATATATATATATATATATATATATATATATGTGTGTGTGTGTGTGTGTGTGTGTGTGTGTGTATATATATATAATTTTCCAGCTTTTTTGAATGCTTTTCGGCCTACTTTGAGGCTGTTTTTGACCAAGTTCCAAAACGGTTTAGGCTTTGGTTTTCTTGGACATCAAACTACTATATACAAAGAATTTTTGAAGTAAAAAACGGCCATTTTTCGAGATGTTTAGGTTGGTGAAAAAGCTTGTTGAAAACCCTATGTTGGCCATTTTTGAGCTGTCAAACTTTTCGTTTCCCAAATAATTTCTGGAGGTCTTAAACTCCAAAATAAATTATGAAAACTTCCCGATATATAGTTAAGACATAGATCTAACTTTTGAGACAAGAATCAACTCATTTCGTTAAGTTACGAATTAGTTATGATTTTTCAAAGTCGATATAAATTTCTGCCGAAAATCTGTAGTTTATAAACTTGAAATAACTAGTGATTCTTGTCGTTTATTCAAAGACTACTTGTATAAAAGTTATAAAACACATATATATCACTTGTTTTCATAATATTTATACTTATATGATGTGTTTATATATTTATAAACACATTTGAAGAAAACACTTAAAAACAAAACTAGAAATTTATAAACTTGAGTTTTTATGAAACTTGTTGTTGTTGGTGATTATATATGTTATGCAAGACTTATATAAAAATAAATATAAGATGAAATAAGGTAGTATTTACTTACTTTGATGTATTCAGAGTATGATTTTGACTAGAAGTTGAAATCCTTGCAAGATTTGCATCAAAAACTCTTGAAATATTGAAAGAATGCAAAGTTGCAAATTTTGGATTTTGAAAGGGGGGTGGTGGCCGGATTTTAGCAAGGAGAAGGAGAGGGTTTTTGATGTTTGAAGTGTGGAAATGATGTGGAAAATGAGGTCTTATTTATAGGCAAAAAGATTGGTGTTTCAATGATGAAAGGCATGGGATGAAAAGGTAGTGTGCACTTTTAAACAAAATGATGATGTTTAAAGTGAATATGACTTTTGTAATAAAATATTTGAAGTCAACCTCTATGTTGTACCACCCCTATAGGGCCGGCCATATACATGTATATACATGTATTTTCATTTTTTTTTGTATAAAAGGATTTAGAAATGTATTCTTGTATATCCCTTTTCTTGTAAATTCATAAATACTTTTGGATGCATTGTTTTAATGAATTGGTTTACTCTTGCATAATTTATGTTAAGTAAGTGCATTAGTATATGATTAGTGTCACTAATCATTGTTAGTATATCCTGTGTGACGATAGCAGTCTAAGTTTCGATAGCATTTTGTGTAGGTTATTTTACTTGATATTGAATATTAACAAGTGTTTGATATATATGTTTGATTATGTATGTTTGATATTGTTTGGTTGTATGTTTGATCTTAGGGTAACATATTACAATATGTTCAAAAATAAAACTCAAAGATAAAATCAAACGTAAGATAAAACATAAGTTCAAACTTAAGTTTGAAAGATAAGGTTCGAGTTTAGGCTAAGTTCGAATTTGTCTAGGATGACAAGTTCGAATAGGCTTGGGCCAAGTTCGAATTTGTCCTAGACAAAGTCGAACCTGTCAGTATAATTAAGAGTTAAATCGATTAATTATCAGACTTTTGCAGAGACTCCTCAGATTTCAGAGTGTTTAAGCAAAAGGGCGATCCCGAACTTGCTAGCATTTTAGAGATTTTCGTTCGGAGAGAATCATCGTGTTGGGGCGTTCTAGTTGTTCGTCTATCACCGTGGTAGTCTCCGTGTTTTGGTGTGCGTGGTCTTACCGTCAAGCCACTAACGAGGATTCCGCACTCGTTGGAAGGTGTCGCGTCAAGATAATCCGTAGAGAGCAGACCTTACAAGTGGTATCAGAGCCATTGGGTGTTCGTGGTGGTCTTCGTGTTCACTAGAAACATCTGCGGTTTCTTAACGTTTTGGACGGTCAAAATCACGTTTTTGGATGTATTTCGAGTTTATCAAGTAAGATATCGGGAAAAAGTTCAGAAAGATCTTTTTGATCGAAATCAACGTTTTTAGGCCTAAAAAATTTGGTTTAATCTGAAAAGTTGAAAAATTCGAACTTGAAAAATTGGAACCTTTAGCCGTTTTTCGAACTTGCGGTGCTCGAACATCAAGGGGGTATTAGGGTTTACTCAAATTTCGAGTTTGTCAGAATAATACGCTCCTTTCGAAGTTCCTTAGGGTTTGATTTGAGTTTTGCCTATTTCGAATTTGCTCGGGTTTCGAATTTACTCTAAATTCGAATTCAGGATTTCGTATTTGATTAACCTTCGAATTTGTCATTTATTTCGATTTTAGTTGGACTTCAAACTTATTTTCGAATTTAATTCCAAACAGGTTTAAAATTAATTAAATTCGAACTTACTCAGGTTCGAAAGAGTTAATTTAAATTAATTAAGTTTTGACTCCAAAATTTTTTGAAACAATGACAAGTCTACAAAGGTTTATTGAGATGGACAACGAGGTCGGAAAAGCAAAAATCTCCACCAAAGTTGATGAAATTGGAGGATTATTATTGGTGGAAGGATAAGTTCGCCGACTTCGCTAGATTTAATGACATGAGGATGTGGATATGTATTGACGAGTGATATGTTCCTCCTACTACAGAGGTTGAAGGCCGTCAACGTGTCTTGTCATATCAGAAGATTAAAGACGATGATTAGAAGCTTTAAGAGGCCGAGAACCGAGCATTCTCGTTCATTAGAATGGCCCTACCTCAAGAGATCCTGCACACATTTCGCAATCAACGCACAACAAAAGAATTGTGGGATGCTTTGGAGAAAAGGTTTGAGGGAAATCCGAGGGTTAGGAAAAATAGAATGGAAATGCTCAAACAGCAGTTCGCGATATTCAAGGCTTTGAAGAACGAAAAGCTGGATGAGACAATTACCAGATTCTATCATTTATTAACTGAGATAGACAACCACGATGTCGAATATAGTGAGTCAGAGAAGATCGTAAAAATTCTAGATACTTTACAAGCCAAATGGGAGATGTATGTGGCGCTGATAAAACATGATGAAGACAAGTTCTATACTCTAACTCTAGAAAATGTCATAGAAACGCTGAGGGCCTATAACTTTGAATTGCTGAAGAAGAAACGAGATTATGACCAAGTACAGGATCCGGATATGTATTTTGGGAAGTCCAAACCTTCAGGGGAAAGTGACGTGAAGACGGCTACAGCATTCTTTTCGGGTGAAACGTCGACTCAGGTTGAAGCAGAAGACTCAGTGAGCGGGGCTTTCTTAGGGTTTTCTAGACCAGAAGAAAAGTCAACTCAGTCTACATCTACATCTCAAGGGTATTCAAATATCCCGATGAGCGCAAAATCAGCTGAAGACCATCTAAATATGTTGGCTTCATTTGTGGCCGCCTATGGCAATTGCGTTCAAGGGAAAATCAACGATCCTGCACTATGGGATGAGGATTATGATCAGGTGGACCCTGATGATCTAAAGGAGATGGATCTGCAATGGCAACTGGCCATGGTAACTCAGCGAGTTAAAAGATTTATCAAGAGGACAGGTAGAAATCTCAATGTCAGTAACAATAAGATTAGGTTTGATAAATCCAAAGTTAAATGTTACAACTGCCAAGGGTTAGGACATTTCGCTAGGGAGTGTCAAAGACCTTAAGTCGAGAACTACCAGAACCTGTAGCAGAATCAATCTCAAGGGAGATATCAGCAGGGTTGTTCAAGCAGTCAGGCAGATATAGCTGGTCTGTTATCCAATGTCACATCTGACAGACAGCCCGACGGAACATATGACTGGAGTACACATCCAGAGTCCAACGCTAGAGCCTTTATGGCTGAAGTCACGGAGACTGGAAGTGTCAGAGCAGAGGTACAGACAAGGGACATCAATCAGAATGATATCAGTCCTATGTTGGTAGAAGAGTCAGAAGATCAGACGATTCTGGAGTTCGCCGCACAGATGGCCAACGTGGAATCAGATCACGCAAAGGTAATTCTGAACTTCTCTATATTCCGTGATTTATGTGCTTTGTGTGCTACGTCTAATGATAGATTAAACTTAGTGCTAGAATCAAATCAAAATATAACTGCTCAAAATGAATCTTTAAAATCAGACAATGCTAGCCTATTAGATATAAAGGAAGACCTTGGGAATAAGCTTAAGGCAGATGCAGAAGATGTCATAGTTCTGAAAGACAAGCTGAGTGAGCAGTGTGTTAGAATAGAACTGATGTATGAATATGTTGAGGCATTGACCAAAGAGCTTAAGTCAAAGAGGTAGAGCTAGCTGAATCTAAGGTTAAGGTAGCCGAGGTGAATAGTAAACTGGAAAAGTTTAGGAATTCATCACTCAACCTATGGAAGATCTTAGATGCACAGCGTCAGTCTAAGAAACCTGTAGGTTTAGGATATAATGAGAGTCGTCCACCTTTCAATGATAACTATGTACCTCAGCCTCAGGAGAAAACTGAAAAACCAGTTGAATCAAAGGTAGCACCTGAACGTATGTCTGAAATTATTAATGCTTAAGAAACTAAGGTGACCAGTAATAATGTCAAGATTAAGAAGGTCATATTTGTGCCATCCTCTAGTGATAAGCCTGTAAGACAAGCCAAAATTGACTTTAGTGATCAAGGGGAGGAACCAGTCACTATAGTTGAGACGAAAGAACAAGACACTAGTGAGACAGCTAAGTCAAAGGGCACACATAAGAAGTCGATTGACAAAATGTCTTGCTTTAGATGTCATGAAAAGGGTCATGTTGCTTCTAGTTGTCCACATAGGAAGGTAGACTCTGCACCTAAAACTGGAAAGCTGGAACAACATAAGCCTTCTACTAGTGTTGCAAGCACAAGTGGTTCTCATAACACCGAGAAAATTGTGCAAGCCACACCAAAATTTGCTGTAAAATAAACACCTGCGTTAGGTCGACCCAAAGAAGTGATTAAGACTAATTCACCAAATAGAGTCTCTAATCAATCTAGGTCATGACCGCAAAAAAATTATAGGAGTACTACACCTAGCAGAGCTTACAGTCCGGTTAGGTCACACACTCCTGTAAGACATCAAACACCAGGTAGAGCTCAGGGATATCAATCGGAAATGCCTTATAATCGAAACTATTCAAGAGCTCCACACAAAATGCCTACACAAAGGCCGAGAGTGAACTTAAATCACTCTGCACCACAACAGGCTCTAAATCAAAAACCCAAGTCACCTGAAAGGAGAGATGGGTATTTGAAAGAGTTCAAGTATGTGGACGAGAATGGTATTACCAAGTCAGTATTGGCTTGGGTTCCCCGTGATAACTAACCTCTTTTCTTTCATGTGCAGGAGATAACTACAGGTCCAAACAACAAGTGGTTCGTCGACAGTGGTTGCTTTAGGCACATGACAGGGGAAAGAAGTCTACTCGCAGACTTCAAGGGAGGGAATAGGGGTTTTGTATCGTTCGCTGGTAATAAAGGAGGAAATATCACCGGTACTGGAGTGGTCACTAATGAGACTATCAAACTAGATCAAGTATCTCACGTTGATAAACTGGTTCACAATCTCATTGTGTATCTCAAATCTGTGATAAGAAGAACTCAGTACTTTTCACTGATACTGAGGCGTTAGTGCTGAAACCAGGATTCAAAGTATCTGGAGAGTGGATACTGATGAGGGCTCCAAGGAAGAATGACCTGTACATGCTAGACAAGATCAAGCCAGAATCTTCGATGGGACCAATATGTATACTATCCAAAGCTTCAGATTCAAAATCAGTTTTATGGCACAGACGCAGGGCACACCTGCACCTAAGAAAAATGAATTACATTACTAAAAATGGATTGGTGCAAGGTGTTCCAATGAAGAGTTTTCAGTTTGAGGACAAGTGTCTGCCGTGCAAGAAAGGAAAACAACACAAGAAGGCACACAAGTCCAAGACTCAGAACTCTATAGCTGCCACGTTCGATTTGTTGCATATGGACTTGTTCGGACCAATCAACAAAAGGAGTATAGGTGGTAGTTGGTATTGTTTGGTTATTATTGATGATTACTCACGATTTTCTTGGGTTTTCTTTTTAGGTACAAAGGACGAAACAGCTGCCAAGTTTATCGGGTTCTTAGACCAAGTGGAAAACTCTAACGGAACGAGGGTAAAACGTATCTGGAGTGATAACGGAACGGAATTTAAAAACACGGTTATTGGTGTATATTGCCTATCAAAGGGCATAGAGCGTCAATTTAGTGCACCATAGGAGCCACAACAAAATGGGATGGCAGAACGGAAAAACATGACTTTGATTGAGGCAGCAAGGACCATGCTCACGGATTCAAAGCTTCCTACCATGTTTTGGGGGAGGCAGTGAATACTTCTTGTCATGTTTTAAACAGGGTCCTTACTATCAAATCACTGAACAAAACCTGTTATGAAGTATTGAATAAGAGGCCACCAAATTTAACTGGCTTCGAACCATTTGGGGTACCATGTACGTTAAGGAAAACAAAAGATCAACCTAAGTTTGGTGAAAAGGCTGACGAAAGATACTTCCTAGGTTATGTGCCGAACTCACCAAATAAAAGGGTTTTTAACAAATCAAATGGTACAGTAGAAATTGTGTATAACATTGATGTTACAAGATATACACATGATCCCCAAACTGGTCCGGAATGAATTTTTGATTATGACAAGTTGTTTGAATCATTTAACATTCCTTTGGATGGAAATGCAGGTACAATCAAACAGGACTTGTCGTCATTAATCCTGAATGACGAGGGTCAAAGTTTTCTGAGGACGACCTTTCCATGAACATCTGAGCCTACAACAACTGAAGATAGATCTCCAGCAGAGAATGATTCTGAGATGCCTACAAACGAAAATCAGACAACAAGTTCTAACTCTGAAGACAGCGTCCATGAGGAAGAAAATGTAGAATCTGAAGTCGTTCCCCCGATAGGTGAAATAGGATCCAACTTAGGATATAATCTTAGGTTGACGAGATAGAAACATCGAGAATTAATAAGGATCATCCAGTTGAGAGTATCATAGGAAATCCTAATCCTGGTGTGAGGACTAGGAGTAGTTTGAATAACAACACAGTGTTGTTGTCGATGATCAATGACTCCGAGGCCTTTCACACTTGCCTCTATTCGTGTTTCATCTCGCAAGTAGAGCCAAAGAATGTGCAAATGGCACTAAAAGACAACTCTTGGGTTGAAGCGATGCAGGAAGAACTGTCAAAGTTCATGAAACTTGAAGTGTGGGATTTAGTTCTGTTACCTCGAGGAGAAGTTGCAATAGGAACCAAGTGGGTTTTTAAGTGCAAGAGAGATGATCGGGGTATAGTGACTCGCAACAAGGCAAGGCTTGTGGTAAAGGGTTTCAACCAAGAGGAATGAATTGATTACAATGAAGTGTTCGCACCAGTGGCAAGGCTTGAAGCAATACGTTTGTTTCTAGCTTTTGCGTCCTTTGAAGGTTTAAAGGTTTATCAACTTGACGTAAAGAGTGCTTTTCTTTATGGGAAGGTGAAGGAACAGGTGTATGTAGAACAACCGCCCAGGTTTACAGATCCGAAGTATCCAGACAGAGTGTATCGGTTAGATAAGGCTTTGTATGGACTATATCAAGCACCAAGGGCGTGGTACGAGACACTATCTAATCATCTTTTAGACAACGGGTTCGAAAGAGGGAGAATAAATAGTACGCTGTTCGTGAAACGAAAGGGTGAACATTTCATCTTGGTACAAGTGTACGTCGATGATATTATTTTTGGGTCATCAGACGAGCAGATGTGCAAAGACTTTGAAAAGGTGATGAAGTCTAAGTTTGAGATGAGTGCTATGGGCGAGTTAAACTTCTTTCTGGGTTTGCAAGTCGAACAGAGGAAGGAGGGCATGTTTATTCATCAGACGAAGTATGTCTACGACATTCTAGAGCGTTCGGGATGGAAGGAACCAAGCTGACAGCTCATTTCAGCACACCGATTCAAGTGAATCATAATCTCGGACCGGGTTCAGAAAGTGATACCAATGTGGATCCAACGTTACATCGGGCCATGATTGGGTCACTCGTGTATTTAACTGCTTCTAGACCTGACATAATGTTTGATGTGTGTATTTGTGCTACGTTTCAAGCTAATCCAAAAGAGATGCACATGAAATCTGTGAAGCGGATTCTGAGGTACCTCAAGTCGAAACCGAAGCTGGGACTTTGGTATCACGCGGATGGTGATATGGAATTGGAGGAATTCACGGATTCAGACTATGGAGGATGCAGCTTGAATCTCAAGTCAACCACTGGAGGTTGTCAGTTCCTTGGAGGGAGACTCGTTTCCTGGCAATGCAAGAAACAGACTTTGGTAGTCATGTCAACGTGCGAGGCCGAATATGTTGCTGCTGGTAGTTGCTGTGCACAGGTTTTGTGGATACAACAACAATTGCAAGATTACGGTTTGAGTTATACTCTTAATCCTATTAGGATAGATAAGCAGTCAACTATTGCAATAAGCAATAATCCAGTTAAACACAGTAAAACCAAGCACATAGACATAAGATACCATTTTATACGTGATTGTGCTGAAAAGAATTTAATTAAGCTGGTAAAAGCAGCAACGGAAGATAATAATGTAGATTTATTTACCAAGGCTTTTGATATGTCACGTTTTGAGTTGTTTGTTCAACTAAACGGAACACGTAATCCAGAGTAACTTGATTTTAGTAGAATTTATTTCTTTTTATAGCAACAATTTTTCTTTCATTTTATAGTAAGTTTAGTAGCTTAGTAGAATTTCTTTCCTTATATGGTAAGTTAGTAGGTTAATTTATTTTCTTATTCTTATTTATGAAAAACAAAAGATAAAAGAGAGAAAACCATAAAAAGCTCAAAAAAAAGAGAATATCAGAAAATGAGTTAAGTCTTAGATATATAGGTTCAAAGTGACGAAAATTTGCACCGTTGATACAATCTCTAAGTTTTAAGCTTTCACACATAATGCACTTTAAACTCTTAGTGAGATACGTTATCTAGTTTTATGTGTTGGTAGGCACAATACACAAAGAAAGTCTCAAGGCTAATAAAATATTCAAGAAAAAGTCTGACGTGTCACTAACTTAGATGAATGACCAAATGGTCTTAATTTTATGTTAGAGACATAGAGACATTGATTCTAAATGAGGTATGCAAATTTTCTGGGGGATGTATAACAACATCAGATACATCTTAAAGAAAAGAAAAGAATAGAAAAATCATGATACTGAATTGAGAGTCAAAACAAGTAACTCTGTTGTACGTAAGTACAGACATGTTGCCTCTGGTTTGACTCGAGTTAGCAAGAAAAGTTGCTTTGTTGTACGTCGGTACAGACCTGTCACTGCTGTCTTGCTAGCTTTAAAATAAACTTTCAGACAAACTAAGACACTCTGTTGTATGTAAATACAGAACTGTGTCCGACGTTTGCCTTTTAAAGAAAATTTGCAATACCGAAAAGTTATAATCATTGTGTGTATGCCTTGATCATAAGAGTATGTCTAAGTATCAGTCACGTAAGGTAATTTCTTGATAAATAAAAAGGCCAAGGGATATTCGAAAGTGTAAAATGTTTAAAGGGAAAATAATACCAACAATCTCCTAGAAATGTGTGTCACGACAAACAATCTAAGGAATCAAAAATTCCTAAATGTGAAAGTAAGATACTGAAAGTGTGTATTTGACACCGCTATCTGATTGAACTTTTCTTTGACTTTCTCGCCAAAAATACTCTGTTAGTGTTAGTGTAGGATGTAAATTTAAAAATATTTTAGAGTAGTTTAAGTTTAAATTTTGTTCAAAATTTTATTTCATTTTATTTTATTTTATTTTATTTTATTTTTATTTTATTTAAGTTTATTTTTATTTTTTAGGAAAAATGTCAAAGTTACTGAGGATGCATTTTTAGTTGAATAAACATACACTACATGAAAATCTATTGCTTTGCGTGCATAAATTGTGCATAGTTTGTTCCGTTACTTGAAAAAGTCGAAAAGGTTGAATTTTATTCAAAGATTCTCAAAATTTTCAAGTATGTTCGAATTTAAGACAAAGTCGAATAAATATTTGATTCTGTCAGTAAAGTCAGATGTAACTACAAGTTTGAAGGTGGTTAGTATATAAAGGTCAACACTGACTCATTAATGTCGCCTACATTCGATTTTGTTGTTTCGAACTTGCTCTATGCGATTTCGAATATTTATTCTTCGACTTTGTCGTTTCTATTCTTTCACTATTACTCGAAGTTTTTTCCACTTGTGTTCGAATCTACTTGTTAATCTAGGTATAAACATAAGTGTTATACAAGATTTAGGTAGTCTAGGACTCATTTATTGCAAAAAATCGACGGATTTTGAAGTTTTAAAGTTTTAAACTTAGTGATTAAAAATCAAAAGTTTTAACCGGTGAAACCTCAAATAAGTTACATGTATCTTTGATTAGAACCCACTAGGACTAGTGAATACAATTTTCTTAGTCTAATGGGGTTTAAATCATGGATTTGTGTTCGAAAGTGGCCGGATTCGATTTTGTTCATCTTATTCGAATTTGTCAGTAACTTCGAATTTGTCAGCAAACTCGAATTCAAGTCAAATTCGAACATGGCTTTCGAATTTAGTATTAAAGTCGAAATGTTTGCATAATTTTAAATTCAATCTTGTAGAAATTCAAATGTGTTGGATTTTGAACTTTGCAAGTTCAAAATAAAACAAATTTGAATTTAATCAGGTTTCATTTTTATTTTTCACTTCTAATATATGTTGCTGTTTAATGTGCAGATATGGGTGAAAGAGCCTTCTTTCAGAAGCATAATATGGTCATATCGCCAGATCGGGAGCTTCCTGAAGCTCAGGCGTTTAGACCAATGGTGGATTTCTTGGCACATTCCAAGTTTTCATATGATCTTTCACATAATGTACAAATCATCTTGCCGTATGTTAGGCAATTCTGGGATCACTTGCAAGTCAACTGTACCGTGACGCCAACGGTGTTAAGGACAAGAATTGTCGGGTAGCCCCTTGTGTTTTCTGCTGATATGCTACGTAGGATTTTGCAGTTGGGGACTGTAGAACAGGAAGCTGGGCCAATCGATTTCACATTGGACATAAGGCAAGCAGCCTTTTTACGAATGGGTTATGGACTGGATATAGCTAAAGCTTCGTATATGAAGAGCGGTCTGATAGGCCAATGGAGGTACCTAGCGCACGTCATTATGGTGTGCTTTGCACCTAAAAAGGCCGGTTTTGATTATATAGAATCCAAGATGCAGTCGACGATGATTGCATTGGTGTATAATAAGAATTTCAGCTACTCCGAAATTTTATTTGCGGAGTTTGTTCATCAAATAACTGCTCCAGCGCGCGAGAGATTCCTTATGTATCCGCGCTTTGTCATGATGTTAATTCGCCCCTTTTTGCCGAATCTGCCGCAGTTGCCGGATATTCAAAGTGTGGCTGTTATTGATAAGCGCATTTTTGCTGATTGCCAATCACATAATGCTCGAAGGGCAGAGCAGATTAGACCACTGGATGCACCTCTCTTTGGTGCAGTGGTAGATCCGGATTTTGTAGCCCAGAGGGGGAGAACTGTGCTGGAGAAGGGCCTCAGCCTCAGCCACAGCAAGTACGGCAACAGCACCAGCCACAACAACAAAGATGCCCTCAGCCACAACAGAGAAGAAGACAAAGAGCTCAGGAAAGACCGACTCAGGCATCAAGGCCTTCGTCGAGCAGAGTCCAGCCATCGGCAGCAGGTCCATCAGTAGTAGAGACTCTAGAGGAAATTTTGGCACAAGCCTCTCAGGCACAAGAAAATATTACTGCTAAGCTTATTGATGCTATCTTGGAGCCGCCAGCCGTTTATGACGATCTTATAAGAGATATTGATGAATATCATCCTGAGGAGGAAGGTCAAGCAGTGACCACCTCAGAATCGGAGTCTGAGGAAGCTGAAGATATAGAAGTTGAAGAAGTGGCCATTGAATCTGTTAATCCGTCTGTTCGAATAGGCAGATACGGATCAAGAGTTGTGGTAAGTGACAGAGAGGAAGGACAGAGAGCAGCTAGAGGTTCAGATGACGATGACTCTGATTTTGAAGCTGAAGACTCTACGCCTCTAGTGCCAAGAGAAAGGGCAAAAAGGCACATGTTCATGCTGGGAGCTTCATTAGCTTCTACTTTAGAGCCTGAGATTCCTTTTGTTCAGCCATCCGTTCAACCATCAATCACGCCATCTCTAATAACATCCGTTCCATCCACATCATCCACATTCACAGACAACCAGATTCTCAAAGCTAAGAAGCAAAGTAGATTTCCAGACAGTCCAAATCTTCCAACTGACCAAAGCAGTTAATGAGCTACAAGCGCATAATGCAAAAATTGATCAGGAAAATATTGAATTGAAAACCTTTGTTGTTGATCAAGCTGCTAAGATCAAAACCATGAAGTCCCCCCTCGAGCAGCTAATGAAAAATCTTAAGGCTGAGGGGGAGACAAGCCGCTCAGAAAGTGAAGAGATTAGGAGAGAAGATGACGATGGCAATGATCCCAATGCACGAAAAGAAAGTGAGCCAGAAAATTTTCCAACTGATCAGCATTCATTAGTTTAGGGGGAGCCTAGTCAGTCTGGAGTCGAAGGAGGTGAAGCTAGTTCTTCAAAGATTGTAGAGAGCGAGATGATAGATGCTCTCATTGATATGAAGAAGAAGAAGAGACACTTTTTGATTTTGATTGTGAAGATGAAGTTGAAGAATTGGAAGAAGGAGAGTTTGTCCCTGAAGACGTAGTAGATTGGAAGTCTGATGATGAGGTGGTAGAAGATGAAGACGATAATTTTGATGAAGTGATCATTAACTCACAACCCATCACAGAACTATACGTGCAGAGCGAACAAAATGTGATTGATATCGACGAGATCAAGCTGACCTCAGTAGAAGACCCAGAGCTGTAGGAAGCTGGGAATGAACCAACAAGAGCTGAATTGCTAAATCTATGGTTCAAAAAGGAAGAGAAGAAGGGAGAGCCGAAGAGGAAACAGAAGTTGAGAGTGCCAGGATCTAAAAATCTCTCTGGTGGAATTCTAACCTGGTTCTTTGACAGAGAACTGCAGCTATTCATACTAATGAGAAGAGATGCACTTCAATACCTTAGGCGAACGCTCAAAGTGTTTAACACATTGCCGAAGGTAGAAGTAAAGGAATTAGCCTGGAAGGAATTGATCAATATCGGTGACGACCCTTAAGCTGAAGTGATTGCGAAGATAATCAGAAAAAGGGGTCGATCCGGAAAGTTCGAAAAGCTAAAGCCAAGATCAGGCAAGAGGGTAGAAGATGAGACTCATCGTGTTGGGGCGTTCTAGTTGTTCGTCTATCACCGTGGTAGTCTCCGTGTTTCGGTGTGCGTGGTCTTACCGTCAAGCCACTAACGAGGAATCCGCACTCGTTGGAAGGTGTCGCGTCAAGATAGATCCGTAGAGAGCAGACCTTACTAACGAGGAATCCGCACTCGTTGGAATGATTCATTTTTTTACCATCATTTAATTAAAATCTGAATAGTTCTTCTATTTGGAAAAATAAAAATTATATTTGTTCTACTTTTTTTGATCAAAATAATTAAAATCGGAATGGTTCATTGTTTCTTAAGCTAATAACTTAATATCAGAATGATCCATCATTTTTTATCGTCTAGTTAAAATCGGAATGATTGTTTTGTTTGAAAAAATCTGTTGGTACATCCGGTGTGACGACAGCAGTCTACTTTTGTTATTGATATCATGATTGTGTATGATGTTTGCATTTGCATGTTAAGTTCTAGACTATCATCTTAAGTTCTAGATTAAGTTCAAAAATAAGTTCTAAACTAAGTTCAAAGATAAGTGCTAGAACAAGTTCAAAGATAAGTTCTAGAATAAGTTCAAAGATAAGTTCAAGAACAAGTTCAAAGATAAGTTCAAAAACAAGTTCAAAGATAAGTTCTAGAATAAGTTCAAAGATAAGTTCAATAATAAGTTCAAAGATAAGTTCAAGAACAAGTTCAAAGATAAGTTCAAGAACAAGTTCAAAGATAAGTTCAAGAACAAGTTCAAAGATAGGTTCAAGAGGAGCTTCTACACGAACTTATGAGAATAAGTTCATGGAGGAATGTCTACACGAACTTATCGGCTATATATTGAACTTATCATTGCGAATTCAATGTTCTTTGACGGCTCAGAGGTTCTGTCGAACTTGAGAGCAAATAGAGCATCCATTCGTTTTATTCAGGGACTTTTGCAGAGATTAGTGTTCAGAGTTCGTATAGTGCACGTACGAACTTGAGAGATTTCAGAGAGTCGTTTCGGTGAGATACACGTGTCGGGTCGTTCATCGTAACGTCTATCACAGTGTTCGTCTCCGGGTTTCCATGTGTGTGATCGATCTGTTAAGCCCCTAACGAGGATTCCACACTCGTTGGACGGTGTCGCGTCAAGATCAGATCCGTAGGTAGGTGACCTTACAAGTGGTATCAGAGCCTAAAAGAGTGTTCATCGTGTTCATACAATCATTCTTGGTTTCTTGACGTTGTTACCTAAAAAATCACGTTTTCTTAGTTTTTCAGAGTTCTACATGCAAGGTTACGGGAAAAAATTCATATTAGTTCATCTTTTTAGTCGAAATTAGTGTTATTAATCCTAAAAAGATTGGTTTAATATGAAATTTTGAAAAAGTCGAATTTTTGGCCGTTTCACGAACTTACGGCGCTCGAACTTAGGGATATTTTTAGGGTTCCACGAACTTATCAGGGATAAGTTCAAAGCTATGTTCGTAAGAACTTATCTTGGATAAGTTCAAAGCTAAGTTCGTTAGAACTTATCAGGGATATGTTCTTAGCTATGTTCGTATGAACTTATCAGGGCTAAGTCCGTATTCACTTGTTTTAAATTTATTTTAAAAATTAAATAATTTAAGTTCGTGAACAAAAGTTTTACGAGAATGTCAAGTTTACATAAGTTCTTGGAAATGGATCACGAAGTGGGCAAATCAAATTCACCACCTAAGCTTATGAAGATTGAAGGTTATTATTGGTGGAAAGATATGTTTGCAGACTTTGCTCGTTTTAACGATATGTGTATGCGGATATGCATAGATGAAGGGTATGTTCACCCTACACAAGAGCTCGAGGGCAGGATGAAGGTTCTTTCCTATCAACAAATGAAGGATGAGGACAAGAAAATTTATAAAGCCGAAAATCGAGCTCTGTCATCAATTAAAATGGTGTTAACTTTGGATATTCTACATACGTTCAAACATCTCTAAAAAGCTCTGGGAAGCTCTAAAGAAGATGTATGAGGGAAATTCACGGGTGAGAAAGTGGAGAACTGAGTTGTTAAAAGAACAATTTGCGATCTTTAAAGGTTTGAAGAACGAGGACTTGGATGAGATTGTCACAGGGTTCTATCATCTGTTAACCGAGCTTGATAACCACAAGGTTAAGTATCAAGAATCAGAAAAGATCGAGAAACTTCAAGATGCGTTACCATCAAAGTGGGAAATCTGCGTTGATAAAGCATGATAAAGAGAAACTAGAAACTCTCACTCTAGAAGAAGTTATTGGAATTCTGAGGGCTTATAACTTCAAGATACAGAAGAAGGAGATGGAGTATGATCAGGTACAAGATCCTGAGATGTACTTTTGTAAATCTAAACCATCTAAATCTAGTGTACCTATGTCTTAAGCCACAACATTTTATTCTATAGAACAAGAATGCATACCAAGAGAAGCAGAAAAATCTTGTGATACGGCCTTTCTGGGTTTTTCAAATCCTGATGATCAGCCACATGCATCTACTTCAGGATCATCGTCTCAGGGATACACAAAAATGCCAATGAGTGCTAAAACTGCAGAGGAGCAACTGAATACTCAGCAGTCTGATTCAGATCCTTTGGTGCTGGAGATTACTGAAAAGCTGACTACTTTGGAGTTTGCAGCTCAGATGGCCAACATCAAATCTGATCGGAAAAAGGTAATTCTGAACTTTTCTACTTTTCTTGATTTATGCGTTTTATGTACTACGTTAAATGATAAATTGAACCTAGTGCTAGAATCACATTCATCTATGAATGCTTAAATTCAATCGTTAAAATCAGATAATACTAATTTATTAGACATTAAGGAAGATCTTCAGGCCAAACTGAGAAATGATGCTTAAGATTTGATAGTTCTAAATGATAAACTTATTGAACAAAGTGTCAGAATGGACTAATTTATGAACATGTAGAGTCACTGACCAACGAGATCTATCTTAAAGATATGAAATTAGCTGAGTTTAGCGCTAAGGTAGCTGAGGCAAATAGCAACCATGTACCTACTCCTCAGGATGAGACCAAGGATGCGGTTAAATCAGAGGTAGTCACGGTAACTGAGTCTTCTAAAGTATCTTCAACTACTCCTCAGGTTAGAAAAATGGTACAGTGTGTGCAGTCTAGTTGTAAGCCAAAAGTAGAATAAGATAAGACTTTATGTAATAATAACAAAGGGGAGTTAAACCAAGCTATTGATACAAAGAATCAAGACACTATTAAGACACCTAGGTCAAAGAGTGCCTATAAGAAATCTACTGACAAGATGTCTTGCTTTAAGTGTCATGAGAAAGGACATGTTGCTTCAGGTTGTCCCTACAATAAGTCAGAGTCTTCACTAAACATAGGGAAACAAGAGCAGCAAACCTTAAAAACAATGCCTAGTGATACGAGCTGGAGTAGTTCTCAAATTTCTGAGAAGAACCCAAGTGCGATGTCACGTCTAGGAAGTTGACAACCACTGGTGTCTATCAGACAAAAGGAAGGACTTAGGAATAATTCACCGAATAGATTCCCTAGTCAATCAATGTCTGGCTCCCAATCCATCATTAGGAATAATACACCTAAGAGGAGTCACACTCTAGTTAGGTCTAATTCTCCTAATAGACGTAAGACACTAGGTAGAGCCCAGAATTATCAAACTGAGATGTACTATAACAGAAATTATTCAAGGGCTGAACCGCAAAGACCAACCCAAATGTCGAGAATGGATGTTAATCACTCAACTCCACAACAGGTTCTCAATCAAAAACCCAAGTCCCTGAAAGGAGAGATGGATATTTGAAAAAGTCAAAGTTTGTGGATGAGGATGGTATTAACAAGTCACTCATGGCTTGGGTTCCCCGTGATAACTAATTTTTCTTGTTTAGTCTGCAGGAGTTAACTACAGGTCCTAATAACAAATGGTTTATGGATAGTGGTTATTCCCGACACAGGACAGGGGTACAAAGGACGAAACAGCAGGCATGCTGATTGGGTCCTTAGACCGAGTGGAGATGTCTTACGAGAAAAAGGTAAAGTGTGGTAATTGATATAACAAATGTTGGTAATAACAACTATGCGGATCTTTTCACAAAAGCATTTGATAAATCACAGTTTGAGTTGTTAGTCTAACTTAATAGACTGCGTAATCCGGAGTAACCTGACCTCAATAGATTTTTCTTTTTCTTTTTTAAAGTTTTTTTTTAATGTTTTTAGTTTTTCTTATTAGTTATTGTCCTTAAAAGTGAAAACCAAAAATAAAACCTCAAAAAAAGAGAATATTGGAAAAAGAGAGAAGTCTTAGAGTCTAAGGTTCAAAGTGACGATATTTAGCACAGTCTAACAAACTCTAAGTGTTAAACTTTCACACATAATGCACTAAAACTCTAAGTGATATACATGTTCTTGTCTGATATGTTGTTAGACATAATACATGAAGGATTTCTGTAAAGCTAATAAAATAATTAAGAAAATGTCATATGTGTACCTAACTTAGATGTATGACCAAAAGGTCTTAATTTCTATGTTAGAGACATACAGACAATGACTATGAATGATGTATGCAAATTTATCTGGGGGATGTATAGCTTCATCAAAATACATCTTAAACAAAGAAAGAAAAAGTTTTGTAAAGAAAAGAAAGTCAAAAGAAGTCGCTTTGTTGTACGTGAGTACAGACCTGTCACCGCTGTTTTGACTTAAACTAGCAAGATAAGTCACTTTGTTGTACGTGAGTACAGACCTGTCACCGCTGTCTTGCTAACATAAGAGGAACTCTAAGTCAAACTAAGACACTCTGTTGTATGTAAATACAGAATTGTGTCCCACGTTTGCCTTTTAAAGAAAATTTGCAATAACAAAAAGTTATAATCATTGTGTGTCTGCCTTGATCATAGAAGTATGTCTAAGTATGGGACACGTAAGTTAGTTTATTGATAAATAAAGAGGCCAAAGGAAATTCCAAAGTGTTGAATGTTTAAAAGGAAAAACATACCAACAATCACCTTGAAGTGTATGTTACGACAAACAATCAAAGGAATAAAAAATTCCTAATTATTAAAGTGCAATACTGAAAGTGTGTTTGACACCGCTACCTGATTGAACCTTCTTTGACCATCTCGCAAAAGTATTCAATTAGTGTGTTTTTATATTTAAATTTCTACAATCTACTTTTACTTCATTTTATTGTATTTTAGTTTAGTTCATTTTATCTTTAATAAATAGGATCGAGGTCATTTTACTAGGATGCATCCTAGTTGGAAAAACAAAATTTGCATGATAATCAGTTGCTAAAAGTGAAGGGTTCCATGATAAGTTGAAAATTGTTCAAAGTTTTTCAAAACTTAAGATTTTGTGACTGTTTAACGAAGATAACGATTGTTTCTCTCGAACTTAATTCTAGTGTTTGTTAAGGAGACTCTCATTGCATTTTTATCGTTGAATAATGGATTTTAATGTCCTACTAACATATTATGACTTGTTTCATGTGTTGATTAAGTCTATACAGTGTTAGAATTGGAGTTTTTACAGAATTACAGATTCTTCAGCTGACAAAGGCGATTCTTGAACTTCAACATCTTAATGCCCTGTTGGATCAGACAGAGACTGATCAGCAGCAGCAGATTGCAAATCTGGAAGCTATACTAGAGGAGTTGTTGAGAGATCGTCCATCTCAGGGGGAGAAATTGTCAAAGAAGATGGCCCGAACAGTGAGCTGGCAGATCTTTGAAAACAATAATTTGCTCAGCTTGCTGATCCTCAGGGAGAGTCGGTATTCGTAGCCGCTGACAACGAAAAAGACAAGGATTCAGAGTCGACAGAAGTAACTGAAGATAAGGTCTGATCGGAGCATTGTTAGGGTTGGATGAAGTAGAAATGAGGTTCGACTTCGAAGATGACTTAGAACAGGAGGATCTTGAGGAATGAACGTTTACTCCTAATGATATACCTGATGGGAAGTCACTCGATGAAGGTGTTATGAATAAAGATCAGAATGTGATAGATCTAGAGATGCTGAAATCTGCACCAAATGATGAATCAAATTTTGAAGTATGAAGTGATTGATTTAGCTTTGAAGGATTATATAAATCTAGGAAGACGATTCTTATGCTGAGGTGTTTGCAAAAACTATCAGAAGGGAGGGTCGTTCTGGAAGATTTGAAAGGTTAATCTAAGAGTTGGTAGAAGAGTTGTGGTTCAAATAATAATAAATCCTCTGACTGGTAGGACATGGACTAAGTTAGTCTACAAACCGGTAAGGACAGCGAAACTGGAGAGGCAGTCCTGGATAACAAAGAAGAAAAGATGATTTTTAGAGTCTACGATACCATGCTCCTTGTCAATCTATCTAAAGATGACCTGCACAGACTTCATGATTAGGGAATTTCTTTTGATGAGAATTTGAGATCTGAAGGCAGGTAATATAAGAAAATTGTCAAAGTGGGTGTTGAGCAGGGACTCCGTGCAGGTAGTAACTTAATAAGCCTAGATCTATAGAGTAATGATTATCAACTAGAAGCTATCATCAAGGGGGAGTCTGTTGATACACCTGATGTAACAATAGCTATCTAGTTTTGGTATTCATAGTCTCTGAATCTAATAGTCTATTACGATCAATAAACAAGAACTAGAAGCTATCGTCAAGGGGGAGTCTGTTGGTACATCTGGTGTGACGACAGCTGTGACACCCTTGCCACAACAACCACCAATTACAAAACACCGAGGATTAATCTCTAACATACAAATATCATAATGATCTGATAACCTAAATTAAGTGCGGAAGCATTAAAAACATAAATAAAGTAATGTAACAAGTGTTAAACACCCTACGGTGCTATATGGTACCAAGTCTAAGTCTACACACCCATACATTTATTACAATCATCCAGAATATTACAACATTGTCTCATAACATAAATTACCGATGAAATAGTGATGAGTCTCCCAAATCTTCCAAATGACCTAACTAGAAGGTCCGGCTGTAGACTTTCCCTTTCCTGTAAAATAAAATCAACTGAGGGGTAAGCGAATGCTTAGTGAATACACAGATTTACGCATTTTATAAATCCTTATGATGCCCACAAGAGTAGCACCGACGACACACGTCGTGCACTCTCCACGTACACAAAGTACGACCACACAAGAGCCGTCGCTCTACGAGCTCGCAACTCGTCCTTTAAAATACACTACTGAGACAGACATAACATCGGGGATGACATACTGCCTACGGACCTGGAGGGATCAGCTCCAGCGTCATATAGAGCAGTAACATCAGAGTAACAGATGCGACCCGCAGGTCCATCATAGATGCACAACAAACGAACGGACATGCATCAAATAAGAATGTGCATCCAAATTTACGCAAGTTAGTAGAATTCCAAACGAATAATGAAGCAACATGTCTCAGTAAGCAAAAGCAATCATAAAACAGATATAAACATGCGAAATCATATGTACTCACAGTGGGTGCGTAATTAAACTTTAACAAATTTTATTTCTCTTCGGGCTTTCAACCGGATCCACCAAGTACCCCACTGTGGGTTAAACAACACCACAAGGGACCTGTTTCATTTCCATATGTTAAACATACTATCATTACATGGTCTTTAATAACTTAGCATTAATTTATGCAAATAAAAGTAATTCGTCATTCAGAACTTTTATTCGAAACTCACGATATAAACCATCAATTGGTGTGTTTTTATTTCCAATTAACCTTTCATTATATACCTTAATTTACTACCAAAAATAATCCAAAAGTGTAATTATTAGTCCATAGATTCGACCCCTTTAAAAGCCATTCGAATCTGCCCAAAATTGAATGTACTCGCCGAGTTCAGTATAGGAACTCGCCGAGTTCCTGTTAAATTCGAACCATTTCGACTTTAGGGGCTAAACTCGAACCCCATTCGAATCTAGGGGCTAAATTCGAACCTATAATGATAGATTCGAACCCTTGCTCGAATCTGATGGTTAAACTCGAGTATATACTCGAATCTAGCACCAATTTCGAGTTTGTTCATGCATTTTGTAGGTCCCGAGAGGTTTCCAAAGTATATAGTTATAAGCTGTAGAGGGGGGGTGAATACAGCAATTTAAAAAACTACACACTCTTTTCTCAATGTTTGTATGTATTATCAACAATTTGTTAATTACAAACAAGCTTGAATGCGGAATAGTTCAAGCTGAGATGACAGATACAACAGTATGTTCACTAGTCTAAGACAAACTCAAACTAGTATACAATGAATACACTCACTAAGAAGCACTCACTGTGTTTACAAGACTTAAAGGAACAGCTTATGTAAAACAGCTTAGACACACAGATACTGAATTACACAGCAGGCTTGCATGCATGAAAAACACACTTGCACGTTCACTCTTGGTTTCAGCATTTAGCTTTCTTCACACATCTTTCTGTCCTTAGAAGCTTCCTTTTATACTCACTCAGAGGATCTAAGAGAAACATCTTCATTGGACGGAATGAAAAGGAGAAGTCTTGTTGAAAAGACAACATAACCTTTTCTGCACTTTTCTGAAAAGCAGACTTGTCTTCACATGTGCAGAACTTTTGTTTTTTTACTTTGTCTACTGTTGCATTGCCTTTAACTAATTTAGGAATGTCAACTTTGCGTCTTTCTTCCTTGTAAAGGCCTATTTTGATATAAGAAAAAGGTCTGTCCCCCTTTTTCAAATAACCTTTTGTCTTCATGTTACAGAACAGCTTGGGCGGCTGGAGCATCTGTTCCACTTTGTCTTCGACTTTGGAACTGATCTTGTAGTCAAAAACAATACATGATGACTTGGAAACAAATTCCATAAAGTGTTTAGCCTGTTCACAAAGAACAGGTTCTGTTCACAAAGAACAGAACACTTTTAAAAATGCCCAAGCTGCTCAACAGTGTAGAGCAGCGTAGACAGTTTATGTCCAGCCTGTTCAGCAGACAGAGCAGCTTGGACAAACTGTCTTAGTTGCAACACATGCAACATATAGAACAGCTTTAGACTGATATTGCAAATCATTTTCAGGTTTCAATAAGGCATATAACAGGCCTTAAATTCAACCTTCAAATGCATCAACAGGTTTGATTATAAATCTCCCCCTCAGATATAGAACAGGTTTGACTGAGGCCTTTTTGTGCCTAACACTATATATATTATCATGTAATCTACGTAGAATATATGATACTTGACATTTTACACGCATTCTACGTAGATTATATGATAATCTACATAGAATATAATAAAGACTACTTGTAAAACAAACCACACATAATCTATATAGATTATCATGTAATCTACGTAGAATATATGACACTTGACATTCTACACGGCATTCTACGTAGATTCTATGATAATCTACATAATGTTATATGATAATCTACGTAATGTTACATATAATCTATATAGATTATCGTGTAATCCACGTAGAATATATGATACTTGACATTCTACACGACATTCTACGTAGATTACATGATAATCTACATAGATTAATATACGTTAAATATACGTAGGTGTTAGGATATGTTTTAGTTGATGAAAACAAAGTCTAGGGACTATTTTGTATTTCCTTGATAGTTAGTTAAATTGTATAAATATCATCTTTGACTTTCTATTTGAAGATAGATCTGACAATTATCATTTTGTACGTATTCAATTCAGAGAAAGGAGCTACTGTTCACGAATATTCTCAATCATCATTTTGTAATCATCAGTTCTTCAATCTAATCATTCGGTCAGTGTTAATTCCTTTTATTGTTCGTAATAATTTCATATTGTTGATTGATTGGTAGAAACTTAATTTCACAATTGGTATCAGAGCTTTAGGGGTGAATTTTTCAGATTTGAGATTGAATATTTTCGAAACTGCTACTGTTCTTGAGCAATTTTTTTTCTCGGAAAAACCCTAAAATCACTAAGGGTTTTTACTCTGTTGATCTTTGTAAGTGATAATTGGATCGAAGGTAAAGGATTCATATACGAATCAATTGAATATAAACTTGAATTGATTAACAAAACACAGAAAAAGATCTAGGCAATTTTGTTAAATTTTGAAAAGTATAAAAACGACTACTGTTTCATTGAAAAAGTCAAACCTAGATCTATTTTAGCACAAAGGTGTTTAACAAAAAGTGTTTGTATTCAAAAACCTTACCTTCGATTACAATTTGAGTGAAAATGGACAAAATTTGGATTTAATCTGAATTTCAGACTTGAAAAAGCTGAAAATATTAAGAAACTCGAAATATACACATCCTGTGTATTATTCGAGTTGTATATTTTGGATATTCGAGTTGTATATTTTGGATATTCGAGTTGAATATAAGTGATATTCGAGTTGACAACCTTGTAATTCGAGTTGACAATCTTGTAATTCGAGTTGACAATCTTGTAATTCAAGTTGACAACCTTTTAAACAAACTCGAGTTTCAGATCAAACTCAATCGAGTTTCAGATCAACCTCAATCGAGTTTCAGATCAAACTCAATCGAGTTTTACCAAAGACTCAATCGAGTTTTCCAAAGACTCAATCGAGTTTTACCAAAGACTCAATCGAGTTTTACCAAAGACTCAATCGAGTTTTACAAAAGACTCAATCGAGTTTTACACAAGAGTCAATCGAGATTCACATTAAACTCATTCGAGTTTTACTCTAAACTCATTCGAGTTTCACACAATACTCATTCGAGTTTCACTCAAAAATCATTCGAGTTTAATGCTTAGATCATTCGAGTTTGACACACACATTAATCGAGATTGTTGCAATACATCAAGTCTATTCACTGTCTGAGTTAAGTTGATTATTGCTACTAACAAGTTACTGTGTTGTAGATTTCAGTACTAATATGTGTTTTAAAGTGTGATCAAAATTTTCAATCTCAATCGGAGTTCATCAGATCTTGGACAAGTTTCCCAAAGATCAATCAATATTTCTAAAGACGCTCTGGCAATGGGATCAGAAACCAAACCCCCAATTTTATACAGGGGTGAATATGTTCAATGGCGGGAGAGGTTTCTTGAATTTATCAGTTTTCATGATCTGTCCGAAGAGATGCTGAAATCCTTAACTGAAGGACCAACTACTTTCATGGAAACGATCCCAGGAGTACCAACTGGTAATCCCCCAATTCCACCGAGGACTGTTGAGGTCACCAACCTGACAGAGGCCCAAAAGAAGAGAAAATTAGGGGACAAGACTACCAGAAAGTTACTGTTGATATCAATCCCCAATGATATTTACACTTGCCTAACAAATACAAAAACTGCTAAGTCAATTTGGGATGAAGTATGCAAAATCATGAGGGGATCTGACAGAGCTGCCACAAACAGGGCTAGAAACAGCCTAATGACGTTTGAGAATTTCAGAGCTCGTGAAGGTGAACTGTTGGAAAACACTTACCTCAGGTTTGTGAACTTGGCAAGTGAAATGAAAAGAAACGGAGTGACAAAGTCCAACCTGGACATAAATGTCAAATTTCTAAATGTTCTAAATTCTGAATGGGAAAAATATGCTATGATTATCCAACAAACAAAAGATATTGAGGAAATGGATTTTCATATGCTATTTGAAAACCTCAACAACTATCAAGAGGTTGTGTTGAGGAAAATATCAGGAAAGAAGAAAGCTGAAAAAGAAACTGCTGATCCACTGGCTCTACTGGCAGAGAAAAAGTATAAATACAAGCTGAAAAAAGGAGAAAAGAGCTGTAATCAGCAGTACATCTTCCGAATCAGAATCCTCAGATTCATCTGCTGATTCAGAAATAGAAGAGATGAAAAAGCAGATGGCATTGCTTACAAAAGCATTTCAAAAGAAATTCTACAGAAAGCCAACCAACAACAAGATGCGCTATAAAACAGGCTCAAGGAAAATTGAGAAAAAGGATAAATATGAGAAATCTGGAGAAAGTAGTGCACGAAAGACTGACAAATATGAAAAGTCAGACAAATCAGCTAAGAAAGATTCGGAACAGAAATGCTACAACTGTGGAAAACCAGGTCACTATGCCCGTGAATGCAGATCTCCAGTAGTCAAAAACTCAGACTACTATACAAGAAAGGCTCTCTTAGCCAAAGAAAAAGAGTCAGGCAAAGCTCTTATGGCGGAAGATGACCATTGGTTGCAGTTATCAGAAGATGATGACATCTTGGATGAAGATGCTCATATTTGTCTTAAATCAGAAATTTTCAATGAATCTGAATTAAGTGAATCAGCAATGATAGCTGAAGATGAGGTATGGGTTGGATTGACTGACGAAGAGGATGCCGAAAGAAAAGAATCTGAGTCTGATGAAGAGGAAGAAACAGAAGAAGTTGCATTAATGGCAACTGGCCAAAATGAAGTTGAAAATGATGAAGATTCAGAGTCTGAAAACTCAGATGGTTCAGACAAACCAGAGGTACATTCTAATTCAGACTCTGATATTGATGAATCATGTATATTAGAAGAAAAACTAACTAATATGGCCTTTATGCTTAAAAAGTTTGAAAAATCTTTAAAGGCAGAAAAGAAAAATGTTCATTCTTTGGAAAACAAACTTCGAAATGAACACAACTTAGTTCTAGACTTTTCCAAAGATAAAGCATTAGCTTTACGAGCGGTCTCAGACTTACAAGATAAGGAAAGAGAACTTCAAAGAAATATACTCAATCTGAATCACAATATATCTGATTTACAAGAAAGACTGCGAATAGCAGAATTAGAAGCCTCAAACTTTTCTGTAAAATATCATGCTATTTTTGAAGAAAGAACTAAACTTTATGAGAAAATAAAAAAGATGGAGGATGAATTTATCAAAAGAGGGCAAACAGATCAAACAATTTATTTAAATCAACCAAAAGACACAGAATTTTATAACTCTAAATCTGGAATTGGTTGGGAAAATCCTAAGTATCTGACTAAAGCAATATCTAGTTCACCAACACTATATGATGTCAGATACATGAATTTAGGATTAAAAATGACATTTATGAAAACATCTGAAGAAGTAGAATCTAGCAAAGAAATAAAAAGATTACGATCAGACAAAATGCAAAATTCTGGTGATTATACCAAAATAAATGAAACAAGTAATATTCTTGATACTAAATAAGAGTATATTCAAACTTATTCTGAAAAGGATTTGTCTGAATTACCTACTCGATCTCAAAACTTATATTTGCCAAATTCAATTTTAGAACAGATGAATTCTGATCTAGAATTGAAAATTAAAAATTTTGAGACAGAGAATGGAACTCTTAAGGCTGAACTAAGAAAAATGGAACAAATGTTGCAAGATCAGCCTAAGAACATAAAGTTGTCTGATCCACAATCATCTACTTCTCTAGATTCTATAAATACAGAAAAAGAGTTTGATCTGTACATGCACTCTGATGTTAATTCATTAGATCAAATGTTTGGTAAAATTGGTGAATTTATCAAACCTTTGACTAACAAACAATCAAATGGTAATAAAGAACCTGTTAAAATTCTGCAAAGAATGTCTACAGACTCTTTAAAATCATCTGAAAATTCACCATCATTACAACAAAAGAAGGAGAAAACAAAAATTATTGTTCAGTCTCCTAACTTTGAAAAGGGTGAATCATCTTCATCAGCGGACTCAATTGCACGTAAAGTCCAATCTTCAAAAGGTATGAAAAACTTACAGAAGAAACGAGTATCTAAATCTACTAATTCTCATACTTCTTCTATGTCAGATATCATTGTGAACGGTTCGAGAAAACAAGTTTGGCGAAAGAAGAAAAGAGAACAGAAAAACAAGAGTATAGAACAAGAGTGGCGCGTGAAGGACAAAAATGTTACAAATAGAAATAGCAAAATTGAACATTCTGTCTGTAATAATAATAATCTTGTTAATAATTCTTGTATAAAGTTTTCAAGAACGGACTTAATTGCTTTGAATTCTTATGGTTGTAAGCCTGCAATTGTTAAATATAATAAGCTCGTATGGCAACCGAAGAAAAAGGACCCATTTTATGAACAGAAAAAGGTTCCAAAGAAAATTATTTCAAAAACAATTCCACCGCGAATTGTACAAAAATGGATACCTAAAAGAACAGTTCAAAAGTGGTACCTAAAATAACTTCAAATGATAAGCTAAAAGCCATATCTGTTAGAAAAACAAATAATACTATGCATGATTTACCTAAAACAAAAGTACCCAACTACAAGTGGGTACCTCATGTGCTACTTCGTCTTATAGGTAAACCATGTCTGGTATCTTGACTCCGGATGCTCCAAACATATGACCGGACAACGAGACACACTCACGGACTTTGTAGAAAAGTTCTGTGGGACGGTCAGATTTGGAAATGATCAGTTTTGTCCGATCAAAGGATACGGAAGTCTCAAATACGACAAAATCACCATCCAAAAGGTTTTCTATGTTGATGGTCTTGGACACAATCTATTTAGTATTGGACAGTTGTGTGATAAAGGGTTAAAAGTCAATTTCAAAGCCAATCGGTGCAACATCAGATCCGGAGAAGGAAAAGAACTTTTGGCAGGAAACAAGAAAACAAATTTGTACTCCATTGATTTAGCCTCGATTAATCTGAAGAAAGATGTCTGCTTATTGTCAATAGCAACATCTAAAACAGCATGGCTGTGGCATCGTCGCCTTTCACATCTGAACTTCAATGAGTTAACCAACCTAGCAAAAGGAGGGTTAGTTAAAGGGCTGCCGACGCTCAAATTCCAAAAAGAGCAGTTATGTGCGGCATGTGAAAAAGGAAAGATGACAAGATCCACACACAAATCCAAAACAGAACACTCATCCATGAGAGCACTGGAATTATTGCATATGGATTTGTGTGGACCAATGAGAGTACAAAGCATAAATAAGAAACGATATGTATTGGTGATAGTTGATGACTATTCAAGATACACGTGGGTTTTCTTCCTGAGATCCAAATCAGATGCAACCGAAACGATCATAGACTTCGTCCGGAAAATTCAAGTAAAGTTGCAACTCACAATTCAAACAATCCGCTCAGACAACGGAACAGAGTTCAAGAACAAATCACTTGACTCATTCTTGAATTCAATAGGAATTACACATCAGTTTTCAGCTGCTCGAACTCCACAACAAAACGGTGTCGTTGAAAGAAGAAATCGGACACCAGTGGAATCAGCTAGGACGATGTTGGCCTATTCCAATATACCGTTATTCTTGTGGGCAGAAGCAGTTGCAACAGCTTGTTTCACACAAAATCGTTCAATAATAAATAAGAGATTCGGAAAGACTCCTTTTATGAACTGATTAATAAACGAATACCTAATATTAAATTTTTCCATGTCTTTGGATGCAGATGCTTTATTCTAAACGATAAAGACAATCTTGGAAAGTTTAATCAAAAGGCAGATGAAGGAATTTTCATCGGGTATTCAAAGGAGTCAGTTGCCTTCCGAGTGTACAACAAGAGAACCAAGACAGTCAACGAGAGCGTGAATGTCAAATTCGACGAAAGAGTGGTAATGGCTTCTGAACACACCAGTTTAGGACCCGAACCTAATACACAGACTTCATTGGAGTCAACTGAACAAAATGCTGAACACTCAGAATTACATAAGTTGTTTGAGAATTTCTATGAAGACTATTTTGAAAAGCCCAAAACTAATGTTCAAAATTTGGTGCCTGACAGGATTACTGAAGATCCAGTCATAGTCTCTGATCTTTCTCAACAACAAGGTTCAGAAGAAACTGGAGAAGCCTCAACAGCAAATGTGTAGTCGACTACTGAGATTGTACAACCAATTGAACCTCCATATTCTTCTGAAACCCCCATTACTTCTAAACATTCAGAAGCTCCTACCTCAGATGTCCCACCTACAACATCTGAAGTAACTCCCGAACCATATTTAGATCTCAATCCCAACCAAGACCAGATAGAACCGTTTCCACATACTGTTAAGTGGACAAGAAATCACCCAATAGAAAACATCATTGGTGATCCATCCGCGTCAGTCCAAACCAGAAGGGCAACTATAAATGAATGCTAATTTTCAAATTTTTTGAGTAAAATAGAGCCAAAGAATGTAAAAGAAGCCCTTCTGGACGCTGATTGGATTGTAGCGATGCAAGAAGAACTGAACCAGTTCGAACGGTTAAAGGTCTGGAGACTTGTTGAGCGCCCAAAAGACAAATCCATTATAGGCACGAAATGGATCTTTAAGAACAAGAAAGATAAACATGGTGTCATCATTCGGAATAAAGCTCGTCTCGTGGCCAAAGGATACAGCCAACAAGAAGGGATTGATTATGATGAAACATTGGCACCAGTTGCACGAATTGAAGCTATTAGAATGTTTTTAGCTTTTGCCGCTCATAAAAATTTTACAGTATATCAAATGGATGTTAAAACTGCGTTTTTAAACGGGGAGCTAACAGATGAAGTATATACATATCAGCCCGAAGGGTTTACTGATCCTTTGAAACCTGATCATGTATATATTTTAGATAAGTCACTGTATGGCCTTAAACAAGCACCTCGTGCTTGGTATGATGCACTTTCAACATATCTGTTGAAATGTGGATTTACAAAAGGTGCAGTTGACACAACCCTGTTTATAAAACGTCAGGGGTCAGATATCATAGTTATACAAATATATGTAGACGATAAAATATTTGGGTCTACAAATCCAGAATTTTGTAAGAAATTCGCATTTTTAATGTCCCAAAAATTCGAAATGAGCATGATGGGGGAAATAATTTTTTTCTTAGGATTACAAGTAAAACAATTAACTGATGGTATTTTTATCAATCAGTCAAAATATATACAAGACATGTTAATGAAATTTAACATGGTCAATAGTACTCCTATGAAAACTCACATGGCTCCGGATTCTAAGTCAAAACTCGATGCGGACATCTCAGGGAAACCTGTAGATGTGACTCATTATCGAGGTATAATTGGGTCATTAATGTACTTAACAGCTAGTAGACCAGATATTATGTTTGCTACATGTGTCTGTCCTAGATATCAGGCAAATCCTAAAGAATCACACTTAACAGCTGCGAAACGAATTTTAAGATATCTCAAAGGAACTCCAAATCTTGGTTTGTGGTATCCTAGAGAATCTTCATTTAATCTGACTGCTTTTTCTGACGCTGATCACGCAGGTGATAAGATGGACAGAAAGAGTACGTCTGGAGCAGTACAATTCTTAGGTGACAAACCCGTATGTTGGTCATCCAAGAAACAACATTGTGTTTCATTGTCTACAGCTGAAGCAGAGTACGTTGCTGTATCGTCTTGCTGTTCTCAGGTGTTGTGGATGAAGAGCCAACTGCACGATTACGGGTTTACACCAAAGAAAATTCCAATATATTGTGATTCTCAGAGCGCAATAGTTATTGCATCAAATCCGGTGCAACATTAAAAAACAAAACACATTGACATTCGGTATCATTTCATAAAAGATCATGTAGAAAATGGAAATATAGAATTATATTTTGTACCTACTGAATATCAACTAGCTGATTTGTTTACCAAAGCGTTAGATGAAAAGCGGTTTAATTTTTTGGTATACAAATTAGGTATGTTGAATCGTTAAGATTTAATAATTCAGTAGTTTCAAAATATAATTTTAAAATTTTCAATTTTTTTTAGTGATTTTTATCTGATGTTAAATTCATGAATCATAAAAAGTTTTTATTCTTTGGAATTTTACAAGATCTGGATTGTCATGTGCAAGGGGAGCAGAAAAGAAATTTATCTGATTTTGAGTAAATCTGATAAAAATTATCTGTTATTTTGTAGGGGGAGCAGAGCTGAGAAAATGAATATACATTTGAGGGGGAGTAACTTTCAGAAATCCAAGGGGGAGCAAATGCGTATTATTAATATGTTTAATATTTTTAATTTTTTTTTGTTTTCATTTTTTTTGCTTTATGTGTGTATATTTTTTTTAGTATGTATATTTTTTTTAAGTCCATTTTAAATTTTTTTTTTTTTTAAAAAAAAACAGAATTTTTTTTTTGTTTTGTTTTGTGTGGTTTAAATTTTTTTTTTGAAATTCAAATTTTATCTTGATATTTGTTAATTTTTTTTTTCGTAGTCACAATATTTGATTGAAAAGATACATAGTGGGCTAATGTGAATTAGATGATGGGCCGGGTTGTTCAAATTTGGAAAAAATTAAAATGGGCCGGCTCGTTTGACTATAAATTTGAATTTTCAAATTCAAAACATTTTTCCGGAAAATCTTTTCTTCATCTTCTCCAACAAGATTTCTTCACTTCAAAGAAACCACAAACCCACAACCGACATCTTTTCATCAAAATTGTGAGTTAAAGTTCTTATTTTTTTATTATTTGAGTTTGATTGTTTTTATTTTTAGTGTAAATGTTCAGTGTGAGTTGTTTGAAACTATGTCTTCGTATTTTTTGTTGTTTATGTTCTTGAGCGATAATGGAGATTTCTACTGTTGGTTCATGAAATTGCAATTAATTGTGTGATGAAGTTCGTATTGGTATTATGACCATGAATCTGAAGTTTCATAAGTCATTTTTACATCACACAAACAAAATCACTGATTTTTCTAATGAAACAGTTTCGAGTTCATAAATAACCTGAAATTTGAATTTTTAACAACTTTAAAGTTGTTTTTGTTCAAAGTTCAGTAAAACAAATGTGTTTAAAATACATTTTCGAAGGGGGTACATGTTTTAAAAGACTGAAAATGATCCCTGAACTTAAATTCATCAAATCAGTGAGTATTGGACTTGTAATAAAATAAAATGGTATTTCTCGATCAAAAGAGTCATTCGAGTTGCAATAAGAGTCATTCGAGTTGCATCATAAGTCATTTGAGTTGCATCATAAGTCATTCGAGTTGCATCATGAGACATTCGAATTGACTCATATAAAACTCAAGAGTTAATCGAGTTGAGAGCAATAATATTCGAGAAACATTTGTGTTTCATACGAGTTGACAAGTGTGTGTGTAACATTTAGAAAATTTTCAGAACATAATTGCTTAAAGCTTATTCGAGTTGGGACAATGGTCTTATCGAGAAAATGACTTAGTCATTCGAGTTGAGTGTTAGATTCCAATGTTTAATTCGAGTTTAGTACATATTTTATTCGAGTTTCATGTATATGTCATTCGAGTTTTATAGAGACTTATTCGAGTTTCATGTATACATCATTCGAGTTGTGTATAAGCTTATTCGAGTTTCATGTATACATCATTCGAGTTGTGTATAGGCTTATTCGAGTTGTTTCATGTGTCACTCGACATTGTTCAAGAGTCATTCGAGAAACTTGTAGTTTTATTCGAGTTTCAACAGAAAATTTTTCTAAGTGTGGAATTTTTTATGTTTTAAGAAAAATGTCACATTTTTTAAGAAATTGTTATAAATTCGTGTTTTTCTAACATTGGTCTCTAAACGATTGATCTGGAGTCCTTTCAATAATTATCTATTATTGTCCGGAATCCCGATGCCTTAAAAAGAAAATCACAAGTTTTTACAATTTCTGATAAAATGGTACAATTTTTCTACATTTTGAAGGATGTCATTTGTGTACATGATCTGACTAACATGATGTTCTTATTTTTACAGGTGTTCAAATGGCATCTCCAGTACAATCTCAGAACTCCAATTCCTCTGACTCCCATTCATCATCAAATCATACCCTTGTATCTACCCCTGTTCGGTCTACTTCAGTTGCCCGTCCATCACAATCAAACGTTATCCCAGATAACCAACTAGTAAAACCTAAACATTGCCTTCCTTTCCGAGATAATAACCATCGTCTAGATACCAAGATTATTAAAGTTAGTCATCCTATCATTGTTGACATTCTAAAAGGCCATCCACTAGGTTATCTGCTTCAATACAACCGTCTATTCCACAAGTGTATCTACAACAATTTTGGCACACTGTCAAATTTGTTCCTGCTGACGGAAATCAACACTTTAAAGTGACAATAGACCAGTTCAAGACAAAAATCACTCTCGCCAGACTTCGTCACAATCTATTTCTTCCTAGACGTATAGACACAGTTAACTTCCCAGAGTTGGCTGACTTTGAAGACTTTGTTTCAGATGAGGAGCTGGTACATGATTTAATCTGCTTGGGCTACTCAAAGCCACTACCGAAGAGCTCAAAGTTTCATAGGAATGGTTTAAATGGAGAATGGTATACACTCTTTGGAATCATAAATAGGTGTATGACTTCAAAGCACACAGGCGTTGACAGATGCAGCATTCATTGCTTGAGGATATTTCATGGAATAACATTCAACAAGCATTATGATTATGCTCAGTGCATATGGGAGGATTTGAAAGAGATTGTTCTTGCAAAAACTACAAATAGAGCAAGAAAATTTGTTCCGCTTCAGAGATTCATACAGATTCTTATCCGAGGGATTCTTCGTGCTAATGAAAATATTCTGAAGCGAGCCAATTCTCAACGATGTCCGGATTATGTTATGATGAGCTTACACGAAGTGCCGGACTCCCCAAATGCAAACATTATGCCAATTCCAGAGTCTTTGCTTAAATATGCGGATCAAGAGAGTGAGAATGTGCGATTATATAGGATAGATCATGCTCCGATAGAGACCCAGGAACCGGGATCTTTTAGCGCAGGAGCCTTAAGAATAGAGGAACCTCAGCAAGGGGCTGAAGTTCAGGTTGCCCATTCTGAGAGTGAGGGAGATGTTAGTGTAAGGGGTGGTGAGGAAGAAGCTGAAAAATCAGATTCTGAGAGAATGTTGTCAGATATACAAGAAGAAGAAGGAGAAGGAGATGATGATGATGATGATGGTGATGATGGAGGTGATCATCATGAGGGAGGTGGTATGATGATAGATATTGTAGGAACTGCTGAAGAGAGTTTGAGGGATACCATTACCCTAGAAAGCCGGGAATTAACCACATCTACTGTTAGCTTCCTATGAGAGTTAGCATTGAACAAGTCAGTATCCCACTGACAAGTGCACACCTACCTATCCACTCAGTCTTCTCTCAACAGGAGACTGTTTCAATTGAACACATGGATGAACCATTTAATCTATCCGAAAGTCACTTGGACTTAATGGATATTGAAACAAGTGCACAACTGCCCGTGTGTACGACTTCTTTTCAATCACTGAGTCTAGCTCCTATACAGCTTAGGACACTTGAGTCACCTTCATTAGTTGAAGTTAGTGTGGTTGAACTTAGTGTTCCCACTGGAACATCCTTAGTAACGGAAGCATTTGTTGCTCCGTCACTTGAAGAGGGTGGAAGTCCAGTCAGAGAAACAACTTTACCAACTCTGAGCACTGGCCACACAGAAGTACTTTATACAAGTTCGACTGTTGTGACAACTGGAAGTCTACGTGACCCAGTGGTGACATTATCCCCATTCGTTACTGAATCAACGTTGACAAAAGCATTGAATGAAGCTGTGTCTGGAGTAAACACACATGTATCTACTCAATTAGCTGAGGTCATGGCACAGATGTCTAACATCCAGAAGATTTTAAAGGGGAAGGATGTTGCAGAAGAATCGGTCAAGCAGACTGAATCAAAACAAGTCATTGAAGAATTAAAAGAAGAATTGCAGGACTTTGTATTTGAACAGTTTGATGAGATGAGAGAACGCATGATCAGTTTGGAAAGAACAGTGATAACAACGTTAGGTAATCTATCAGAAAGGGTGGCTGCAGTTGAAGAAACTTGCAAGGCTCAAGCTTCCTCATCCAAGAGGAAACATGATGAGCATGATGAGGACTCCGATGATGCTCCTCATGAGGGGGAGAAGAGGAGAAAGCTTGATGAACCAACACCTGGGGTATTAATGATTACATACCCAGAAAAGGAGCCGGAAGTTCAGGAGAGAGAAGCAGGGGGCTCTAATGAATCAGCTGGTGAACAAAGAGAGCTGGGATTGATTCTACATGAAGATGTTCCAGTTCCTTTGAACATTCAGTCTGATATTTATCACTTTGTTGAATATATTGATTCAGATGAAGACGTTCAAGAGAAGACTCATGAGCTAAGTATTCAAGGTATAGGAGAAGAGAAAGAGGAATATATTGAAGTTTCAGAAGATGATGATATAATTGCTTTGATTGATGTTGATTTCAGAGCTGAAAGGATTGAGGAGGAGGAAGGGTTAGTTGAGGAGATTTTAAAGGATATTGAATCGACACCAACGGTTGAAAAGCCTGAGGTGGTTGTACAAGTTAAAGAGGAATTTGAAGAGTTTCCTGTTGAAAGCAGTATTGCTCAAGAAAAGGTTGTGCTGAATGAGGTTGAAGTGATGGATAGGTTTTTCAACGAGTATGTGCTTGCCGATGAATCTAAGAAACAACATAGACTTAGATTTGAAGCACAACAAGTGGTTCAGAGGGAGATACAAGATATGCTGACATTGTTGAATAAGGATGAGATCAACAAGAAGAAGGTGAAAAAGATTGAGCTTCCAGAGAATAGATCTGCGGAGTTTATTAGAAAAAGGAACAAGATGCCATATACTGAAGATATTCTGGAGAAACGGATCTTTTGCAAGAAACAAGCTCCATGTTCATTCCACAAGTTGTTTAGAGTACTAGAGCCGAACATGCCTAATCTGGTTAACTATGCCAGTTTTCTGAGAAACAAAACACAGGAGGTTGAGAAGGTCAAGAGTGAATTCAGAATAGTTGACCTGGTGAAGATTGAAAAAGAAAGATTTGTCAAGATTTTTTATCCAAAGTTCACAGTCACTAGATCAGATGGAAATACTTATGTGTTCACAGAAGCTGATATGTTCAACATGCACTTGGTAGACATTGAAGATCTTTTTGATGAATTGTGCAGAAACAAAAGAAATGAACACTGTAGATTTGCGCTTAAGACACTGTTTCACTTCATGCATACCAAGTTGGTATTGATGTCAGTGCAAGATCTACAGATAGGGGTTGAAAGAGGCATGAGGAAGATCAACATGACAGCGCCTCACAGAGATATCAAATTTGCTAGTGAGCTGAAAGAATTTCAAGTGATCATGGTGAAGCATCCAGCAGTCATGTATAAAGATCGGAATAAGAAGTTAAGAGCAATGAGGAGTGTAGAGCTGAACAAGTTTTCAGATGGAACTCTGATTAAAGTTTTAAGTGGTTTGAAAGGTAAGCTTGCAGCAGATCAGAAAAGAAAGACGAAGAAAGAAGCTTTATCTGTTAACGACCGAAGACTCATGGTTGAGTTTATTTCAAAGATTGAATGGAGGCTTTCGGATCATAAAAGTATCAGAAGATTTGAACAAAAGCTGGGCTTATCGGTTTAACGACTTTGCTATTTTCATCAAAGGGGGAGAATGTTAGGATATGTTTTAGTTGATGAAAACAAAGTCTAGGGACTATTTTGTATTTCCTTGATAGTTACTTAAATTGTATAAATAGCATCTTTGACTTTCTATTTGAAGATAGATCTGACAATTATCATTTTGTACGTATTCAATTCAGAGAAAGGAGCTACTGTTCACGAATATTCTCAATCATCATTTTGTAATCATCAGTTCTTCAATCTAATCATTCGGTCAGTGTTAATTCCTTTTATTGTTCGTAATAATTTCATATTGTTGATTGATTGGTAGAAACTTAATTTCACAGTAGGTTACATGATAATCTACATAAATATATGTAGAATATACGTATTAAAACAGTGATATACTTTGGTGTTTTTTTTTTGTTTTTTAATTTTCTTTGCATAGCCGTTGACCGTTGTTACTTGGAAATGGAAAATTACTATGTGGTTCATCGGTTGAGAGTTGAAATAAAGTTAAGTTGTGTTTGACTATTTTCTATTTTGTACAAATGTTTTGAAATTTTTGTAATCAAAGGGTCTCTTTGTGATTTTTGCACAGGCCCATGAAATCCATGACACGGCCCTGCATAGATTATGAATAGTAATATTAATCTACATAAAATGATATAAAATTATGTAACATTTTATATAGACACATTATATTTTTAAATAGAATACGTTAATTTTTCAGCAATTAAATAATTTTCTATATAGAAAAAAAATATTTTTTTATAAAAAAACATTTTTTTACTATAAAAATCAATTCTCATGAAAGAAAAATAAAATGAAAATGAAAAAAAAGTTAGTGAGAGAAAGAGAAAAAACAGATTTTATTCTTCCAAAAATACATTTTTCACACATATTTAAGATTTCTCACTATCAAAGTTCTAAATAATTAAAAAATTATCATCCAATATATCAACCATTGATTCTATTAATCCAAAGGTCATAAAAGGTTATTAAGTTCTCACAATATTTATGGTTATCAATAGAACTATTCCTTATATATATATATATATATATATATATATATATATATATATATATATATATATATATATATATATATATATATATATATATATCCACGTATATGTGCGTCAACAAACGTAGTACCAATAAATGAGTAAATAATAAGCCACGTGTCGTGCACTCATTTGGTTTGTCATGTGCTGCGTTCTTTTATCATTTGATTTAGTAAATTTAATTTATATTTTAAAGTGTATCAATTCTATTCCAAACTGATCTTAATAATTAATTAATTAAAATTTTAAATAAATTCTATTATTCATAAAATAATAAAATTATTATATTACACATAGTTGTAAATATTTGGTTTTTAAATTAACCCCATGTAATACATGGGTATTAATCTAGTATTATAATAAAGGAGAATATCTCATTGCCACGTGTCATCCTATCAACAAATTATTTTTTAATTTTCCCACTCTTTTTTCCTAATTTAGAACTATTCAATAATAAATTTAATTAATTAAAAAAATATATAAATAACTTTTTGTCTTTCTTTCCTAATTTATATCCTTACAATAATCACTTAAATTTATTATATTAAAAGCAATTAAACCAATAGGTTACTAATAACTAAAACATATATATTGTCTTTAAATTTAATACATGCATATTATAATTGTATTTATTTTTGTATAATTAATATCTTAAAAGAGATATTTATTTATTAATATAACATAAATTTTTTAGTTAAATCATATTAAGTTTAAAATGTTGACAAATTAGATACAAATTTTGCTTCTTATATTTCATATGTTTTCATTCATAAATATTCTACAAAAGTGTTGACTTATAAAATTTAAACTAATTTATAAAAATTAAAATATACTTTTATTCTTAAAATTTTCTATTATTATTACTTATTAGTAGCAATTATAATAAATTATCAATCCGTTTTTTAGAAATTCTAAAAAATATGAATGAAAATATGAATTGATAAAAATAGTACACTTAATAATATAATCTATATATATTAATAAAAGAAAAACATCTATTATTAAAAGAAAAATATCTCATGCCACGTGTCACTACCTCATCTCTCTAAATTTAGCCCTTTTTTTCATAATTAGATTTCTAATATATATATATAGAATTTGGTTCTACGGCGTACCATGTGAAATCCGGAGTACCCAACGCACCATTCATCAACCACAGGATCAAAGATATAGGGGAGGGGCATGATGGACATTCAACGTGATTTCAGCTTCATTAAGGGAATGATCATTCACATTGGTTGATCATTCACATTAGTCAATTGATCATTCACATTACTTAATTGATCATTCACAACACTTATTTAACTATTTATACTTCTTGTACACTTATTTGATCATTCACATTACTTAATTAACCATTCAAATTACTTAATTGACCATTCACATTACTTAAATGATCATTCACATTACTTAATTAATCATTCACATTACTTAATTGACCATTCACATTACTTAAATACATTTAACATTAATGGTATGTAGAAGATGAAGTCTAACATTGCTGTTCTCGTCATTAATCAAATGTGAATGGACATTTACCTAATGTGAATGACCATTCACATTAGAAGACTGATCATTCACAAAACGTAGTTGACAATTAACATGAATAATGTAAGGTGCTGATATTATTTTACCAATGTGAATGGTGAAATTTACTAATGTGAATGGCCATTCACATTAGCTGAATGATCATTCACATTGGTTGATGTTATTAATGTTTGATAGATTTGAGAATTTGAGCGTTACATGAATGACCATTGTTACTGTTTGTCATTAATCTTGTTACTGCTTGTTAGTAGTTGACGATGCACAGCATACATGTTGTGCTGATATGGTACAACCAATGTGAATGGTGAAATTTACTAATGTGAATGGCCATTCACATTATCTGAATGATCATTCACATTCGTTGATGTTATTAATGATTGATAGATTTGAGAATTTGAGCGTTACATGAATGACCATTGTTACTGTTTGTCATTAATCTTGTCACTGCTTGTTAGTAGTTGACGATGCACAGCATACATGCTGTGTTGATATGGTACAATCAATGTGAATGGTAAATTTCCTAATGTGAATGGTAATTCACATTAGCTGAATGATCATTCACATTTGTTGATGTTATTAATGTTTGATAGATTTGAGAATTTGAGCGTTACATGAATGACCATTGTTACTGTTTGTCATTAATCTTGTTACTGGTTGTTAGTAGTTGACGATACACAACATACATGCTGTGCTGATATGGTACAACCAATGTGAATGGTAAATTTCCTAATGTGAATGGCCATTCACATTAGCTGAATGATCATTCACATTGGTTGATGTTATTAATGTTTGATAGATTTGAGAATTTGAGTGTTACATGAATGACCATTGTTACTGTTTGTCATTAATCTTGTTACTGTTTGTTAGTAGTTGACAATGCTCAGATTCACATGTTGTGCTGATATTATTTTACCAATATGAATGGTCAAATAAGCAATGTGAATGATCATTTAAGTAAGGTGAATGATCAATAAAGTAATGTGAATGATCATTTAAGTAACGTAAAATGTTAATTAAGCAATGTGAATGATCATTTAAGTAATGTGAATGGTCAATTAAGTAATGTGAATGATCAATTAAGTAATATGAATGATCAATTAGTCAAATAATTATTGTGAATGATCAAATAAGTGTAAAACAATTGTAAATAGTCAAATAATTCTTGTGAATGATCAAATAAGTGTTGTGAATGAATAACTAAGTAATGTGAATGATCAATTAACTAATGTGAATGATCAATTAATGTGAATGATGAATTAAGTAATGTGAATGGTCGTTGTAATTACGAAAATACCCTTCCAGCCAAAAAAAAGGGGGGGCGCGCATGGAATTGTATTTTTTGATCACAACCATTGATTTATTTAATCTTGTGGCTTTGGATGGGTACCCTTGGTACACTGGATTTTTGAAGGGACTCTTTTGAATCTATATATATATATATATATATATATATATATATATATATATATATATATATATATATATATATATATATATATATATATATATATATATATATAGGGAAGGGTTATTTTAAGAACCACAAATATTGTGAGAACTTAAGAACCTTTTATAGCCTTTGGATAAATAAAATCGATGGTTGATATATTGGATGATAATTTTGTAATTATTTAGAACTTTGATAGTGGGGAATCTTAAAAAGATGTGAAAATGGTATTTTTGGAAGGAAAAAATCTGCTTTTTCTCTTTCTCTCTCTTACTTTTTTTCATTGTCATTTTATTTTTCTTTCATGAGAATTGATTTATATAGTAAAAAAACGTTCTTTTATAAAAAAATATTTTTTTTATATAGAAAATTATTTAATTGCTAAAAAATTAACGTATTTTATATAAAATATTGTGTGTCTATATAGAATGTTTATATAGAATATTTTTTTTCTATACAGAATATGTTAACGAACATATTCTATGTATATTTTACGTAGAATGACATGCAATCTACGTAGAATGTCGTGTAAAATGTCAAGTATCATATATTCTACGTAGATTACATGATAAAATATGTCAAAAACGTATTGAAACAAAAAAAGAAGATTTTATTAGACATTTTATCAAACAATTAGTATGCAACTGATATAAAATCTACCAAAAAGACATTGAATAGCAATGTTAATCTACATAAAAAGATATAGAAATGTATAAAAAAACATAAAAATATATGAAATATATAATAAACATAACATTCTACATAGATTATGTGTGATTTTTTATAAGTAGTCTTGTATAATATTCTATGTAGATTATCAAGTAATCTACATAGATTATCATGTAAAACATCTAATAACTATTACATTCATTATAAATCTAATGTCTTACAAATAATCTTCATTACAAAACATGGAAATGAATCTGTCATATTCTATGTAAAGTATCGACAAACATATTCTATGTACAATCTACGTAGAATGTCATGCAATCTACGTAGAATGACATGCAATCTACGTGGAATGGCATGCAATCTACGTGGAATGCCATGCAATCTACGTAGAATGACATGCAATCTACGTAGAATGTCGAGTAAAATGTCAGGTATCATATATTCAACGTAGATTACATGATAAAATATATCGAAAACACATTGAAACAAAAAAAAAGATTTCATTTAGACATTTTATCAAACACTTGATATGCACCTGATATAAAATATACCAAAAAGACATTGAATAGTAATGTTAATCTACATAAAAAGATATAGAATTGTAATAAGAAACATAAAAATATATGAAATATATAAGAAACATAACATTCTACAAAGATTATGTGTGATTTTTTACAAGTAGTCTTGTATTATATTCTATGTAGATTATCATGTAATCTACGTAGATTATCATGTAAAACATCTAATAATTATTACATTCATTATAAATCTAATATCTTACAAATAATCTTCATTAGAATACATGGAAAACGAATCTGTCATATTCTATGTAGAATATCGACAAACATATTCTTTGTACAATCTACGTAGATTGGCATGCAATCTACGTAGAATGTCGTGTAGTATGTCAAGTATCATATATTCTACGTAGATTACATGATAAAATATACCAAAAACCACATTGAAACAAAAAAAGAAGATTTCATTTAAACATTTTATCAAACACTTGGTATGCAACTCATATAAAATATACAAGAAACGCATTGAATAGTAATGTTAATCTACATAAAAAGGTATAGAATTATATAACATTCTATATAGACACATAATATTTTTATATAGAATACGTTAATTTTTTAATAATTAAATAATTTTCTATATAGAAAAAAATATTTTTTTTGTAAAAAACGTTTTTTTTACTATTAATATCAATTTTCATAAAAGAAAAAGAAAATGAAAATGAAAAAAAAAGTAAGAGAGGGAAAGTGAAAAAGAGATGCATACAATAAAAATATGGAGAGAGAAAGATAATATTTTTTAATTCCAAAAATACCATTTTGATCCAAGGGCTCTAAAAGGTTCTAAGTTCTTACAATCTTTGTGGTTCTTAGAATGTCATGCAATCTATGTACAATCTACGATGTATCTATCATATTCTATGTTGAGCATCGACGAACGTATTCTATGTACAATCTACGTAGAATGTCATGCAATCTACGTAGAATGTCATCCAATCTACGTAGAATGAAAAGCAATCTACGTAGAATGCCATGCAATCTACATAGAATGTCGGGTAGAATGTCAAGTATCATATATTCCACGTAGATTACATGATAAAATATACCAAAAACACATTGAAACAAAAAAAAAAAAGATTTCATTTAGACATTTTATCAAACACTTGGTATGCAACTGATATAAAATATACCAAAACCACATTGAATAGTAATGTTAATCTACATAAAAAGCTATAGAATTGTATAAGAAACATAAAAATATATGAAATATATAAGAAACATAACATTCTACATAGATTATGTGTGATTTTTTACAAGTAGTCTTGTATTATATTCTATGTAGATTATTATGTAATCTACATAGATTATCATGTAAAACATCTAATAACTATTACAATCATTATAAATCTAATATCCTACAAATAATCTTCATTATAAAACATAGAAAATGAATCTGTCATATACTATGTATAGTATCGACGAACATATTTTATGTACAATCTACGTAGAATGTCATGCAATCTACGTAGAATGACATGCAATCTACGTAGAATCTAATGCAATCTACGTAGAATGACGTGTAGAATGTCAAGTATCATATATTCTACGTAGATTAAATGATAAAATATACCAAAAACACATTGAAACAAAAAAATAAGATTTCATTTTGACATTTTATGAAACACTTGGTATGCAACTGATATAAAATATACCAAAAACACAATGAATAATAATGTTAATCTACATAAATAGATATAGAAATGTATAATAAACATAAAAATATATGAAATATATAAAAAAACATAACATTCTACATATATTATGAATAGTAATGTTAATCTACATAAAAAGATATAGAATTATATAACTTTCTATATAGGCATATAATATTTGTATATAGATTACATTAATTTTTTAGCAATTAAATAATTTTCTATATAAAAATTATTTTTTTATAAAAAACATTTTTTAATATTAAAATCAATTCTTATAAAAGAAAGAGAAAATGAAAATGAAAAAAAAGTAAGAGAGAGAAAGTGAAAAAGAAATGCATACAATAAAAAAGGTGGAGAGAGAAAGATAATATTTTTTATTCCAAAAATACCCTTTTGATCCAAGGGCTCTAAAAAGGGCACAAGTTTGAAATGGGTAGGGAGTTCCACGGCTCAATCGAGGATTTAAAGACGTGAAAGCGGAGTTCAAAGCTATAATAAGGCAATCCATGGGCATGGAACCCCGAAATAGCCAGCCAGTTGCTAAGACGATTCCCACTCAAGCATTCTCATTCAACGGTACTCTAATTTTGAAGTAGACAGCAAGCAAGAGCTTCTCAGCCCCCTATCTTTGAGGTTCTTAAAAGAACCTCTCCCTATATATATATATACATATATATATATATATATATATATATATATATATATATATATATATATATATATATATATATATATATATATATATATATATATATATATATATATATATATATATATATATATATAGATTTTACTAATCTATCTTTACTAATAAAAGAGTAAATATACTCAACTCTCATGAAGTCACGTGTCATCTCCATGAATCGACACGTGACATTTATAGTTTTTGAAAAATAATAAATAAATTTAAACTATATCTATCTATATCTAATATAATCTACTTTTAAATTCAAATTAAATCAAATCTGACAAAATCTAATACTCTAGTAACTTATTAATTATAATATAATATAATAAATGTTTAAAATATTTAAAAAGAATGATTACCATTCATGTGTGTGTGTAGAATTATAAAAATTAATAGGTCATAATAAATAATAAGATCATTATTATATATTTTTGTTTATTAATAATATTTATATATTTACCTTTTAGTTTATTATATATTATATAGATATATAAAATATTCGTTTAATACGCGGATAATAAACTAGTATATACTAATAAAAGAAGACCTCTAATATCACGATTCACGTGTCACTATCTCATCTATCTAAATTTTTTATTTCCCTTCTTTTTTTCACAATTAGATTTCTATTTAACTAAGTTATTGTTAAAAGAAGATATGAAATCTAATTCAAATACTTTCATATTTAATCCATGTAATTAAAAACAAAAATATTTTAAACATTCTAATATTAATCTAGATTTACTTTTAAGACTAAAAAAAGTTGATATTTTTATTAAAACAATAAAATTATTATCTTATAAATATGATATTTTCTCGGTATAGAAAAATCAATTATAATCTACGAATTGTAATTTGAGAAATCATGTTTATTTATTTAAAATATATCCAACGGTCATTGAATATAATTGTAATATCCGATTTCGGGAAAGATACGTGGAATTATTTAATTGGGTTGATTATAATATTATTATTGAGTTGGACGAATTATCGAATTATACGTGGAATTGTCACGTGATAAAATTTAGGTTAACTGAGTTACGGGATTAAGTTTTATATGACATTGCAACCTTGGTGATTATTAATTAATTTGGGACCCGATGATATAAAATTGTATTTTATAATAGCAGGATCAGATATTTGGTGTCGGACCAAGTTATAACCAAAACGTATTTAAGGTTGAGCTGCTTATTTGCTTTCATCCCTTTCTCCCTTTTGCAATCAGAAACATAAGTGTATCTGTGTGCTTGTGACCTCCAGCAGCAGCAAAAGCAAAGCAGAACCATGAGAAAATCCTTCAAATTCGTCATCAACTTCTTCTCTTGAGTTAGGTAAGTTTTGAGCCTCAATCTTGTGAATTATGTGTTGTTAGTTGTTAGATGGAAGTTGAATTGGGTTGGTGTATGCTTAAGTAAATTCGGAATGTTGGTAACGAAAATAATGAGCTGAAAGTGAATTGGGGTCTTAATCGCCTTGCTGTGTAAGAAACAAAGCGTTTTGGGTTCTGTTCGTCCGTGAGCGCGGCCGCGATCCCCTGATTGCGGGGCGCGATGTTCTTGAGATTAGCCCGGACCGCGTTGCCCTGGGCGCGGTGGGTCGCGGGCGGTTTGGGTTGAGCGCGAGCCGCGTTGAAATGAGCACGACCGTGACGAGGAGTGTGATCGGGATCAAGAGAGCGCGACCGCGATTGTGGGAGCGCGGCCGCGATCTGGCTAGGGTTTAGGGTTAGGGTTTTCAGCTTTGTGAGTCTTGTGTTTGGGAATCTGGGCTTGTGTGTGTTTCTTGTAAACTGTTGTAACATCCGTCATTTCGACCTGGTACGTGGAATTATTTTAGTGGATAAATATTCTATTAATATTGGGTTGGTCCAATTATATCCCGTTTCGTGGATTGATACGTGTCGGGATTGGGCTTGCGTGTCATCGGGTCATAATTTTAATGAACGAATTATATTTTTGGGATCGTGGGATTAAATGGGTTAAATGGGCATTAATAGTGAAAATGTAATATCGGGTTCGGGTTATTGGGTTCGGGACCGGTTGAGATAGGGACGTACATATATGTGCTTATCTTCTTTTTCCTTATCCATTCCTAAAACCTAAAGAGTGTGTATGTGTGTGTTTTGGGTAAAAGACTCCAGCAAAGAACCAAGATTCAAGCTCCAATAGATTGTGAAATCTGGGATTTAATCTCATCATCTCCTTTGTGTGTGGTGTTCTTGGACTTCAAGGTAAGGATTCTTAAATTTGGTCTTCAAATTTGTTGTATATGTTGTGATGGATTGGGAATTGGTTTGAAAGTTTTTAAGGGCCAGTTATGTATGGTTTTGTATGCATATTTATGGTTAAATTCGTGTAAGGAAGGAGTTGATACTCCTGGGCAACCATGAAAATCGTAGGTCAAGATCAGGGGTTTCGCGGTGTCGCGGCGCGACCACCAGAGGGTCGGCGGCGCAACCAAGGGCCTGTAGTGAAAATCCGAATTTAATCTTGTGAAAGGGGTTTTGGGTCGAATTGCGTCGGGTTCCTTCGGGATTGCTTGGGTTGGGTTTTGTTTGGGTTTGGGGTCTCGTTGGGAGTTCATTAAGTCGAGTTTGGGTCGGGTTTCGAGTATTGACCGGGTTTTGGTTTTGTGGGATCGTCGGGTTATTGTGATTGTATGATATGTGTTACTTGGGATTGTGTTTAATCATTGGGCTACCGTGATTACAGGGACTAGCGGATCTCGAGCCGGATTCGATTAGGGCGTTCAGACTTCGGGAAATCAGGCAGGTGAGTACTCGAGTTCTTTTACAAACGCGCGCCGTCTTTAGTGTTTATAGTTGTGTAGCTATATCGTGCCTGTTTTATATATATGAGACAGGGACGTGAACCTCAGGTATACTCTATTCCTTATACGTGTTATGTATGAGATGTGAGATCGATTCCAGGGGTCCGTGATGTGTTCCATACGGACAGTGAGTCGCGAAAGGGATCGCGCGGGTTGACTGTCCCTAACAGTCCTTGAGGCGTATATATACGGCAGGGCCTGTAGCCGGGTCGCTCCTGTGCTACAGGGTTATTGCCGCTCACTGCTGTGTGCGGTGTGTCGGCCGGGGAAGGGTCCCCTCAGGGCCAGGGTGTTATTCCGATCTCATACTTGTGCCTTATACCTGTGTGTGGGGCAACAGGGACAGGGGCAGGGACAGGGATTGCGTGTTATGTGCTTATGTGCCGTGTCAACCCTCGCGTGCTCACGGGCTTTATAGCTCATGTATTCGAGTCTAACATGTTCAGGGAATCAGAAGGGATCTCAGCCGCAACCGAGGTAGATCCGAGATGGATTGAAGATCCGTAATGGTTTCATGTTTGAATAGAACAATCTGTGATAGTTGTTTTGGGAATGTATGTTGGTTTAATCGAGATTGCGAATATTCTGGAATGTAATCGTATGTTATTATCTATGTGTTAAAGTTTTAAATTTGTCGTAATCTGCATAATCCTATGACACGTGTGTTATAGATCCGTTGCGTCATTGCCACTTATGATATTATGTTGACGTGGCATTTCCGGGATCGGGAGGGGTGTTACACTGTGTATAGAGTTATTGAGTTGTGATTGTGATATAGAGTTATCGTATTGTGATTCCAGGGTCTCGAGTTGATAGGGTTGGGGACGGGCAGGGAACCGAGACTTGAGGAGTGAGTTTCCAGGGTCAGGTGAGTTAGCATGTTTTTCTGAGATACTTGTACGATTATTTATTTAATACTTGCATGATCTTTTACTGAGCTCTCTTACGAGATTATTATGAGTTTACTACGAGCTTTTTATCGAGATATTATCATGCATGTATTATTGAGCTTTACTGTATTTGAGACACATGAGCTACCGAGTTACTAAACCGCGCGACTGGGCAGCGGTCAGGTCACTCCCGATTCCCTTTTGAGTCCTGATGACTGCTTCGTGCGGTCTAGGGATTTGGGTACGTGGATTCGTCTACACGGGTTGAGTACCCATTCTGAGCTATCCTGTAGGATCTCATATACTTTGTTAAGTAGAGAACGTTGAACACATTATTACTGAGTTTACTTATCTTTTACTGAGTTTTTATAATCGTACACTAACACTTACATTCTCACCAGCTTTAGCTGACCTATGTTTATATGTGTGTATCTCAGGTGACCAGAGATCTAGTAGGCCTGCTGGACCCAAGTAGATTTACTTTTGCTGTGTTTGAGGAGTTAGCTACCTTCCTTAGCCGTTATGCGCATCTACTTGCTTCGAGCTAGATTCCGAGGACAAAAGCTTCATAAGGAGGGAGGACTTGTAACATCCTGATTTCGGGAAAGGGACACGAAATTATTTTATTGAGTTAGACGAATTGTCGAATTATACGTGGAATTGTCACATGATAAGATTTTTGGTTAAACGGGTTACGAGATTCAGTTTTATAAGAAATTACAACCTTGGTGATTATTAATTAATTTGGGACCCGATGATATAAATTTGTATTTTATAATAGCGGGATCGGATATTAGGTGTCGGACCGAGTTATAACCAAAACGTATTTAAGGTTGACCTGCTTGTTTGCTTTCATCCCTTTCTTCCTTTTGCAATCAGAAACATAAGTGTATGTGTGTGCTTGTGACCTCCAGCAGCAGCAAAAGCAAAGCAGAACCAAGGCATCTGAGAAAATCCTTCAAATTCGTCATCAACTTCTTCTCTTGAGTTAGGTAAGTTTTGAGCCTCAAGTTTGTGAATTATGTGCTGTTAGTTGCTAGATGGAAGTTGAATTGGGTCGGTGTATGCTTAAGTAAATTTGGAATGTTGGTAACGGAAAATAATGAGCTGAAAGTGAATTGGGGTCTTAATCGCCTTGCTGTGTAAGAAACAGAGCGTTTTGGGTTCTGTTCGTCCGTGAGCGCGTCTGCGATGTTCTTGAGATGATCCTGGACCGGGTTGCCCTGGGCGCGATGGGTCGCGGGCGGTTCGAGTTGAGCGCCGACTGCATTGTAATGAGCACGGCCGCGATGAGGAGTGCGATCTGGATCAAGAGAGCGCGACCGCGATTGTGGGAGCGCGACCGCGATTCGGCTAGGGTTTAGGGTTAGGGTTTTGGGCTTTGTGAGTCTTGTGTTTGGATATCTGGGCTTGTGTGTGTTTCTTGGAAACTGTAGTTGTGATTGTGATATAGAGTTATCATATTGTGATTCCAGGGTCTCGAGTTGATAGGGTTGGGGACGGGTAGGGAACCGAGACTTGAGGAGTGAGTTTCTAGGGTCAGGTGAGTTTGCATGTTTTTATGAGATACTTGTACGATTGTTTATTTAATACTTGCATGATCTTTTACTGACGACTGCTTTGTGCGGTCTAGGGATTTGGGTACGTGGATTCGTCCACACGGGTTGAGTACCTATTCTAAGCTATCTTGTGGGATCTACTTTGTTCAGTAGAGAACGCTGTACACATTGTTATTGAGTTTGCTTATCTTTTACTGAGTTTTTATAATCGTACACTAACACTTGCATTCTCACCAACTTTAGCTGACCTATGTTTATATGTGTGTATCTCAGGTGACCAGAGATCTAGTAGGTCTGCTGGACCCATGTAAGTTTACTTTTGTTGTGTTCGAGGAGTTAGCTACCTTCCGTAGATGCAGTTATGTTTTGGGGACTGTATATATATACTTCGGATATCGTGTATGTTAAACCAGAGATTTCTGTGACTTAATTATGTAAATTAAAGTTTTAAATTATCGGGGTTTCCACTTGTGTATATCGGAAATAGCTAGAGATTATTATATTATATTCTTGTTGACGTGTTATTTATGTGGCATTGAGGATTATTTTGAGTGTGTTACAATAATTGTACATTACATATTTTAATTAAAAGTTAGTGTTTTTGTTATTTTTATAAACTGGATTTTGATTACATATTTTGGGTTTTTCTTATTTAACAAAAAAATTGATATTGTTGTATTAATAATTAGATAATAATAGAATCCTTGAATTTATGTTTAGACGAGTTTAATGTTATTACGTTTAAATTTTAATCAAGCACACATTTTTATTTTTATTTTTTATATCGAACTAATCTCACATGTGTATAAAAAAAATAAATTTAAGTTTGTGTTAAAAGTTTGTGAATAAATTTTTTTATGACATCTTCCATTAATAGTATACAAAATGGTATAGTTGAATTGAAATTTTGATAAACTAGATATATGTTTATATCACATGCATATAACAATTGTATATTTGTTTATAAGTTTATATTCTCAAAAAATAATTAGTTTTGTTAAATACTCATGTAACACCAAATGTCACATGTCACCTCCATATTTCATCGGAAAAGATTAATACAACTTATTATTATAAAAAAATAAAAGAAAAATACAATTTATCATTTTTAAAAAGATAAACACATTCTATTATTTCTTATCTATATATAATAGGGGTGTTCAAAAGCGGATATCCAAAATTTCGGATAGTGGAGTTTGCTATCCGAATCCGAAATTTCGGATATCCGAAAATCGAATAACCGAAATTTCGGATTCGGATATCAGATTATCCGAATATCCGAAAATTCATATTTTTTAACTTTTTTTTTAAAAATTAAATCAAATATTTAAATATCTAAAATAAAAATTCATATACTCAAATACATATTCAAGATAAATATATCACAAACTAAATTTATCCGGAATTATTTTTACTCAAAACGACTAAAAAAAGATTAAAAAAACTAAAATATATTAAATATTAGTTAATAAATCTATAATATCAAGATAAACCTCAAAAATATACATTAAAAATAATAATAAACACTAAATAATATGTAAATAATCAATCCTAAAGATTTAAAATTTTTTTTTTGGATTTTCGGATATCGGATTATCCGAATTTTCGAAAATCTTGAATTTTACTATCCGAATCCGAAATTTCGGATAGTTTCGGATCGGATTCTCGGATTTTTATTTTGGATGCTCGGATTCAGATTTTTATGAACACCACGAATATATAATAAAAGATAAATACAATTATTATTTTTAAAAAGATAAATAACTCTGTAGTAAATATAAGTATTATATTATATATAAACTAAAACCTCAAATTATATCAAATAAAAATATTAAATTAAAAATAAACTTTTAAAAAAATTATTACGAATAATAAAAGTATTCTTATATTATTTTAAATAATTAATAGTTATGTAATTTTATTTTTCACTTATATATGTAACACTCCGTCTTTGAGATATATTACGTGGATTTAATTTAATGGGTATTTGAACTATTATTATTGCGTTGGGCCAACGATATTATGATTAATGGAATTAACATTTGTCGGGTGCGAGTATACATGTCACCGGGTTATAATTCTAGAAGATTACTAATAAATACGAGACCACGCGATTAAATTAGTTTAATTGATATTAATCGTGAAATTGTGATAACGAGATCAGGTACCGGGTGTCGAACCCGCGATATAACTTAACGTATATATACGTCACGTCCTTACCTTTGCTTTCTTTTCTTCACCTCAAAGAAAATTGAAGAGAGAGAGAGAGAGAGAGAGAGAGAGAGAGAGTGTGTGTGTGTGTGTGTGTTGCGTTGGAAATCAAAAAATAATCAAAGATTGTTGCTGGAATTCGTTACTGATCTTTCCTTCGTCACCCTTTTGTATTCTTCAAGTTGGCAAGGTAAGAAAACCTTGATTCGATTCCGTCTGATTGTGGTATAGTTACTATAAGTCGGGAATTGAATTACAGAATGTTTATATGATGTTTCATGGGTTTAGAAGTGCTGAAATTAAAGTAGGAGATTGAGAAACTCCCTTGGACAAAACAGAATCAGAAATAGAGCACCTGCATCTCACCTCGATCGCGGTCACGATGCCCAGAGCGTGGCCACGATGGGGTCTAAGGCGGTGCGAGTTTGAGCACGGCCTGCGGTGTGAGCGCGACCCGCGATGGCAGGAGCACAGCCGTGATGAGGGGCGCGGCCGCAATCAGCTTTTTCGGCTCAGAGTTAGGCCTTTGGTATTGCAGCCTTATTGGGTTGTACTTTGGGATCCTATCAGTTATATTATCAATTACTGAGTATCCATGGATTATTGGTTGATCTTGGGTTAATCCGTTGGGATCTGTTTTGTGTACAGGGACGAGCTGATATTCGGTCGGGCTGGAAAGTGAGCAACGGGGCTTGTGAAACTCAGTTGCTACGATCTAGGTGAGTACACGAGTATTTTTTAAGAGTGCACCTTTTTTACTATTCTTTGACTGTTTATGTGAGATCTATAATTGTGATATGAGAAAAGGAAGCTTCACCTCAGGTATGACCTACCTCTCTTATAATTATGATAATTATGTGCATGAGCTGAGAGAGAGTGAGAGTATGAGATAAGATCCACTCGAGCTGTCCGCATAGGTTATCGCTGGAGTTGATATCCGCGATGGGTTATCTCGGGAGTTGATGTCCGCGATGGGTTATAGCAGCGGCCGATGAAGACAATGGGTTATCGTGGAGGCCGCTGTCCGCGAAGGGTTATCGCATGGACTGATATTTGCGATGGGTTATCGCGTGGGCTGAGTAGCCCCACCTAGCCTTGTGTAGGGTTACCATATATATGGCAGAGGTTATACCCAGGTCGCTACTATGCTTTTTATGTGGCTAACCGCTATTAAGTGCAACCTGTTAGCAGTGGGGAGGGTTCCCCACCACCAGTGTGATTCTGGGGAGATGTCCTCACTAGAGATGTGATTCTCAGTATTATTGGAGATCATGCTTCGTGATGGAGGTACCAAAGATAAGGGCAATGCGCACAGAGAGTTGAGTTGCATTATCTGCCATGTGTTATGTGCTATGTATTTGTGTTTATGCTGCCGAGTCTAACCCTTGAGTACTCACGAGCTGTTAAAGCTTACGTATTCGAGCATGTGTATCTCAAGGGGTCAGCAATCAGGATAACATTGGGGAACCGATGTAAGGGACGACGATTAGCTCGTGGATTACTGCCTTTGACAGTGTGTGGTCTACAGATCTCGGTACGATTCCGTAACTTCTTGATGATCAGTGTGCGTGTTTATATATGTTAGATCAAAGTTGATTGCGTTGTAATTAAAGTTTTAAATCAACAGTGTTTGCTTGTAATCCTATGATTTAATTGTTATGAGTTTCATGTGTTATTGTGACCCGTGTAATGTAAATGATGTGGCATTTAGTGGATTTCGAGTGTGTTACAATATACATTTTATATAAATAAAATTTATTAAAGATATCCTTGTATTACGTGGGTCATAAACATTCCACTCACATTTGATGTTATGTATAACATTACAAAGCTTCTTTTATTTATATTTACATGGAATCATTTTTCTACTTTATATATATAAATGATATTTATAATGTTAAAATGCTAATTGATATGGTTAATAGTTATGCTTATTTTCATTATATTTGATGTAGTGAATTTTAATTAATTGATGTAAGCATTCTTATTATATTTTTACATGGTGAACTTACTAAAATATTAATTCAAAGCTTAAGTATTAAGTTTAATAAAATAAAGTATCAAACTAACTAAATTGATAATTAATATCCAATCTTAGTAAATCAAAGTATCAAACTAAAACACAAGTCGATTAAAAATCAAAATGTAAGCAATTATTTATTAATGATTTCTCAAACACTGTTTAAATTTAGTAAGGAAAATCATAAGTTTAGTAAAGAAAAACTCAACTTTTTTTAAAAAAATGTCCAAGAGTTTTGGGGTATAAACCCAAAAACTAAACCGTTTTCAAAAAACCAAAAACCCACGGGTGTAAACCAAAAAACAGATTATCCAAACCGGAAAAACCGAAACCAAACAGTTTCTTCATTTAAAAAACCGAACGATCCCATGCTTACCCCTAAAACAAACGCTATTATCAAAATCTCTTATCAAACTTCAAAACTACTTTTATTAATAAAAAGTTAATAAGACATAAGAGTTATTAACTACTATTAAAGAACCGCACCCTTAGTGTAAATTTCATTTCTTTGTTATACTTGTTAAAACAAAGTTTAATAGAAACATATAAAGAGAATCAGTTTTTTAATTCTTTTTATGTTATTTTATATGTCAGATAGTTATATATTTTTATTGTATTATATCAAAAATGCGGTGAGGGATAACATAAAATATGATGCATATGTATTCAATTCGATCATATAATTATACATAAACATTAAAAAGAACTTCACATATTAAAACCTAGTAGTAAAAAAAAAGATTTGAATGAATTAGGCCTTTTACCCAATATATAAATTCAAATATTACAAAACAAAGGTTGAGTGGTGTTGGATGCATGGGTGATAGGGTGATTGTGTCGTAGAAGAGAAGCCACACTCGAGTGCATGGACCAGTGTATTTGAACCAATTTTTTGATGTTACGCCTCATCGAGGTTAAATGTTATTTTTTTTGGTCAGTTTATAAATGACTAGGGGGTGGTTGAAATTTTATCAATTATAAATATCCTTGTTGAATGAAAATTTGGTCAATAATAGAAATTTGTCTTGAGAACCTTTGAGTTTGTGTAGCTAATGGCTCGGAAGGTTATTACGATGGTCCCGTTTGACTCACAAAATGGAGTTTGAAAGAATCAAAATTTATTTGTAGCATGTTTGAACTCCTAGATTATAAAAATAATCAATGACATCTTGTTCACATTTCATCAAATTCTATAGATTAATGAATTAATAATTCCTAACTATTTGAAATGGATTAAGATTCCTAATATTACACAACTCATATCTTTTACCAACCAGTAACAATTCTTCTTACATCATGGTACGACTTCTTACTACTTTCTTGTTCTTATCTTTATGATTTAGGTGTGAAGCACTTCTTACATCATGGTAAGCCAATGATTAATAAGTTCACGCACTTAAATTCGATACGAAAGCATTAAAGCGAAGAGATTCAAAACACCGTATTATATATGTGTAAATTATCAATGTGTGTGTGTAAAATCAGGATCGGATGAGAATAAATTAAACTGAGAAAAAAGAAAAGAAATCTAGACCATTGAAATAATGTGTACCCATGATAATATTGTGTGTAGGGGTGTTCAAAACCGCTCCGAATTTTCGGATAGTGAATTTTGCTATCCGAATCCGAATCCGAAATTTCGGATTCGGATATCGGATTATCCGAATATCCGAAAATTCATATTTTTTAATTTTTTTAAAAAATTAAATCAAATATTTAAATATCTAAAATACAAATTCATATATCCAAATAGATATTAAACATAAATATATCACAAACTAAATGTATCCGAAATTATTTTACTCAAAACGACTAAAAAAATATAAAAAACTAAAATTTATAAAAATTTTAGTTAATAAATCTATAATTACTAAGATAAAACTCAAAAATATACATTAGAATAATAATAAACACTCAATATTATGTAAATAATTAATACAAAAAATAAAAAAAATATTTTTTTTTTGGATTTTCGGATATCGGATTATCCGAATATCCGAAAATCTAGAATTTTACTACCCGAATCCGAAATTTCGGATATCCGAAAATCCGAATATTCGAAATTTCGGATAGTTTCGGATCGGATTTTTGGATTTTGTTTCGGATGCTCGGATTCGGATTTTTTTGAACACCCCTAATTGTGTGTAACATACACCACATTGTTCTCCCCCTCCCCCAAAAAAAAAAAAATCCCAAATGACCTTCTTATTCTCAATAGTCTCACGCATTGTTTCTCATTAATTTCGTCTTTCTCTCCATCTTTCTTTTCTTAACCTAATTATTTTATCATCGACTAACCTAATCAGCCGACCACCACCGTTATAACTGCCACATATCGATCTGAAAGCTTGATTTTCCAGACATTACACAATCACGACATATAAAACAACATATAATATGTTTTATCAATGTGAATAATATGCAAACACTCTATAGGATGAAGAAGATGAATAAACTCTAGAGAGAAAATATTTCACTGCAATGTATTTCTTCATTCATCACTGAATCCCTCCATCCAGTATGGCTTTTGTATCCATAGGAACTTTGGGAAAATTACATAAATGGTCCTTGTACTTGAAATATTACATACACACTTACATAAATGAAAGTAAATTATTACAAACAAAAGCTATTAACTAGAAATTGAAATCATAAGTCTAACAATTCTCCCCCTTTTTCAATTCTAGCTAACATCTCAAAATCTTCAGATTTCTTGCCTCAGCTGCAGATAGACCTCAAATCGTCTGATATATTCCCTGAGAGTTAGACGATCATCAATAAGCTCAATGCCTCTCTTTATCTCATTGTTTTCTTCAAGAGGAAGATGGAGTGGAGAAGGAAAAAGATTGTCTTGCTCTAGACGCTCGTGGAGGCCATTTCTGATTAGTCGCAAGGTTTCATCTGAGAAGGCTGCTATCTCTTCGAACCTCATGAAGCACTTTTCGTTATTGATGTTGCAGAACACAACTCAGTGCTCAGGATTTAGTAGAACCATAAATTATGGATAGAGGTGTATTTGTGGAAACTCATAGCAAGGATCAGTCACTCCTACACACTACTAAGGTGTTCTATAGACATTTGAAAATCTCTGACGGTCATAGTCACGAAGATGCGACGCATGCTGCGAAGAACCGACATTATAGCACAAGTATGAGTCTGAGACTGTCTTGCTCTTTTTAACCGGAGATAGACCCACTCAAGATCATCATATTCAAGATTGTCCAGGTTTGTCTCATTAAAGATAGATAATTTATCATGTCTGCGTACAACTGTAAATGTTGGAGACCAGATCTTGGAAATCTTATGACATGTTATGTCCCTGATCTTCTTCATTCGAACCTTAGACTTGACTTTTCTGCAGACTGGGCACCACTGATCATTACAACCTCATACTCCATTTTCTCAGATCTGGATCGTTCATCGAGCTTTAGGAGCCACCTTTTTGATATCTTTACTTTAGACTTGGACAACTTCAAGGTTCATCTTTAAGCTTTAACTTGGAACACTTGAAGCTTCGAAACTTTGAAGCTCTTGAAGATTTTCTCTGATATCTCTCTCCCCCTAGATTCTTCAACCGAACATGAAATCCTTCAGATTAGCTTTGCTCCCCCTGAATATCTTCCATCATCTCCTTAAACTTTTTATGCTTCTAGTAATCTCCCTTTCATGATGATTAAGTAGAATCTTGATTATCATGTAGACCTTTCAGGTATCCTTAAGTAGGTTACTCCCCCTCAGAATGTATATACCTACTCTTTATCATCACAAAATGTCAATAGGCTTTGCAACCTGTGACATTATAACCAAATTAGAGGAAAAAAATAACAACCCAGGACCACTTAGGTAACCTTTTGACACAATAGTTAAAAAAACTATGTGACCTACATTTAGTGCTGGCTTGATGTTAACACTGGTAAGATTTCCAACTAATCATCATGAAATACTTAGAGTAAGCACCACCATAGTTGTTCTGGCTTTGTCACACTAGACAAAAAAACTTTTATCACTCAGACATGACTCGATAAGTGTCCTAAAAAGTGTATAATCAACAAGCTTTAGACACAATGTGCAATCAAATGAAGTTCCGAGACTGGAGAGGACGTCTTCCTCTTTCAATATTAATTACCTCCAAATGAGAAATCGATAGCATATGACGTATATTTCCGTGAGAAATGAAACAGTAGCCTTTTAAGAAGCAACTGAGTAGCTAGTGGGATTCTGTACTTGCGTCACTGGGTCCATGACATCTTATTCAATACAAAATCTCAATGAATAAGATTTGATAGCATATATAGGAAACCCAGCTATTTGTAGGTTTGGATAGGATTTTCTTTTCTTTTGATCCTTTCTCTCCCCTCAAGCTCTCAATTATTATTTTTCAACTAAAGCTCCCTCTGACTCACTTTTATCAGCAAAGCAACGTTTGATGCACCCCATCTCCTTTAGTATATACCCCTCTCATTATCATTTTATCTCTATTCGACCCGATCAACACCCTCATTATGTTTGATCCTCCTCAACTAGATCTAAAGACCCTTACCTCTCATCTATTGGAAGGATTACTCTGTGGGTAGGTCATCCGGTTCTAGGTAGACCATAGGAGTGATATATATATATGCCTAACGGTCATGTGGTGCATTATAGTCAACAGATATCATCAAACGTGATGAACTTTGAGTTCTAAACTAGCAGTTATCACAAATAACATGGTATGCTCAAAAGAACTGCTTTAGCGATATGAGGGTGAACTCAATGAAATGAATCAGACGAGTATGATGATGAGTGAATGAATCCGAAAGAATCAAAATGAGATAATTCAACGAATAAGATATTCTTATTTGAATGAGATTCGGGATTCAGAATGATATGAAATATCAAGGCATGGAGAGAATTATCTGAATGAAAGAATAAGAATGAAACACAATTCAGATATGAATGAATTCAGTAGTGAACGAATACACAAGGTATGGAGAGATTCTCAGAGAATTGTGATCATGAGATGTGATCAGTCAGAATGAACCAGAATAAGAGTATCAGAATGAACGAATGTATCCTGATCGGCCTGAAAAATTAGATTGATCTCATCAGATCGAACGAAAATATTTTCACCCCCTTAAATGATGATCAGATAAAATCCAAATTAATTTGCATCATTAAGGGTTAACTGGAAAATCCTTAAAAAAACTTTAACTACGAAAGAAAAACTTTTAAAGAAAATAAATATACCACTCCCACTACAAGTATGCACTAAAAATTATTTCTTTTAAAACATTTACATACTAGAAGAGTAAAAACAAAAATATGTCCACGTTAACGCATAGATGAGAACTCGCCCTGCAAGTATTAGTCAACAAAATGTAGAAGCATTATATAAGAAAAAATTCATGCTCCCTGTTGTCGGTTCGTCCTTGATGTTGTACTGACCCTCATATATGCATGTCAGGGCGGAAGTTTCAGAAACACTATAGCACGGGTTCCAAACAGTAATGTTTAGAAGCCATCTCTTTGAAGCATGGGTTCTCTTTGCAGTATGTAGAAACCATCTCTATAAAGCTTATGTTCTGTACTGAGATGCACAAAATCCATCTCATTTAGGCTCGGGTCCTGAACTGAAATGAGAAGGAGCCATTCTGCATAAGATCAACCAGACACTACGGGAACCCATTGAAGTATGGTTTTTTTCAGGTTAGCACAAGATGGAATTCCAGATATATGTAACAGAATATTTGCACATTTCTTATTAGTGTCAGAATTTGATGCAAAATTGTTTTGGGACCCATTTAAAGATTGAACTTTTGGATTTCATTTCAGCTTTGGGTTGTTTGGAACCCTTAGATTTGATCTGTCTGACAAACCTTTTCTGAGTTCAGACTTTGTTGTATTTGATCCCTTTCGTTTTGTCATGGCATTTTTCAAGTTTTGAATTTCTCTTTTCAGGAACAGAAATACACGAAGTAGAAGAACATGAACCAACAAGTTATTTCATTACATAACAAAGTTTTGAAGGACGGTTTACATCCATGTTGGATTTGTTTTTACCTACTACATTCATTCTACTTCCTGAAGTAAAATTGTTGGAAATGACATGCAACGACACATATGCCTTCTTGAAAAATGATGCTTGCTTGAATGCCCTTTTGGGTTCATTCAGATGATCTGTAACATCTGACAATTTTGAATCAGTTACATGTGAGCACTTAGAGTGAGAAGAAATTATTGAGTAAGTGGGTTTCAGAGTATACTTGAGATTCTTTATAGGAGAATGTCTAGTATCCTTTGAAACCTTATTTTTGAGACTCTTTGAGCACTCACCCTTGAGAATTCTCACAGGAGCTTCCAAGATTGCTTTGCCTTTTTCAACATTAGGTTTCTTCAGATTTTTGTTTGCAGTGTTGTGTTTGGAAATTTTAATTGATACTGCAGAAACCTTTTCCTTTGAGTAAGTGGAGAGACTGGAGAGCTTGGTTTGTTTTTCTGTCAGCTCTACTGAAGGTTGGGTGTGAAAGGAGTTATATGAATTTGTAAGTCCGAGTGAAAATTTTGATACACATTATCAAGAACCGTTTGTTCAAATAATTTGCGAATAAAATTCTCCTCACCTTTCAAAACGTCCTTTTCAAGATGTCTAATTTGGTTTTGAAGAATAAAGGTGGGAATGTAAGTTTGAGATGTTGATGCAACAGGTTTAGCATCCATTTCTGACTTTGAGTAACTATGTATGTAGTCATCAGACAAAGTGGGTTCTTTAGTGGAAAAACTGTCATTTAGTCCTTCATAGTAAAAATATGTATGCTCGTTTTCGTAAATCTTTCTTTTTGATTCTTCCTCATTTAAGACATCTTCTGTTGATCCATGAAAAACCGCTTTAAAACCATGTCCCATGTAACATTGATCATACAAGGTAGGCAAAATGTTTGATACCTTGTTGAGAGTTTTGGGACTTTCATACCAATACCTTCCTTAGAGTGATAAAAATGTGTCTCTTTGGGTTTGATCATGTGGATGGTCTCATCGGTTTGAGCACGTTTCAAAAATTCATCCGCAAGATGTTTTATATTGGCGTACAACTCCACTATTTCTTTGAAAATCATTTTAAACTTTTGTTGTATCTGAGAGTTCTCACATGAGATGGATTCAAATTTGTTTGACACTTCCGAAAGCTTAGATTTCAATGAATTGTTTTCTTCTTGAGTTTTATTTGAAGTTTCAATCAAAGAAGAATTCATATCATTAATCTCGACCATGTCCAACTGAATTTTTGAGTTTTCACTTTGCACTATTAGCAATCGTTTTTCAAAAGTGTGGGCCTTTTCCTTTTCAAGCAAAATTTTCTATTCTAGAGAAAGATATTTTTCAGTGAGAAGTTTGAAGTCGTTGATTAAGTCGAATTCGGATTCAGAATGTACCTCACTCGTCTCACCATCTGATGGAAAAGTTGCGGTAATGTCGAAACCTCATTTGCCATGATTGGTTTTGAAAATAAGATCTTAAAATTGGAAACTTGGAGACGATTGTTTTTTAAAAAGAATTAAAAACAGGAGTGTTACAACCTTGAAAAGAGCAGAAGAAATTTCAAAATTTTGAAAAACAGTGAAACTTCTATAGTTTCGGTATTAACAAAACTTTCAAGGTTTCAGTATTACCGAAACTTTTTCAGAGTTTCGGTATGTACCGTGACTTTCAAGGTTACGGTGTTTTGGCTAAATCTTTCCAAGTTTCAGTAAGACCAAAACTTTTTCAGAGTTTCGGTATGTACCGAGACTTTCAAGGTTACTGTGTTTTGGCTAAATCTTTCCAAGTTTCAGTATTACCGAATCTTTTTTAGAGTTTCGGAATGTGCCAAAACTTTTTAAGAGTTACGGTATGTACCGAGACTTCCAAGGTTTCGGTTTTTACCGAAACTTTCAAGTTACGGTATTTATCAAACCTTTGAGAACACTGAAACTTTTTCTACACCGAAACCTCTAATTTTACCAAAACTTTTGACCGGTACCGAAACCTTTGACCAATACCGAAACCTTTGACTAGTACCGAAACCTTTGACTATTACCGAAACCTTTTAAAAGGAAACCTTTTTGCAACTTTCAGAACACGTTTTCACCAAGAGATACCCAGACCTACTGAAACTATTGAAGGTTTTGGTATTTCCAAATTTTCACGGTATTTCTAAGATTTTTCACACAAAACTGGTTTTAATTCACAAAAATGTTCAATAAAAGGCTCAAATAAGTCAGTTTCGGCACAAATAAACACTTATAACACAAAAGTTGATGATACATTTGGTCAAATTTGAGATGCAGGTCATGAAGCTTGCGAACACAGAAGGTTTCAACAAAAACTCATTTACTCCATGAAAATGATGTTGTTTTGCACAATAAAAATACTTTTGATGAATAAAACAACACACAAATAATATTTTAGCAAAGAATTAGAGATTTGGACCTCTTTGAGAAGAAGAAGATGAAGAGCAGACCACGTTTTTGAACACAGCTCCAAGTTGAAATCCAATTCCAAGCTTTGCTACCAAATGAAAGCTTGATTTCCCAGCTATACACAATCATGACATATAGAGCAACATATAATCTGATTTATCAATGTGAATAATATGCAAACACTATAGGATGAAGAAGATGAATAAACTCTAGAGAGAAAATATTTCACTGCAATGTATTTCTTTATTCATCACTGAATCCCTCCATCCAGTATGGATTTTGTATCCATAGGGACTTTGGGAAAATTACATAAACGACCCTTGTACTTGAAATATTACATAAACACTTACATAAATGAAAGTAATTATTACAAACAAAAGCTACTAACAAGAAATTGAAATCATAAGTCTAACACGATCAATCTTGATATGGATCCACCATCAAAGGCTTGAATCTAGTTTATCGATCAATTAAGATATGGATCCACCGTTATAGGCTTGAATTTTGTTTTGTTCCATTGTTTTGTCGAAAACCACACATCTCTTAACTCTTCATCTTTCTCACTGGTGCCACCATATTGTCATCGTTGTTGCTGATGATGCCACCATGCACAACCACCATCGACTTCGTCATGAAGTTTACATCATCGATTTCTTCCACTTGCCGGAAATCACAGATCGACTAGACAATTGCTCTCATTCTTTTTTGTTTAATATATCACATTGTGTTCTTTAACATTCAATGTTTTTTTGAATGTATTATTGGTTCATATATCTAGGTTGTGTTCTTCAAGATTCATTGTTTCTTGAATGTGTTCTTGGTTGATATATCCAGGTTGTCATTGCGATATTAAGATTCCATATTTGTAAAATCGATATGTATCTTGAGTTTGTATCTTTCTTTCTTTTTCTTAACAAATCGTATGTAGATATAGATATCAATTGGTTGATGTATCATTTGAGTTTGTATCAGTTTGATGTATCAGTTGATATATCCAACAAATTGATATGCATCACTTTGAATTTGTCTCCTTGTTTTTTTTTTCCAGTAAATCGATATGTAGATATAGGTATGCCTAGTTGATGTATTACTTGAGTTTGTATCAGTTTGATGTATCAGTTTTGTAAATGAATGCATATATCAATGTTGTGTAAATCATTATATCAGTTGATGTATCGTTTATTGTATTAACTGTGTAAATGAATCCTTTGAATCATATGAATCATGTAACAAACACTTGTTAATATATATGAATACTCATATGTATTTTTTTGTTTGTTCACAATGTTCACAACGAATAAAGTTACGAACAAAACCTACCTAAACATTTTGATCAACACGTTCACACAAAAACGAACACCGATATGTGATGCCATTGTATTTTCCTTTGTTTATCTTTATCTTTCTAAAATGAAAGTATATGAAAAACATTAAAAAAGAGTCCTTGTATTACTATTACTAATAGTTTCACTTTCAAACTTATTAGTTTTTTTAATAATATTTATGTCGCGTTTCATTATTCACTGAAAAAAAACTTTGTCAAACAAAGTAACAAACAGTTCAATTATTTAATTAATTTTAAAAAAAGTTTGAACATATCATTATGATCATTTTGTCTCATGACTCTCATCTATGTTCTTATATATAATTTAATATTGTCTGAAATAAAATTTAAAATTTGACGATAAATATATCATTAAATTTTTGTAGTCAAGAAAAAAAATTATAAAATATAATTTCTAATATAGAAGAGAATGTAATTTAGAATCACAACTTTTAGGCCATAGGGAGTCGTTGGCGTGGATGCCAAGCAAAGCTGCAACCACGTCAACTTTGCCATTTTGATGCCATTTTGAGGGTGTGAATGTCATTTTTTTTCATTTTAAACGTACAACAAAAACATTGAAATAAATAAGATAAAAGTATAATAACATTAAATTTTAATATCAGTATTTGTACTTTTTATAAGGTTTCATAAAACTTTAATTTTATTTCATTTTAAAAGACCGAAGTTCGGACCACACCGGAAGTTCGCTTGGACCCGAACTTCGGATGGCCCGAAGTTCCATCCTTAGAAATTTCTCAGCTTCATATTTTCTCTGACAGATCAGCCGAGTTCGGATGTCCAATGGGAATCGAAGTTCGGTTGTCCTATAAACTGAAGTTTGTTTCTTAACTTAGAAAGTTCTACTTCAAATTAACACCCGAAGTTCAACTGACCCAAAATTCAGGTATGAACCGAAGTTCGTGGGGCTTGTTCATGAGGCCCGAAGTTCATGTCACCCGAACTTACAGCCGAAGTTCATACTTAGCAGTTTCTTAAATTTCTAGATTTCATTCATTCATCTTTGTACCAATCCTATGAGTGAGTCAATCGGTACAAAGTCCAATATACCCTTATAACACGTTATTATCATCAAGTTAACCTTTTAAGTATCAAAATCATGTCGTTTAAGTCGTGATTTTAACAGTTCGATGAACACACACACTAAAACACCTAGATAGTAGTCATGATCATACTTATGACTTGAATCAGAAGCTGAAATTTGGTATACAACTTGTCTAATACTCGATTAAAACATTTTTAAATATTATTTTTAACATGCATTAAACATTTCCAACAAAGATCTACAATTCGGTGTTCATAAAAGCAGAACCCCAAACCCATAATTCGTAGATTTAAGCAACTCTTACCTCAATATGATGTTTGCAGTAGTTATCGCTTCAACCTAGCAACCTATTTTCAAATTTTTAGCCTTTAAATCCAACGATTTTGTGTTCCTGATTTGGAGGGTGAGAGAGCCGTGGAGTTTTAGAGAGATGAAATGTGTTCCAAGGTAAGGAACGGTCACACACACACACTCCACTTTTATTAATTCAAGTTTGCCATATTTGCAAAATACCCCCTCCAGCTTATAGTTTTTTCCATTATAACATTTCACTTCTTAATTATTTCCATTATTTTAACACCACTCGGCGTCCATGTTTTAAATATCATTACCTTTAATTTTGGCTCTAATAACGATAATGATCCTTCATCATTATTTTAACATCATTCGACGTTCATCTTTTAAGAATCTCTTTCCTTGAATTTTCACTCTAACAACAATGATGTTCCCTCATCATTATTTTATCATTATTTATTCATTATGTCTGATTTATTTTTAATTGAGATAATTAATCATCAAAACACCTAAATTGAATCTTAAATGTTTCATCACATATAATTTAAAAAAAAATTGGGGATGTTACAACATGGGCTCCACCACGCTCATACTTCGTCTGCGAAGTCATGCTGCGCTAAACAGACTTGTGTATTTAACCTTCATATATTCTCCAGACTCTCAAGTGTGGTTAGCTCCATGGTGATGCTTCCACTTCACAAGCACTATCTTTTCTTCTTTGTTCCTCAACTTTTTGATCTTGGTTTCCAATATGCACTCTGGCTCATCTACAAATCTCAGTCGTTCATCAATTTGTATTTCCGAGTGATCAGCCCATGGCTCCCTTTCAGGTACCAAACTCTTTATTAAGTATCCCAATTGAAAAACTGGATGTACTCCTGATAATTCCTCTGGCAGGTCCAGATGGTATGACTGATTTTCGATATTCTCAATAATACAGAATTGACCTACAAACCGAGGAGATAACTTTTCTTGCTTCATAAACCTTGTAACTCCCTTCATCGGAGATGTCTTCAAGTATACCCGATCATCCTTTTGAAACTTAATTGCCTTGTGACGGTGATCATGATAATTCTTTTCTCGATTATGTGTCATTTTCATGTATTGCCTGATTACCTGAATCTTCTCATTTGTCTCTTGCAAAAGTCCAGGACCAGCAATAGGGGTTTCCCCCGTTTTTCTCCAGCACGTTGGAGTCATACATTTTCTTCCATACAAAAACTCAAACGAAGCCATCTTTATTGTCGAATAGTAACTGTTGTTATAAGAAATTCAGCCAAGGAAGTTACCACCCAAATCCATGCTATAGGCTCTTAACATGTTTTCTAGAGTTAACGTCCTTTCAATTTGACCATCTGACTGTGGTCTGTAAGCAGTACTCATAGCGATACGAGTACCAAGACCATCTTGTAATGCGGCCCAAAAGTTAGAAGTAAATCTACTGTCTTTGTCGGAAACAATAGACTTGGGCACTCCATGTCTTGTGACGATCTCATTAATGTAGATTTGAGCCATGCGTTCTAATGAGTAAGTTTCTTTGATTGGAATGAAGTGGGCAGATTTGGTCAATCAGTCAACAATGACTTAGATTGAATCATGTTGACGTCGAGTCCTTGGTAACATCATGATGAAATCCATAGTAATATGGTCCCACTTCCATTCTGGAACAGGAAGCGGTTGCATACTACCGTAGGGTTGTTGATTCTTGGCTTTGACCAACCGACAAGTTCTACACTTTTCTATGTACATCCCCTGACGTCTCTTTTCAACCCGGGCCACCAGAAGTCAGCTTTCAGATCATTATACATCTTTGTACTTCCAGAGTGAATCAAATACTTTGATTGGCGGGCTTCTTCCAAAATCACTTCACGCACACCTCCAAACTTAGGTACCCATATTCTGCCATACACGCCTTTCAATCAGTTCCATCATCTTGCATTAAAGGCTGCTGGATTATGATTTTCATCTTTGACATTTTCTTCTTTCAATGCTTGCAGCTAAGCAGCCCTTATATCATCGATTATGGTTGAATTCAACATTGTCGAAGTTAAGGCATAACAATAAGCCTTACAATAAGCTTTTCTACTTAATGTGTCAGCGACCGCATTTGCCTTTCTAGGATGGTACATGATTTCACAATAATAATCCTTTATCAGCTCCATGGATTGGTGTTGCCTCATATTCAAGTCTTTTTGACTGAATATATACTTCAAGCTTATATGATTGGTATACAACTAACACTTTGTCCCGTAGAGATAATGCCTCAAAGCTTTAGAGCGAATGTTACAGCCGTTAGCTCCAAATCGTGTGTAGAGTAATCTTACTCATGTGGCTTTAGTTGTCTTGAAGTGTATGCTATGATGTTTCCTCTTTGCATTAACACTGCTCCTGATCCCATACCTGATGCATCAATATATACCACGAAGTCTTCGTTTCCTTCAGGCTGGGGCCAACACTGGCGCTTCACTTAACAATTTCTTGAGAGTTTCAAAGGCCAGATGTTGTTCTTCTTCCAGTTCTGGTTAGCCTCAATTTTTGTTGAATCAACGAAAATACCAGCACCAGATATCACGTGCCCCAGAAATTGAATCTAAATTGTTTAACAAGTTTTAATGTAAATAAGAATTTACGATTGAGTTTTAAGAGTTAAGGAATGAATTCTTATCAAATGTTGAGACGTACCTACCTCAACCAGAATTCACTTTTAGAGAATTTGACATAAAGTCTCCCTTTTCGCAGCAACTTTAGTAATTCTCTTAGATGCACAGAATGTTCCTCCTTGGTCTTTAAATAGATAAAAATATCATCAAAGAAGATGATGATAGATTTGTCAATCATCGGCTGGAAAACTCTATTCATTAGATCCATAAAAGTAGTCGGCGCGTTAGTAAGACCGAACGGTATCACCGGAAACTCGTAGTGTCCATAACGAGTTCTGAAAGCTATTTTAGGAATATTGTCCTCCTGGACTTTAAGTTGTTGATACCCAGATCGGAGATTAATCTTCGAGAAATAACTTGCACCTTGTAACTGGTCGAAGAGATCAACAATTCGGGGCACATGATACTTATTCTTGATGGTCACCTTGTTGAGTTCGTGATAATCAATGCACATGCGCAAGGTACCATCCTTCTTTTTAACGAAGAGAACAGGAGCGCCCCAATGAGAAGAACAACGACGTATGAAGCCTTTATCAAGCAACTCTTGTAATTGCTTCATCATTTTCTGCATCTCTGCAGGAGCTAAATAATATGGAGCTTTTGCTATAGCATAAGCTCCAGGTTCGAGATCGATGTGGAACTCCACCAGACGGTCTGGTGGCAATCCCGAGATATCCTCCGAAAAGACGTCCGGAAATTCTGATATGGTAGGAACGGTAGAAAGAGATTTGTCTTTGGCCTTTGTATCAATAGTGTAGGCTAGATAAGCAGAACAACCCTTAGCGACGTGATTTCGGGCTTTAGCAATAGAAATGAGACATAAATCGCCTTTTTACCTCTCCCCATAAATACATATATCATGACCCTCTGGTGTAGTGATCTTAATCATCCTCTTCTTGCAGACTATCTGACCTTCATTATGGATGAGGTAGTCCATACCCACAATGACATCGAATTCCACGAATTCCATGGGAATCAAATCCAAGTTAAACACCACATCTTGTATGAGTAAGGTGAAATTTCTATATACCTTATCAGCTTTTACTAACATATTGCTAGCAGTTTCAATGTAAAGCACAAATTGTAGATTGGATGTAGGCATGTTAAGTTGTCGTGCAAATGCAATGGAGACAAATGAGCGATTCGCTCAAGAATCAAGTAAAATACGTGTGGGGATTGAATTTACTAAAAACGTACATGTGACCACCTTAGGGTCATATTTTGCTTCCTCAACAGTAATTTGGAAAGCCCTAGTTGGAGCCCCCGAAGTCTGTTTTTTTCGAGCTGTAGAAGCTCCAGGAGACCTTGCGGTTGATTGTTGGGTGGATCGGGATCATGGGGGCTTACAGAATTCCCGTGCAAGATGGCCGATTTTGCCACAGTTATAGCATGCTTCAGCTTTTTGGGGACAGTTATCCCCATGATGCCCCTTCTGCCCGCATCAGTAGCAATAAATATCCTGGATTCTGCACTCCCCAGATCGAGTCTTTCAGCATCGACGATAATCTCGTTGTTCTGTATTGACCGAGAAGGCCCTTCCCCCCTTGGTGAAGTTGATGGTTGTTGAGATGAAAGTTGTGATGATCGGGATGATCCAGAATAAACTGAATCCCGCTGTCTCTTCGGTGGTGATGGTTGAGCTGAACCCGCAGCAGCTGGTTCCATAACATACCTTGAGAGCACCAAAATCTGCTCCACATTACGAGCAGCCTCCAACAATCCTGCCAAAGTAGTATACCGAACACTGCTCATTGTTCGGCGTATCTCCAGATCCAAACCAGATTCAAATTGATGTATCTTCCTCTCCTCCGAGTCAATTTGATGGGGGTGCAAACACACTTAGTCGAGTGAACTCGACAGCATATTGGGAAACCGTCTTTGTTCCCTGAGTCAACCCAGATAGTCTTTCTCATCAGCAGGACAATATTGCTGAGTGAATACTTCCTTGAATTCATTATAGGACATGTGTGACATGACCTCCATCGTTAGTACATTAACCATAGCGTCCCACCACATCACGGCATCCTTCGTAAACATGGCAGTGACATATCGAACCATATCCTTCTCTGTCAGTTGCTGATTTGGAAGGTTCGTTCCATGGCAGTAATCCACTCTAAAGCCATAACGGCATCCCTAGTTCCATCAAACACAACGGCTCCATTGCCTTTGAAATCCTTAAACCTACCCCTTAGCTTTGCTGGAAGAACCAGAGTCTTCATGTCTTTCACTCTGATCACCATGTTAGTGTTCTTTATCCTTCCATTTTTCAGCCCTACACTTAGCCTCGGCCTCATCCCGATCCCTAGGCTGATCAGTGAACGATTGAGCTTGGTCAGCCATCATTTTCGCGTGACGCTAGTTATTCTGCTCCAACATACTTTGTGACACCCTTGCCACAACAACCACCATTTACAAAACTCCCAGGATTAATCATCAAACACAAATACATAATGATCAGATAACCTAGTTTAAGTGCGGAGGCATTAAAATACATAATTAAAGTAGTGCAACAGTGTCAAACACCCTACGGTGCTACAAGGTACCAAGTCTAAGTCTACACACCCAGATAAATTATTACAATCATCCAGAATATATTACAACATTATCTCATAACATAATTACCGATTAAATAGTACCAAGTCTTCCAAATCTTCCCAAATGATCTAACTAGAAGGTCCGGCAGTAGACTTTCCCTTTCCTGTAAAAATACAACAACTGAGGTATAAGCAAAGGCTTAGTGAATACAAAGATTACGCATTTTATATATTTTTATGAAGCCCAAGGATAACACAGATGACCAACATCGGATATCCTCTTCGAACACAAAGTACGGACCAGAGCCGCAGCCCCTTCGAGCCCACAGCTCGGCATTTAGACATACCATCTGAGACATACGTACGATCGGGGATGACATACTGCCTACCGGGCCTAGGAGGGATCAGCTCCAGGTCATATAGCACAGTAACATCAGAGTAATCGATGCGACCCACCGGTCCATCTCTAGATGCACAACAATCGAACGGACATGCAACAAGTAAGAATGTGCATCTAAATCTACGCAAGTTAGTAGAATTCCAAACAAATCATGAAGCAACAGGTCTCAGCAGGCAAAGCTTAACATAAAACAGATATAAACATGCGAAATCTACTGTACTCACAGTGGGTGCGTAATTAAACTTCAATATTATTTCTCTTCGGGCTTACAACCGGATCCACCAAGTACCCCACTGTGGGTTAAACAACACCACAAGGGACCTGTTAAATTAGTTACAACAATATTTCGAGTCAAAAACCGTTTAAATCCATAAAACCAAGTTTTATAAGTTTTGCAATATTTTTCCCCATTTCGGGTCTATGTCCAAATTCGAACTACAACTAAGTTTGAACCCATTTCAAGTTCACACATTGTCCTTTGAATAACTCTTGTTATTTTATGTGTTTCATTCAAAATATTCGAGTTTAGAGAGTGGGTTTTCAATTTTTAGGCATCAAATTCGAATTTCAGGGGTTAAATTCAAATTTTCTTCGAATTTCTTGACTAAACTCGAACTCCTAATGATAGATTCGAACCATATTCGAATCTAGGGCCTTAGATTCGAATCTATGGTGTCAAACTCGAATTCCTGCTCGAATTTAGTACAAAAATCGAGTTTGTTCTTGCATTTCGACTGTGTTCTTGGTATTTTCGAGTTTGTTCATCTTTACAACTTAAATCCTTCATTTCAAAGCCTAAAATCATGAATATATCAAGTATTATACCTAGGTTTGATTCTATTACACATATACTATCACATTCTTGCAAGATTTCAAGCAAAACTAGCTCCAATCACGCAATAACCGATAAACTCGAATTTCATCTTTCAAGAACCGAAATAATAAACTTAAAAAGGGTCGATTCTTACCTCAATTCGTACAAAATCAGAAATCCAATTGCAGATTGTTGTAGTACTCCTCGAGATCTTTCCGTTGACGTATAAATCTCGATAATCGGCCGGTCGTGTTGTGAAATAACTTAGAGAGATGTAGAGATAAAAATTTTAGAGAGAGAAACTAGAGAGAGAGTGTGCATATGGAAAATGAATATCTTTATCCTATTTATTCCCATTTTCACCATTTTGCACATTTCACCCCTTGACTTAACCGGTTCCATAAAATACTGATTTATTCTTAAAATTATCATTAATAACTTTTAAATTCATAATACTCCATAACAATGATTCCGGGTTCAAATTTTCTTAAAATAGCAACAAACTTTTCTAAATATCCCAAATACATAATAATTTCTCAAATTTCAACTTAAATATATATTTTTCCACTTAATTAACCAAAATACAATAAAATAAATCCGAGGATGTTACAGCATGGGCTCCACCACGCTCAACTTCGTCCTCGAAGTTACTCGGATTCAAACAGTTGTGGATATTTCCTTATCATTTCCGCCTTTGTCTCCCAAGTGTGATTTGCTCCTTTATGATGCTTCCAACGTACAAGCACCATTTCAATCTCTTTGCTCCTTAGCTTTTTCATCTTGGTATCCAGTATACATTCCGGCTCCTCAACATACCGGAGCCTTTCATCAACTTGCAGTTCAGTATGGTCGGCCCAATCCTCGTTTCCAGTATTAAACGATTTCCTGAGATTCCCAACGTGAAACACCGGATGTATGCCCGACATCTCTTCAGGCAATTCCAAACGGTATGACTGATTTCCTACTTTTTCGGTTATCTTAAATGGTCCGACAAATCTCGGAGCCAACTTTCCTCTTTTCACAAATCGTGTAACACCTCTCATAGGTGACACTTTCAGATAAACCCAATCATTCACCTCAAAATTGATTGGTTTGTGCCTCCTATCATAGTAACTTTTCTGACGATCCTGGGCCGCTTTCATGTTCTGCCTAATCAACTGTATCTTCTCGTTTGTTTCTTGAAGCAAAGCCGGCCCAACAATCGGTGTTTCGCCAGTTTCTCTCCAACATGTAGGAGTCCTACACCTTCTCCCTGTACAATGCCTCAAACGGCGCCTTCTTTATTGTTGCGTGATAACTGTTGTTATATGAAAACTCTATTAGTGGCAGGTGATCATCCCAGTCGCCACCTAGATCTAACACGCACGATCTCATCATGTCTTCAAGAGTGAGGATTGTCCTTTCACTTTGGCCATCGGTTTGCGGACGATAGGCCGTACTCATTGCGATCCTCGTTCCCAACCCCTCTTGTAAAGCCGACCAGAAGTTCGAAGTAAATCGGCTATCTCGATCCGATACTATGGACTTAGGCACCCCATGCCTAGAAACAATCTCGTCCATATAAATATGAGCCAACTTCGCTAGCGAATAACTTTCTCTTATTGGTATAAAGTGAGCTGACTTAGTCAATCTATCCACGATCACCCATACTGCATCGTGTTGACGCCTAGTTTTCGGCAGCTTTGTAACAAAATCCATCGTTATGTGTTCCCACTTCCATTCCGGAATGGGAAGCGGTTGTAAACTGCCATAGGGCTGCTGGTGTTCGGCTTTCACCAGCCGACAAGTTCGACATCTTTCCACGTATTGGCCTATATCTTTCTTCAATCCGGGCCACCAGAAGTCTGCTTTCAGCTCGTTGTACATCTTTGTACTTCCAGGATGTACAGAAAACTTAGATTGATGTGCCTCTTCAATAATTACTCGTCTCATTCCACCAAACTTCGGCACCCAGATCCTTCCGTAAATCCCTTTCAGTCCCGACTCACTTGTTTCCATATTCTTAATCTGCACTCTAATATCCTCAGCACCAATATTCTCATCTTTCAAGGCTTCCTCCTGAGCGGCCTTGACATCATCAATTATTGTGGAGGTCAGCATTGTAGACGTCATCATATAACAGAAATCCTTAGCATAAGCTTTTCGGCTCAAAGCATCGGCTACCACATTAGCCTTTCCGGGATGGTACAGTATCTCACAATCGTAGTCTTTAATAAGCTCCATAGACCTACGTTGTCTCATATTAAGTTCCTTCTGACTAAAGATATACTTCAAGCTCTTATGGTCCGTGTAAAGTTGACATTTAGTACCGTACAGGTAGTGCCTCCATAATTTCAAAGCAAATGTTACTGCGGTCAACTCGAGATCATGAGTTGAATAATTCTTCTCATGCTGCTTCAACTGTCTTGAAACATACGCTATAACCTTCCCACGCTGCATCAATACAGCGCCTAACCCTAACCTCGAAGCATCGGTATACACCACAAAGTCATCATTACCTTCAGGTAAGGCAAGTATCGGCGCCTCGCTTAATGCCTTCTTCAGAACCTCAAAGGCCTCCTGTTGCACAGTTTCCCATATAAACGGTGCATTCTTCTTGGTTAATGCAGTTAAAGGAACTGCAATCTTAGAAAAATCCTTTATAAACCTCCTATAATATCCTGCCAACCCCAGAAAACTTCTAACTTCAGTAGCTGAACGAGGCGGCTCCCAGTTCTTTATTGCTTCAACTTTGGCTGGATCCACAGAAATCCCAGCCCCTGAAATCACATGCCCTAGAAACTGTATTTGTTGCAGCCAAAACTCGCACTTCGAGAATTTGGCGTACAACTTTTCTTTCCTCAACAACTCTAGTAGCTCCCTGAGATGTTCAGCATGCTCAGCCTCAGACTTAGAGTACACCAGTATATCATCAATAAACACTATCACCGATTTGTCCAACATCGGTCTACAAACCCTATTCATCAAGTCCATAAAGACAGCCGGGGCGTTAGTTAACCCAAAAGGCATGACCAGAAACTCGTAATGCCCAACCTAGTTCTGAAAGCTGTATTCGGTACATCTTCTTCTCTTACTTTCAATTGATGGTATCCCGACCTCAAGTCGATCTTAGAAAACACGCTCGCCCCATGTAACTGATCAAATAAATCGTCTATCCGTGGCAACGGATACTTGTTCTTAATCGTTAACTTATTCAGCTCCTGGTAATCTATGCACATTCGCATTGTGCCGTCCTTCTTTTTAACAAACAATACTGGAGCTCCCCACGGCGATGAACTCGGCCGAATGAAGCCCTTGTCCAACAACTCTTGAAGTTGTGTCATCATCTCCTTCATCTCAGTTGGGGCAAGGCGATAAGGAGAACGAGCTACCGGTGTAGCTCCAGGGATCAGGTCAATTCTAAATTCCACTTGTCTCTCAGGCGGCACGCCAGACAAGTCTTCCGGAAACACATCCGGGAATTGTGAAACAACCGGCACATCGGCCAAAGTTCTCTTCTCAGCCTTAGCATCAATCGCATATGCTAAGTAAGCATCACATCCCTTTCCAACAAGCTTTCGAGCTTTTGCAATAGTCAACAAACATAAATCCCCGCTTCTCCTATCCCCGTAAATACAAATCTCACGCCCCTCCGGAGTGGTAATCTTTATCATTCGGTTCTTACACACTATATGGGCTTCATTCTCAATCAACCAGTCCATCCCGACTATCACGTCAAACTCACTGAACTCAATAGGGATCAGGTCCAAATTGAAGACTACATCTTCAATTACTAACGTGCAGTTACGGTATACGTGATCTACCTTGACTAGAGTATTGCTAGCAGTTTCTACGTCAAGTATAGCAGATAATCTAGACAGTGGCATGGCAAGTTGTTGTGCAAACATAGTGGAAACAAACGAACGATTTGCACCCGAATCAAATAAAACTCGTGCTGGCATAGAATTAACTATGAACGTACCCGTAACGACCTCCGGATTTTCCCTTGCTTCCTCTGCAGTTATCTGAAAAGCACGAGCCGGTGCCCTCTGTGACTGACCCCGGCGGTTAACTGAACCACCACTCGAACCTCCAGAAGATCGTGTTGATGATGGGGCAGCAGCTGTTGGAGCATTCTTCCTACAGTTCCTACTATAATGTCCCCACACCCCACACTTATAGCAAGCATCTCCCTTCCTTGGGCAATCATTCTGAAAATGACCCAGTTCCCCACAGCAAAAGCAAGCACGTCCGTTAGTGCACTTGCCAAAATGTTCCAGATGACACTTGTTGCAGTATTGTGGCTCGGTGTTGATAGAATAAGCACGAGCACGACCACGATCAGAAGAACCAGACTGTCGGCGATAAGACTGCTGAGGTGAGTACTGTGAAGACCGGGAAGATCCCGAGTATCCTCCCTCTCGTTGGCGCTTCGGCGGTGACGGCTGTGTTGGGTTAGTGGAAGCAGCAGCGAACCCAATGGAATAACCCGACATGATCAGAATCTGCTCTACATTTCTGGCAGCCTCAAGTAAACCAGCAAATGTAGGGTAGCGAACGTTGCTCATGACCCTCCTAATTTCAATATCCAGACCAGCCGCGAACCTGGTCACCTTCCTTTCCTCAGTATCGACTTGGTGAGGCGCAAACAGACTCAGCCTCGTGAATTCCACCGCATATTGGGACACCGTCTTAATTCCCTGTACCAGCGCCATAAACTTTGCTTCCAACCTCCGGCCCTCATCAACCGGACAGTACTGCTGAGTGAATAGGTCATTGAACTCAGCCCAAGTCATAACAGAAACCTTCTCCAATGTCAACGCATTTACCATTGCGTTCCACCACATGATTGCATCATTCGTGAACATAGCAGTTGCATAACGAACCATGTCCTTCTCAGCACAATCGCTGATTCGGAATGTTCGTTCAGTTGCTGTTATCCATTCAAGTGCGGCAACAGCATCTCCTAGTCCATTAAATTCCACGACCCCATTTCCTTTGAAGTCCTTGAAACGACAACCTTTGGGCTTGTTAGACGACCCAATGTTGTCATCTCGTTCCTCGTTGTTACCCCCTTCCTTCTCTTTATTCTTTCTCTTATCCTCTCTTCTCTTAGCATCGGCCTCATCTCGAGCCCGAAACTGGTCCTGAATCATTTTGTTCTGCTCAGCCATCATGGCTAGCATCATCTCTCTGGCTTCTTCCGGTGTCATTCCTCCTCCAGACATGTTCTGAAAATATAAACATATAACTTGTTTAGTAACATGTCATCAATTTAAAGACACCACTCATTTGTCCCGTATGATAGTCAATCACTTATAATTACTAGATCATAATCTTAGTTCAGATCATTACTTAAAACACTACATATCATTACCTAATGTTTGAGATCAAGACCTCACGGACACTTGAATCTCAAACTACTGCTCTGATACCATCTCGTGTGACACCCTTGCCACAACAACCACCATTTACAAAACTCCCCGGATTAATCATCAAACACAAATACATAATGATCTGATAACCTAGTTTAAGTGCGGAAGCATTAAAATACATAATTAAAGTAGTGCAACAGTGTCAAACACCCTACGGTGCTACACGGTACCATGTCTAAGTCTACACACCCAGATAAATTATTACAATCATCCAGAATATATTACAACATTATCTCATAACATAATTACCGATTAAATTGTACCAAGTCTTCCAAATCTTCCCAAATGACCTAACTAGAAGGTCCGGCAGTAGACTTTCCCTTTCCTGTAAAAATACAACAACTGAGGTATAAGCAAAGGCTTAGTGAATACAAAGATTACACATTTTATATATTTTTATGAAGCCCAAGGATAACACAAATGACCAACATCGGATATCCTCTTCGAACACAAAGTACGGACCAGAGCCGCAGCCCCTTCGAGCCCACAGCTCGGCATTTAGACATACCATCTGAGACATACGTACGATCGGGGATGACATACTGCCTACCGGGCCTAGGAGGGATCAGCTCCAGGTCATATAGCACAGTAACATCAGAGTAATCGATGCGACCCACCGGTCCATCTCTAGATGCACAACAATCGAACAGACATGCAACAAGTAAGAATGTGCATCTAAATCTACGCAAGTTAGTAGAACTCCAAACAAATCATGAAGCAATAGGTCTCAGCAGGCAAAGCTTAACATAAAACAGATATAAACATGCGAAATCTACTGTACTCACAGTGGGTGCGTAATTAAACTTCAATATTATTTCTCTTCGGGCTTACAACCGGATCCACCAAGTACCCCACTGTGGGTTAAACAACACCACAAGGGACCTGTTAAATTAGTTACAACAATATTTCGAGTCAAAAATCGTTTAAATCCATAAAACCAAGTTTTATAAGTTTTGCAATATTTTTCCCCATTTCGGGTCTATGTCCAAATTCGAACTACAACTAAGTTTGAACCCATTTCAAGTTCACACATTGTCCTTTGAATAACTCTTGTTATTTTATGTGTTTCATTCAAAATATTCGAGTTTAGAGAGTGGGTTTTCAATTTTTAGGCATCAAATTCGAATTTCAGGGGTTAAATTCGAATTTTCTTCGAATTTAATGACTAAACTCGAACTCCTAATGATAGATTCGAACCATATTCGAATCTAGGGCCTTAGATTCGAATCTATGGTGTCAAACTCGAATTCCTGCTCGAATTTAGTACAAAAATCGAGTTTGTTCTTGCATTTCGACTGTGTTCTTGGTATTTTCGAGTTTGTTCATCTTTACAACTTAAATCCTTCATTTCAAAGCCTAAAATCATGAATATATCAAGTATTATACCTAGGTTTGATTCTATTACACATATACTATCACATTCTTGCAAGATTTCAAGCAAAACTAGCTCCAATCACGCAATAACCGATAAACTCGAATTTCATCTTCAAGAACCGAAATAATAAACTTAAAAAGGGTCGATTCTTACCTCAATTCGTACCAAATCCGAAATCCAATTGCAGATTGTTGTAATACTCCTCGAGATCTTTCCGTTGACGTATAAATCTCGATAATCGGCCGGTCGTTTTGTGAAATAACTTAGAGAGATGTAGAGGGAAAACTTCTAGAGAGAGAAACTAGAGAGAGAGTGTGCATATGGAAAATGAATATCTTTATCCTTTTTATTCCCATTTTCACCATTTTGCACATTTCACCCCTTGACTTAACCGGTTCCATAAAATACTGATTTATTCTTAAAATTATCATTAATAACTTTTAAATTCATAATACTCCATAACAATGATTCCGGGTTCAAATTTTCTTAAAATAGCAACAAACTTTTTTAAAATATCCCAAATACATAATAATTGCTCAAATTTCAACTTAAATATATATTTTTCCACTTAATTAACCAAAATACAATAAAATAAATCCGAGGATGTTACATACTTTGCATCATTTGGAGCATTTGTTGAGGAGTCAAATCTTCTCCATTCATGTTTTGAAATATAACAAATAATATTTAGAACATATACGCTTAGTCATACTTATTTATAATTACCCTTTTATTTTCCCGTTACTCATGCCAATCCTATCTTAGTTCAAATCATTTCCTAGGAGTCCATTTTAATATCATAACCGAGTTTGAGTCCAAGTCCTCGCGGACACTTGAGACCTCAAACTAATGCTCTGATGCTAAACTGAAACATCCTCCCTTATAAACATAATATAAACTCCAGGATCAACATACAAACCCAATATTAACATTATTATTAATGTTACAAGCATAACACATGTTGTATTTACATCATCACTAAATCATAATATATATAAGTCTACAAGGACAAGATCTGTCTATTACAACATCATTATTCATTTCAACAACATATCCAGTACCCAACCCCAAAGCTACATATCCTTGTATTTACCAATAGCTTTTAAGATTCTCCGGTAGGCTGGATGTATAGCTTAAGTAGAAAGCCCGACTATGCTTTTATCTTTGCCTGAAAACATTTAAATATCAACGGTAAGGTATAAGCTTAGTGAGTTAAAAGATTACATATTCAACAATTATGTCATGCAAACCAAATGTGAATACGAGCAATGTTTGCTCCTTCATGCGGAGGGCACGGATGACAAATTTTCGTCATGCTGGGAAACATGGATTCCGATACATAGTCTCCATGGCTGTTCAAATATCGACCAGGGATGTAAAACCTAGCTGGAATGAGTATTTGGGATGATCAGTCCCTGACAGTGGCCTGCTGTCAACCTCAACACAGATCACACCAGATTATGAGTCTATCATCATGCCGAAGCATGTACTAAATGATGCACTTTCAAACGAACGCATGTTTCATGTTTATAACATGTCAAGTACAAAAGTGCATCAATAACAATAAATCCTATCAGAATTCCAAATGATATATTCGTGAGCAACAAGAACATGCCAATAAGTATGTGGATGCAACGGTAATAATTGCTTGAGTAGTAGTCTATCCCTCACAATGGTTGTACTTTAACAAGGATGTCCTGGAAGATTACCACAGGGTCTTACACAACCAGTATTTAGCTTTCTTTTCCAAACCGGACTTCACCGCTTAATTTTATATCAATGTGTGCACAATTACACCATTAAGGTCATGTTATATCAATGTATACATGTATCAATATCACTTTTTGTACTTTTCATAAGGTTTCATAAAACTTAACTTTTAATTTCATTTTTAAAGACCCGAAGTTCGAACCATACCTGAAGTTCGCTTGGACTTGAACTTCGGATGGCCCGAAGTTCCATCCTTAACAAATTTCTCAGCTTCATATTTTCTCTGACAGATCACCCGAAGTTCGGATGTCCAATGGGACTAGAAGTTCAGCTATCCTATGAACCGAAGTTCGTTTCTTAACTCAGAAAATTCTACTTCAAATTATCACCCGAAGTTCAACTGACCCAAACTTCGGGTATGAACCGAAGTTCGTGTGGCTTGTTCATCAGGCCTGAAGTTCATGTCACCCGAACTTCCAGTCGAAGTTCATACTTAGCAGTTTCTTAAATTTCCAGATGTCATTCATTCATCTTTCTACCAATCCTATAAGTGAAATCAATCGGTACAAAGTCCAATATACCCTTATAACACATTATTATCATCAAGTTAGCCTTTTAGGTACCAAAATCATGCCTTTTAAGTCGTGATTTTAACAGTTCGATGAATACACACACCAAAACACCCGGTTAGTAGTCACAATCATACTTATGAGTTGAATCTGAAGCTGAAATTTGGTACACAATTTGCCTAATACTTGATTAAAACATTTCAACTATTATTTTCAACATGCATTTACAATTCCAACAAAGATCTACAATTCGGTGTTCATAAAAACCGAAACCAAAACCCAAAAATTCGTAGATTTAAGTAATTTTTACCTCAATCCGGTGTTTGCAGTAGTTATAGCTTTTTCCTAGCAATGTATTTCCAAAATTTTAGCCTTTAATTCCAACATTTTTATGTTCTTGATTTGGAGGGTGAGAGAGTCGTGGGGTTTTAGAGAGATGAAATGTGTTCCAATAGGGAACGGTCACACACACACTAGGGGTGTAAATGAGCCGAGCTACTCGAGCTCGACTCGTTAAAAGCTCGAAAAAAGCTCGAATTAAACGAGCCCGAGCCGAGCTCGAGCCTAAATTCGAGCTCGTTTAATAAACGAGCTCGAGCCCGAGCCTCACATATCGAGCTCGCGAGCCTAAACGAGCTTAAACGAGCCTATATATAAATATATTTTTAAATTAATAAATATATAATATATAGATTAAATAAATATAAATATATTAAAATAACAAATTATATATATTATATAAAAAAGATTATTTAAAAATTAATTAAAAAATTAAAATATATAATAAACGAGTCGAGCTCGAGCTCGGAAAATTATTCACGAGCCGAGCTCGAGCTTTACATACGAAGCTCGAAACGAGCCGAGCTCGAGCTCGAGCCTGGTATTTTTAAACGAGCCGAGCTCGAGCTTAAACAGGCTTGAGCTCGGCTCGGCTCGTTTACACCCCTAACACACACACACACACAAACTCCACTTTTATTAATTCAAGTTTGCCATATTTGCAAAATACCAACTCCAACTTATATTTTTTTCTATTATACATTTCACTTCTTTATTATTTTCATTATTTTAACACCACTCAGCATCCATCTTTTAAATATCTCATCCCTTACATTGAATTTGGGCTCCAACAACAATAATGATCCTTCATCATTATTCTAACATCATTCAAATAATGAATATGTATGTATGTATTTCATGTTGTATTTCAGTAAATGTATTTCAAGATATGTATGTACACATTTCAAGGATGAAAATATTTCAAAAAAATATCCATGATTATATAAAATGACATAATAATAATAAAGTTTATAAATTTCATAAAAAGAAAAGATATTATAACAATAAAAAATTATTTAAGACAAAAGACAAACATAAACATAATTTCAAGAACAATAATAATAAAGGAAAAGATATAATAATTTGTTATAAATGTGAAAAACAAGGACATATGGCAAAAGATTGTTATGTTAAAAGAAAAATTAATGAACTTAATATTTCTGACGAAATGAAAGCAATAATTAGAAACATTATATTAAAAAATGATTCGGATAATGAAAGTATATTAGATTATGAAGAAAATGATCTTAATGAAGTAAATACTTCAAGTGAAAGCATCGATAGCGAAAATGAACATGATTGTGTATGAAATTGTATGTGTAGCCAAATAAATACGTTAACTTTTGATAATATAGATGCTAATTTGCTATTAAGTATGATAGAAAAATAGGAGATGATGAATTAAAAACAATATATTTAACAACATTAAAAGAAAAGTTTGATCAAGAAATAAAAGCAATACTTCAGATAATCAAGTATATAATTTAAATAGTATATGTAAAAGATTTAATAAGACTAGTAAAACATTAAACGTTAATGAATTACAAGAAGAATTAAATGACGTAAAGGAAGAAATTAAAGAAATAAAATTAAGACTCACTAATAATTAGTTTAAAATAAAAAATTTTAGTAAAGAAAAAGAAAAAGACTATGAAGAGACTACTACGGTTATTATTAATATTAAAATCCATAACTTTCCAAAAATGGAGTGTTAAAGTTAATTTAATAATTAATAACGAATTTCAACCATCCTTAACGGCTTTAATAGATAGTGGCGCATATATGAATTGCATTGAAAAAGTATTAATACCAACTTCCTACTATGAAAAAACCCCTCAAAGATTATTTACAGCCAGTGGATCAAAACAAAAGATAGAATATAAATGATCTAATGTTTATATTTGTAACAATAACTATTGCTACAAAACTAATTTAATTTTAATAAAAAATCTTAATTCACAATTAATATTAGGAACACCTGTTATTACACAACTATACCCTTTAAGTATTACCGAAGAAGACGTTTATACTAAAGTATTAAATAAAGATATCATATTTAAATTTACAAAACCTATAATCCATAAAGAAGTTAACACATTAGAGAATAAAAACAAACAAATTAATTTTTTAGCCAATGAAATCAAAGAAAAACCTATATCTAATCAATTAATCAATAAACAAACCCAAGAAAAAAAAACAAAACGATAGATGAAAGATTTAAAAATAATGTTTGTGCAAATATTCTTAATGCCTTTTGTAAAAGAAAACAACATATAGTAAGCTTACCATATTTTAAAGAATTTAATGAAAAAGATATACCTTCAAAATCTAGATCTATTCACATGAATGAAGAATTGGAAAATACATGTAAAAAAGAAATACAAGAATTGATAGAGTAAGACTTAATTTGCAAACCGAAATCACCATGGTCATGTTCTGCCTTTTATGTAATAAATGATGCAGACTTAGAAAGAGGAGCTCCTAGATTAGTACTTAATTACAAACCTTTAAATAAAGTCTTAGAATGGATAAGATATCCTATTCCCAATAAAAGAGATTTACTCAAAAAATTATATAATGCATAGGTATTTTCCAAGTTTGATATGAATCTGGATTTAATGTTCCTTTTGGACATTACGAATGGAATGTAATGCCTTTTGGATTAAAAAAATGCTCCTTCTGAATTTCAAAATATAATGAATGATATTTTAATACCAATCAGTCATTTTGCAATTGTATACATCGATGATGTTCTAATATTTTCGAAAAACATAGATCAACATTTCAAACATTTAAATAAATTCTATGATCTAATATACTCCAATGGATTAGTACTATCTCCTACAAAAATGAATCTTTTTCAAACTAAAATAAGATTTTTAGGACATAATATAGATCAAGGAAGGATAAAACCCATTAATAGAAGTTTACAATTCTCTAATAAATTTCCTAATGAAATTAAAGACAAGAAACAACTTCAAAGATTTTTAGGATGTTTGAACTATATTCATGACTTCTTTAATGATTTAGGGATAATTTGTAAACCTTTATATGACTGATTTAAAAAAAATCCTAAGCCATGAACTCAAGAACATACTAACAAGATTAAACACGTTAAACAAAAAATTAAAAGTTTACCATGCCTTAATATCTCACATCCTGATGCGAAATTAGTTGTAGAAACTGATGCTAGTAATTTGAGTTATGGTGGTATACTTAAACAAAAACTTAATGAAGAAAATAAAGAACAATTGGTAAGGTTTCATTCGGGATAATGGAATGGAACTCATATTAATTATTCTACTATCAAAAAGGAAATTTTAAGTATTGTTCTTAATATTAAAAAATTTGAAGACGATCTTTACATGAAACCATTTTTATTAAGAACCGATTGTTTATCTGCAAAATATATTTCAGAAAAGGATGTAAAAATTTTAATTTCTAAACAGATTTTTGCAAGATGGCAAGCATTACTAAGTAACATTGATTTTAAAATAGAATTTATAAGAGGAGAAAACAATTCACTTCCTGACTTTTTATCAAGGGAATTTTTACAGGGAACATGAATACTCCTAAAAGGAAGGTAGTCCATTCAAAGCAAACCGTTCCTTCCTCTCCTTCGGCTTCCTCCAAAGTTAATCCTTTAATTTCAAATCGTCTTATTCGGTTCCCTTACTCTCAATTATCCCAACTTATTATCCAACTCAACATACCAGTATCCCTACCTATTCCCAATAAAACACAAACCCCTTCAAATAAACCTAAATCTCCTATGCTACACTAAGATCTCCTATTCCTTCTCCTTCGAGACAATTTGGAAACTTTTCATACATTGATAACCCGAATAAGCTTTTAATAAAAATTTTAGAACAAAATGAAGTAGAAAATATTGATAATGATGTCACTACTCCCCAGACAAACTTCATACCTCTACTACAGTATCTTTATCCACCTAACTCTCATTTTTATGTTGATAACCTAAAAACTCGAGAGTACTATGAAGCAATCTTAATTGACACTGATTCAGTAATTATTGAGCATGTCTTTAATGATCAAGATCAATCTAGAATTGCTTATAGCAAAGTCAAAATAATGAAAATCATAACCCCTGCTGAATGGGGATCCCGACTTCATGTTGAAAAAACTCTCTCCTGTTTTAATGCTAGACCACGTTTCAATTATTATGATTACTAGACAACTTGGTTTAATACTTTTCTTCTTTGTAATTTTTCGCATTCATGGTTCTTCTGAATCATTCTCCAAAACCTTTCCTAATAAACATCCTTTGTGGTTTGTTCGTTGGTTCCAATATATGGGAATCATTCCTAAGGCATTTCCTTTTTCTGTTAATAATGCTTTTACACAATTCCAAATACTATTTCCTTCTGATACTCCAATATTTGAGCATACTCTTCACTTTTCTATTACTTTAAGATACCATGGATATTAACATGGCATTATAAATTTATTCCTGCCAGTCATAATAATCGTAATCAGTCTTCTCCACCAACCATTTTTCGTGAATATAAAGTAAAATGGTGGAATAAGTTTGATGAATCAAAAGCTGATCTTAATGCAGTTCAATCATATCATAGTTCTATTCATAAATTCGTGTCTCCAGTTTCCTTGTCCGATTATGAATTAATTCAAAAAATAAAGAATGAAGAAATTCAAAAGATAATGTTCGTAATTCTCCTACTAATTCCATTCCTGATGATTTCTTACAAGAAGCACAAGACCCATTTGCAGATTTTGATATTTAATTGTACTGGATTCAAGCCAGTTTCAGGTACCGTTTCATTACTGGAGCCCGAGGTGTGTGTGTGTATCATGTGTTTCATAAAGACTCCAATGAAATTTCATATATAGTTCAAAGATAGTTTCCTAGTGTATTTCAAGATGAATATATGTATGTATGTATTTCAAGAAATGTATTCCAAAATATGTATGAACACATTTCAAGGATGCAATTATTTCAAGAAATATCCATGATTATATAAAATGGCATTCAACGACATATTCAAGAGCTTCAAGACAAATATTTGATGGCAAGTGCTATTGAAGAAGGCATTCACTATGCAAGAAGTCCTTCCTAGATGACCTTTACTATTGGAGAAGTCGTTCACCCTTTCAAAATGACCTTTACTATACAAAAAATGACCTTTCAAAATTTCTATATAAGGTAATATTTGTTATTTATATAGACATTTTGAAAGGTCATATTTTGTATAGTAAAGGTCATTTTGAAAGGGTGAACGACTTCTCCAATAGTATAGGTCATCTAGGAAGGGCATCTTGCATAGTGAATGCCTTCTTCAATAGTACTTGCCATCAAGTATTTGTCTTGAAGCTCTTGAATATGTCGTTGAATGCAATTTTATATAATCATGGATATTTCTTGAAATAATTGCATCCTTGAAATGCGTTCATACATATCTTGGAATACATTTCTTGAAATACATACATACAGATTCATCTTGAAATACACTAGGAAACATATATTTGAACTATATATGAAATTTCATTGGAGTCTTTATGAAATTTCATTGGAGTCTTTATGAGACACATGAAGCACACACACAATATATTTATTATATATTTATATATATATATATACATACATACATACATATATATATATATATATATATATATATATATATATATATATATATACATACATAATATATATATATATATATGTATGTATGTATCTGTATATGTATATGTATCTGTATGTATCTGTATATGTATATATATATACATATACAGATACATATATATATACATATACAGATACATACAGATACATATACATATACAGATACATACATACATACATACATACATACATACATACATACATACATACATATATACATATATACATATATATATATATATATATATATATATATATATATATATATATATATATATATATATATATATATATATATATATATATATAGACACGCACACACACGAAATGATTCAAAAGCATAAAAAGACGAAAATAATGAATGCTGATGTGACAGTAGGGGGTGTATGTTTAGCAATTTATGGGTCCTACATCAAATAAATTTTTTTTAAAAAACGTTGATTGACAGTAATCAAATCATGTAATTATTAATCAATGATTAATGTTATTAAGGAATAATTAATTATTTAATTAGTGCGGGGGTGAGAGGTGTACAATTAACATTGCCATTTTGATAATTAAACTTTTTCTTGCTTGTGTTTGGTAGTTAATCTTTGGACAAATGTTGTAAAATACCATTAGAGTGAAGGGTATGAGCATCTTTTCCTAACCCACCTTTTTGTACACCTCAGTGCCACATCATCTTTTCTCTCTCCACATTTCTCCACATTTCTAACTTGGAAATACCCATCTTTTTAAATCTTTCCATCTTTCTTTATTTTTTTTAAATAAATTCATTTTATTAACAAAACAATTAAAACTAAAATAATTAATTTCATAAATATTTAAAAACTTACATAATAAAATTACGAAACTAAAAACTAAAAATTAAAAACTTACGAAACTAAAAATTAAAAAAATTACAAAACTAAAAAAATTACGAAACTAAAAATTAAAAAATTACGAAACTACATTTGCCATCCCCAACGCTCCGCAATTCTTTGTTTGCGTTGTAACACGACTTGCAAAGCGGTACCTTGCAAATGGTCATGTGGCCGAATGAAAAACTCCGTGTCTCGTTCTTGTTGTTGTTCATTCAGTGATGTTATGTACGCTTGATATTCTTTTTCTCGTTCTTGTTGTTGTTCATTCAATGCCGTTACGTACACTTGATAATTTTTTTTCTTTCATTTCGTTTACATACTCCATTTTTTTTGTTTTATTTCTTCAAGTCGTTATCGATGCCGTTTCTTATCTTCAACATCCTCGACGGTAGAAGTTGAAATCCTTTCGAATTGTATGTGCATCTCTAGGTCGCCTGATGTTGATGCTGGTTTTTCCCCTTGCGGCGTGGTCTTTCAAGCTCCTGAATATCCTCATCGCCCTCGTCATCTTCTTCATCGTGAACAACTAAAAATCCCGCATCCGAAGACGGTGTTCCGATCATGTTAGAATCGGAAGTTTTAGACCGCTTTCTTTGCGGCTTAACAAAATCATCCATTTGTGGAACAGGGTTCCACTTTGGATGACGTCGATGTACCTCCCCAACCGATTGGTGTGGAAATGAGTTATTTTTATTGAGTGCCTTGTATTGTTCTTGGGTAGTGGTGAAAACGTCGAAGTCGTTTTCGCCGCTTCGCCGATTCATCATGTTGTTGTTAAACATGCCGCCAAATTTTGTGCAATTGTGGTTCATGTCTTTCCACTTTGAATTTAGTTGGTGGACCGGGGGGGTACTTCCACCAATTCGACTATCAAAATTTTCGAGGATTCGTCCCCAAAAATTTGAACATTTTTTTTTTGTCACCAGTAGTTGGATCATCGTAAACATCAATCCAAGCTTCCGCCAAAGCCTTTTCTTCGTGCGAGGTCCACATTTTTGGTTTCATTGGACCCTTTTTTGTAGATCCACTTGACACCCCCGCGGTGTTTACAAGAATCGTCTCTTCGTCGTTTTTGTCGGGTTGAGTTTCGGGTATGACTTCTAGTTCGTCCTCGTCGACGAATGCTTGATCCCGATAATCAACAAATGGTTCGAAACCGTCATTCTTGTGACGAAAATTGGGGGTTGTGTGCAGTGGATGGATTTTGTGGAATAGGTGGATTTCGTTGGTAAGGTGTTGAGAATATTGTGGAATGGGTGATGATGATTGATATTTTGGAATGGGTGATGGTGATTGATATGGTGAAAAGTATGGTACATATGGTGCGGAAAATTCCGTAGAATTCGGTGGATAATTTTGTTGTGGGCGGAATGGAGGGTTTGTTTGACAAGCGGGTTGTTTACGGCGTTTTCGACTAGAAGCGGGTTGTTTGCCAATATATCGATCCATAATTTTAGAGAGAATGAAAATTGTATAGATTGAAAGAGATGAAAGTGTATAGAGATAGAGAGATGTGTGGAAGATGTGAAGATGAATGAATGGAGATGAAGTATTTATAGGGTGAAAATATTAACATTTTTTTTTATTGTAGACGGTCAAATGACCGTTTTTTCTCAATTGTGACCGTTGGCAAGAAAAAGACAAAGAAAGGGGGAGAGAGGCTGTGCGGGGAGCTCAAAGCCGATGGGGGGGGGGGTCCTTTTTTCAGGGGGCCGGGCACCAAGGATGGTGTAGCTGGCGGCCTGGTAATGATTTGGCAAGGCCGAAGCCTTGCGGCTTCTGTATACCGCACAACCTACTTTCAATATTGGTCCATATTTATAAATGATTTCTAAAACTTTTTACATTTACCTAAAATAAAAAAATTTAAACAATTTCAAACATAAATTTATTTAAATATTTTTGAAACAATAGTTTTTAAAATATTTTCTAATACTAAGGTTTTTTAAACGTATTTAAAATAAAATTTTCTAGGTGTGTTTTAAAGTAAATTTCATAGAACAAATGTTAAACGACGTTTTGTTAAATTTTTTAAAAAGTTTAAAATCGTTTGTTTTAAAAATGAATATTTATACATGTTCCACCTAGCCACGTAGGTCGTTTGAACTTTTTAAAAAGTTTTAACCACTCAAAATCTATAATTTTCCTCGACTTTTTAAAAAAATAATAATGATAACGAACGTCACAAGATATTATAATATTTACATGTTTGATCCTTTTTAATAATTAAATTGTTTCTGTTTTAACTTGGTAACTAAAATTTGACAAAGTATAACAATGCATAATTATATTTTTATGATTTATTTATTACTAATTAAAATGTTTATTTACTTTTGTTTTGTAATTAAACTTTAAACAAATTTTACAACTATAATATCTTTATTTTGAGATGGGTATGTGTCTTTATTTTGAGATGGGTATGTGACAAATCGCATGATACCAATTTAGCAGGGAACGCTAAACTACTTTTTAGGGTTTTGTGATTTAACTAACTTTTATTCTCACTAGCTAATTTAGCTAACCTATTTTCCTAAACTTGTGCATCTATTGGACTCACGGGAGCGATAGCCGGCCTGCTGCACCTTAGTAGGCTCCAATTACCATTACTTCTCGAGGATCTTAGCGACATTATTAGAGGTAGTTACTTTTTGGTGATAACGTGTACTTATATTTACTTCGGATATGTATTTTGGGATTATTGTGACATGTACTGTATTTGACCTATTTACTCAGGTTTTGGTTGTATAATTATTGGGTCAGAGTCAGGTAGATGTATGTATGATGTCATCTAACATACTTTATTATGTAGCATTCGTGCCATGTTTCGGGGGTGTTACAACAACACACTACCATACTTTCATCCAGTTATCTATACTTAATACTTGTTTTCTAAAAGAATATTTTTAATAAAAGTTTATAAAAGAAGAGTTTTCAAAATTTTTTGTGGCACCCCTTAGAATCTGATGGTACACATTCGAATCTAGGCACAGATTCGAACCCCCCTTAGAATCTGATGGTACACATTCGAATCTAGGCATAGATTCGAACCACCCCTTAGAATCTGATGGTACACATTCGAATCTAGGCACAGATTCGAACCCCCCTTAGAATCTGATGGTACACATTCGAATCTAGGCACAGATTCGAACCCCCCTTAGAATCTGATGGTACACATTCGAATCTAGGCATAGATTCGAACCACCCCTTAGAATCTGATGGTACACATTCGAATCTAGTACCAAACTCGAATTTGTTCTTGTATTTCGACTCTGTTCTTGACATATTCGAGTCTGTTCATCATTTCAACTTAAATCCTTCATTTCTAAGGCTAAAATCACTAATATATCATGTATAATACCTAGTTTCGATTCTACTATGCATATATTATCATATTCCAGCAACATTTCAAGCAAAACAAGCTCAAATTCGCACAAAACAACAGATTCGAATTCTAGTTAACTTCAAAACCGAAACTAATAACTTAAAAGATTCGATTCTTACCTCAATTCGTATGAAATTAGAAATCTGTTTGTAGATTGTTGTTGTACTCCTCGATACCTTTCCGTTAACGTATAATTCTCGATAATCTGACGGTCGGTTTGTGAGATAACTTAGAGAGATGTAGAGAGAAAAATCTTAGAGAGATAGTGTAGAGAGAGAGTGTGTAAAATGGAAAATGAAGCCTTTTACCCTTTTTATACAACTTTCGTCATTTTTGCACATTTCACCACTCGACCTAACCGGTTCCATAAAATACTGATTTAATCTTAGAATTATCATAAATAACTTTTAAATTCATAATACTCCATAAAATTGATCCTGAGTTCAATTTTCTTAAAAGTAGCAACAAACTTGCTAAATATCCAAAATACATAATAATCGCCCAAATTCAACTTAAATATATATATTTTCCACTTAATTAACCAAAATACATTAAAATAAATCCGAGGATGTTACAGCATGGGCTCCACCACGCTCAACTTCGTCCTCGAAGTTACTCGGATTCAAACAGTTGTGAATATTTTCTTAACATTTCCGCCTTTGTCTCCCACGTATGGTCTACTCCTTTGTGATGCTTCCAACGTATCAATACTATTTTAATCTCTTTGTTCCTTATTCTTCATTACCACAGTATTCATAATATATTCCGACTTTTCAACATATACTAACCCTTTATGATTTCTAATTCATTATAATCAGCCTAATCTTCATTACCAGTTGTGAAGATTTAATAAAGATTTCTTCATGAAATACCAAGTGCTATTTCGACATTTCCTTAAATAATTCTAAATGAGATAACAGATTCCTAACTTTTCTGTTATTCTCAATGAACCAACTCACCTCAGTGCAAATTTTATCCCTTTTTCAAAACAAGTAGTACACCTCATCGGTGATACTAACAAATATACTACATCGTTTCCCTCAAAACTGATTGGTTTAGGTGTCTCATCATATATTCCGATGTGGAAATAGTCCATTTATTCTGATCTTCTATCAGTTGTCAGTAAGCTGTACTCATAGCTATATGTGTGTTTAATCCTACTTATAACACAAACCAAGAGTTGAAAATGAAACAACTCTTCTATTTTGACATAATCGAGTCTAGAATACTAAAACAATATTAATAACCTTTCCCACGTACATCTGTGCAAAATCTTTCCAATAATAAACTTCTTGAGTCTGTATATAAAATATACTGAATAATCAAGTTGTCTACAATCTACCAATCGTAGAAAACTTCTTAAATCTGTAATTACTGCGAGACAGATTCCAAGTTCTCAATCATTCCTCTTTAACAGAATCCTCCGAGATCCAATTCCAGAAATCACATACCACAAATTATAATCTATTGTAATCAAAATTCACGTTTTGACATATTCAACTTAAAACTTATACCCGAATGTCATCGATAATTACAATTACCGATTCCCCCATCATTGATATACAAATCTCTATTCATGATGTCCATAAAACGGTTGGGGTGTTACTTAATCAAGACATCGTGACCAGAGACTCGTAGTGCTCATAAATATTCCTGAAAGCCAATTTCAGTACATTCCCTCTTCGGACCTCAACTAATCATATCCCATTCGTAAATTAATCTTAGAAAAATAATTAGCTCTCATGCAGCTAATTGAATAATCATCATTTCTCGGCAGCGGATATTTATTTATTATAGTTAATTTGTTCAAACCACTTTAATCTATGCACATTCAGTAGATACAAAACAGTACGAATAACAAACTCTTGGAGAAGCTCCAGGAATCAAGTCAATACCAACTTTGCACTTGTCTTTCAGGTGCCACACCAGACAAGTCTTCCATACACATTTATGGAAACATTTGGGACAACAGGCGCATCGGCCACAGTTCTCTCTTCAATCTTGGTATCAATAGCATATACCATACAAGACTCACGACCCTAAGCAATTTCGGGACCTAACAATCATCATTAGACATTGATCCCCACTTCTCCAATACTCATATGTACAATTTTTCTCGCCTCCTTTCGGCGAAGTTATCTTTATTATTTCTTCATTGCAAACTACATGCGTCTTGTCACATATATTTAATAAATTCTTTCTAATTATCGTATCAAATCACCGATCTCTATTGAAATCAAGTCAGGATTGAGTACTACCTCCTCAATCACTAAAGTACAATCATGATACACATGATCTACGTTAACTAATGTGTTACTTAACAATTTCAACATCAATCACAACTATCAACTTAGTCCAAAAGACTAACATTGATTGCACAAATGCAATAGTTACGATTTAATTAATTGGCACCAGATTTTAAACAAAACTCATGACCACCTCCGAATCTTTTTTAGATTCCGAATCGTAGTATTAGACCTTTCTTTACGATATAAGCAAATTTCATTACTGTCCAAAGTCTCTTTAACTTTCTTATTGATCAATTATCATATCAATAAGGATACTATCCTCAAGTAGCATTATATTTCCTTTTTGACATTGTCATTCTTATTTATAACGTCGACATCTTCTATATTTATCACGTTACATTCACTAAATGATATCGGAGTAAGATCCAAATTTGAAGACTACATCTTTAATTTTCTAAGGTGCGACTATGATATAGGTATTCTAACTCGGCTAATGTGTTACTAGTAACTTCTATGTCAAATCTAGCCAGTAACTTAAACAGCGTCATGACTGGTCGTTTGTTCGAAACAGTAGACACAAAAGGCTTGTTGATATCAGAATTAAACATCATTATTGCAAGCATAACTTTAACTTATAAACGTACCCGCATCCACCTCCGGGTTTTCCCTAGCTTCCTCCACGGTAATCTGAAATGCACTAGTCTGTCCCCTTTTTGGCTGGTTCCGGCGGTTGACTGAACCACCACTTGATCCTCCAAATGATCGAGTCGACGATGGAGCAGCAGCAGCTGGATCGTTCCTTCTGCAATTCCTACTGTAGTGTCCCCATACACCACACTTATGGCAGGCATCCGATCTTCGTGGGCATTCACTTTGGTAGTGACCCAATTCTCCACAGCAGAAACATGCACGAGCATGACCAGGAGAACTAGACTGCCGATGATAAGACTGTTGTGGCGAGTACTGTGATGATCGTGCAGAACCAGAGTAGCCTCCTTCACGTTGACGTTTCGGCGGTGAAGGTTGAGTTGGGTTAGTTGAAGCAGCATCAGCAGACCCCATCACATATCCTGACATAATCAGGATCTGTTCTACATTTCTGGCAGCTTCCAGCAGACTAGCAAACGTGGGGTAACGTACGTTGCTCATCACCCTTCGGATTTCCAAATCAAGACCAACCTCAAATCGAGTAACTTTTCTTTCTTCTGTATCAACCTGATGAGGCGCAAATAAACTTAGCCTTGTGAACTCTACCGCATATTGGGACACAGACTTAGTCCCCTGAATTAGTGTCATGAACTTAGCTTCTAGTCTTCGGCGTTCATCGGCCGGGCAGTATTGCTGAGTGAAAATTTCAGTAAACTCAGCCCATGTCATTCTAAAAATCTTCTCCATTGTTAAGGCATTCACCATTGAATTCCACCACATTACTGCGTCTTTGGTGAACATAGCAGTAGCGAACCGGACCATGTCCTTCTCAGCACAATCACTGATTCAGAATGTCTGTTCTGTGGTTGTTATCCATTCCAGAGCAGCAACAGCATCACCGAGTCCATTAAACTCGACTGCTCCATTTCCATTAAAATCCTTAAACCGACAGCCCCTGGGCTTATTAGATGACCCAGTATTGTCATCTTGTTCGTCATTGCTTTTCTCTCTTTCCTTATTCTTCCTCTTATCTTCTCTTCGTTTAGCTTCGGCCTCATCTCGAGCCCGAAACTGATCTTGAATCATTCGATTCTGCTCAGCCATCATAGCTAGCATCATCTCTCTGGCTTCTTCAGGTGTCATTCCTCCTCCAGACATGTTCTGTAATATAAACATATAATTTGTTTTGCAACATGTCATAAACTTAAAGACACCATTCATTTGTCCCGTATGATTGTCAATCTCTTATAATTACTAGATCGTAACCTATCTTAGTTCAGATCATTACTTAAACCACTACATATCATTACCTAATGTTTGAGATCAAGACCTCACGGACACTTGAATCTCAAACAACTGCTCTGATACCATCTCGTGTGGCACCCTTGCCACAACAACCACCAATTACAATACACTCAGGATTAATCACCAACATACAATAACATAATGATCTGATAACCTAAATTAAGTGCGGAAGCATTAAAAACATAAATAAAGTAGTGCAAAAAGTGTTAAACACCCTACGGTGCTATAAGGTACCAAGTCTAAGTCTACACACCCATACATTTATTACAATCATCCAGAATATATTACAACATTGTCCAAATCACAATTACCGATCAAATAGTGCCGAGTCTCCCAAATCTTCCAAACGACCTAACTAGAAGGTCCAGCAGTAGACTTCCCTTTTCCTGTAAAAATAAAAATCAACAACTGGGGAATAAGCGGATGCTTAGTGAATACAGAGATTATGCATTTTATAAATTTTTATGAAGCCCAAGGATAACACAGATGACCAACATCGGATATCCTCTTCGTACACAAAGTACGGACCAGAGCCGCAGCCCCTTCGAGCTCAAAGCTCGGCATTTAAACATACCATCTGAGACAAACGTACGATCGGGGATGACATACTGCCTACCGGGCCTAGGAGGGATCAGCTCCAGGTCATATAGCACAGTAACATCAGAGTAATCGATGCGACCCACCGGTCCATCACTAGATGCACAACAACCGAAAGGACATGCAACAAGTAAGAATGTGCATCTAAATCTACGCAAGTTAGTAGAATTCCAAACAATCAATGAAACAACAGGTCTCAGCAGGCAAAGCTTACATAAAACAAATATAAACATGCGAAATCTACTGTACTCACAGTGGGTGCGTAATTTATCTTTTAACCGATATTATTTCTCTTCGGACTTTCAACCGGATCCACCAAGTACCCCACTGTGGGTTAAACAACACCACAAGGGACCTGTTATATCAATTACAACAATTCATCATATCAATAACCGTTTAAATCCATAAAATCAAGTTTCGTAAGTTTGGCGATATTTTCCCCCATTTTGGGTACATATCTAAATTCGAACTATAACTAAAGTTTGAACCCATTTCATGTTCATACATTGTCCTTTGAATAACTCTTGCCATTCTATGTGTTGTTTATAAGTTTCATTCAAAATATACAAGTTTAGAGAGTACATTTCTCAATTTTAGGCATTAAACTCGAATTTAATGGGTTAGATTCGAAACCATGCATCAGATTCGAATTCCCTCTTAGAATCTGATGGTACACATTCGAATCTAGGCATAGATTCGAACCACCCCTTAGAATCTGATGGTACACATTCGAATCTAGGCACAGATTCGAACCCCCCTTAGAATCTGATGGTACACATTCGAATCTAGGCATAGATTCGAACCACCCCTTAGAATCTGATGGTACACATTCGAATCTAGGCACAGATTCGAACCCCCCTTAGAATCTGATGGTACACATTCGAATCTAGGCATAGATTCGAACCACCCCTTAGAATCTGATGGTACACATTCGAATCTAGTACCAAACTCGAGTTTGTTCTTGTATTTCGACTCTGTTCTTGACATATTCGAGTCTGTTCATCATTTCAACTTAAATCCTTCATTTCTAAGGCTAAAATCACTAATATATCATGTATAATACCTAGTTTCGATTCTACTATGCATATATTATCATATTCCAGCAACATTTCAAGCAAAACAAGCTCAAATTCGCACAAAACAACAGATTCGAATTCTAGTTAACTTCAAAACCGAAGCTAATAACTTAAAAGATTCGATTCTTACCTCAATTCGTATGAAATTAGAAATCTGTTTGTAGATTGTTGTTGTACTCCTCGATACCTTTCCGTTAACGTATAATTCTCGATAATCTGACGGTCGGTTTGTGAGATAACTTAGAGAGATGTAGAGAGAAAAATCTTAGAGAGATAGTGTAGAGAGAGAGTGTGTAAAATGGAAAATGAAGCCTTTTACCCTTTTTATACAACTTTCGTCATTTTTGCACATTTCACCACTCGACCTAACCGGTTCCATAAAATACTGATTTAATCTTAGAATTATCATAAATAACTTTTAAATTCATAATACTCCATAAAATTGATCCTGAGTTCAATTTTCTTAAAAGTAGCAACAAACTTGCTAAATATCCAAAATACATAATAATCGCCCAAATTCAACTTAAATATATATATATTTTCCACTTAATTAACCAAAATACATTAAAATAAATCCGAGGATGTTACATTTTTCATAAAACAAATTTACTTCAATACTTATTAAAATAGAGCTATTTAAATATGTTTTTTTATAACGAAAATTTCTTAAAGTCTTTTAGAAATTAAAAAAAGTTAATAAATTCTTTTGAACGTTTCTTAAAAAATCCTTTAAAACATTGAACCTTTTTTTAAAACATTCTAATATTTTCGTTTTAAAAAACTATCTTACCAAAAAGTATTCAACTAAATTTGTTTTAAAAATGGTTAAAATAATTTTCCGTTAATAAACATTTAAAAAATATTTTATTTTAAAGTTTTTATAAATATGACTCCATGATGAAAGTATAATGGTATTTCGTAATATGGTCCAAAGTTTAATTACCAAACAAATGCAAGAAATAATTTAATTATTAAAATGAATCATAAATACAAGTATAATGATGTTTTCTAAACATTTGGTCAAAGTTTAATTACCAAATTGAAGCAAAATAAAGTTTAATTACCAAAATAGATTAACCATGTAAGTATAATAGTGTTTTATGACATTTGCCTTTTTTAATTGATTATTTTAAATATTAAATTATTATTTATTTAATATATGATGGTTTTTAATTTTTTTAATATAACATTTTGTATGTTCTCTATAAAATCAAACATATCATTATGAGCGTACTGTTTTTATCAATATTTTGATATAAAGTTAATTACCGTTTGATATAGTAATTTAAATATATTATTATGATCGTATGATTTTTAGTTTTTTTTATCGTTATATTCTTAATAATTCTGGATTTTGCTTTTAATTTAAATAGTGCATGTCTTTATTCCTAATACGGGGAGAATACATAAAGTCATTATCAATTTAGATTAAATGACTATATATCCTTTTTTGAGAGAAAAATATCAAAGGAGAACCGATTTAGTAGAAAATTGATAAATTAATGGTATATATATACTAGTAATATATCATGCTTATATCGAAAGTTTTAATGGATATTTTATTATTATACAGTTTGCATCAAATTTGAGTAACAATTTTGACCCAACAGGCCTAACGGACGGGACGGTTAAATTGACCCTTAATGAAAAACTAAGCTAGAACATAATTTTTTAAAAGAAAAATTTATAAAATGGTGTATTAAAGAAATTGTTCTTTGAAATTTTAAAATTTTGTAAAATTTATGACTTTTGGTCGTCAACCCGTTTGCTTGAATCGGCTGAAATTGTCACCCCTACATCAAAGAAATTTATATTCGAGCTAACAACTAGGTTAATACCCATGTATTACATGAATTATTTTTAAAAATAAATATATATAAGTATAGAATTATAATTATAAGAACAATAGAGTTCATTTAATTTTAGTCGATTAGTTATTAAATTAATCATATTAGATTTTGTAACACCCTCGAACTAACCCCCAAAGCCACGTAAATAACACATCATCAAAGATATAATATAATAATTTCTATACTATCCCAATATACACACGTGGAAAACCTCGATAATTTAAAACATTAATTTACAAAAGTAAGTCACGGAAGTCTCTGATCAGAATACACAATATCCGAAGTATAAACAACAGTACTCCAAAATATAACTACCTCTAACACAGGTAGCTAACTCCTCAAAAGAAGCAACAGTAATCCCTACTTTGGTCCAGCAGGCCAACTAGCGCTCCGGTCACCTGAGACACACACATAAACACACAGGGTCAACTAATGCTGGTGAGAATGCAAGTGTTGGTGTACGATTATAAAAGCTCGATAAAAGAAATAAACTCGATAATGAAAGGATCAGCTTTCTTTACTGAACATGTATATGAGATCCCACAAGTAGCTCAGGAGGCACTCAACTCGTGTGGACGAATCCACGTACCCAAATCCCTAGAGCGCACAAAGCAATCTTCAGGACTCAAAAGGGAATTCGGAGCGACCCGACCCTAGCCCAGCCGTACGGTTTAATATCTAGATAGCTCTTGTATCTCAAATCTCATATAAATAAACAAAGTTCTCAATAAAACACAATAATACAAGCATGATTATAACTCGGTAAAAAGCTCCTAAGTAAAACTCATGTTATCTCATAAACTCAGTAAAAGATCATGCAGGTATTAATAATAATCGTACAGGTATCACAGAAAAGCATGAAAACTCACCTGCCCTCGATTTCCCGCCCTTTCTCAACCCTATCAACTCGATACCCTGAAATCACAATGCATGACTCAATATCACAACCTCAACCCAACAACTCTAATACACAATTCACGAGAAACCCACGCAACCCGAATACCTGAACACAAGACACAACAAACCCAAAAACCCTAACCCTGGCCGCATCGCAATCGCGATGGCCCAATCTCGGCCGCGCTTACATCGCGGCCCGCGCTTACATTGCGGCCCGCGCCCAAACCCGAACCGGCATCGATCTGCTCAAGAACATCACGGCCCGCGATGACGAACAGGTCCAGTGAGCTCTGTTTTTCTTACAGTCCAGGGATTAAATCCCCAATCTGATTTCAGTTCGATATGTCAGCCATAAATTACTACGAATTTACTCATAATCACATATAAACCCCTTTGCCAATTACTAACAACAATTAATTCTCAAATTAAAGCTTAAAACTCACTTAAGCTTGGCAAGGAAGGAGATGAATGATCTTGAATCTTTCCTTAACCTTGAATCTTGATAAGAAGTACTGATGCTGCTGAAAATCACAAGCACACACACACACACACACACACACACACACACACACACATATATATGGCTCTGGCTCTTTTGAAATGAATGGGAAGGCAAGGAAGGAACAATATATATACGTTTAGGGTATAACTCGGTCCGATACCCAAAATCCAATCTCGATATCACAAAACACATTTTTATATCACCGGGTCCCAAATTAAATAATTAATCTAATGGAATAAATCCACGCACCTGTCCTAAAATCGGGATGTTACAAGTCTCACTCCTTATGAAGATTCTGTCCTCAGAATGTAGCTCTAAGTAAAGAGGTGAGGATAGCGTTTACGCATATCTGACTCTGGCTCCCATGTGGCGCTGGTACCCTTATGATGCTTCCACTGCACCAACTCTAACGCCACCTCTTTGTTGCGTAGCCTCTTCACTTTCCGATCAGTCACTGCCTCTGGTTGCTTAGCATACTAAAGTCTATCATCGACCTCAATCTCAGATAGAGGTGCTCACTGATCATCACGGGCTAAGCACTTACGAAGATGGCTAACATGAAACGCATTATGGACTCCCGATAGCTCTGGAGCCAATTTCAGGCGATAAGCCTAATCCCCGATCCTCTCAACAACCTCAAATGGGCCAATATAACGCGGGACCAACTTACCCCATCTCCGAAACCGAATAATCACCTTCCATGGTGTGACTTTCAACATCACGGAGTCTCCGACCTGAAACTCTAACTCGAACATCCGGCGATCGGCGTAACTCTTCTGGCGACTCTGAGTGTCCTAATTCGCTGCTGAATCATAGCGACCTTATCACTAGTCTCCTGAAGAACCTCTGGCCCGCTGATAGGACGCTCCCCGACCTCTCCCCAACACACCGGAGTCAAACACTTACACCCATAGAGAGCCTCAAATGGAGGCATGCCGATAGACGCGTGGTAGCTGTTATTATACGCAAACTCAATGAGCAGCAAATGAACATCCCAGCTACCCCTGAAATCAATAACATAAGCTCGCAGCATATCCTCCAATGTCTGATTAGTCCGCTCCGTCTGCTCAAAGCGTCAACCACCAAATTGCCCTTCCCTGGGTGGTACTGAATATCGCAGTCATAATCCTTCAGGAGCTCCATGCTGCGTCTCTGCCTCATGTTCAGCTCCTTCTGACTGAACAGATACTGCAAACTCTTATGGTTGGTGGACACTGTAAAGCGCGTCCCATAAAGATAATGCCGCCATATCTTCAAGGAAAAGACAATGGCGTCTAACTCTGAATCATGCACCGACTGACTCAACTCGTAACTCCGAAGCTGTCTCGAGGCATAAGCAATCACCTTGCCTCTCTGCATCAGTACACACCCTAACCCGGTAAAGGAGGCGTCACAATACACAGCAAAGTCCTCGGAACCCTCTGACAGTGCTAGAGTCGAAGCCCTATACAACCAATTCTTTAACTCTAGGAAGGCACTCTCCTACTCCCCGGTCCATACAAAAGGCACTGACTGCCGCGTCAACATCGTCAACAGTACTACGATCTGTGAAAAGTTCTCTATAAACCGCCGATAATACCCGGCTAAACCCAAGAAACTACGAACCTCTGACACAGATGTGGGCTGGCCCCAACTCATGATCGCCTCAATCTTCGCAGGATCTACCTTAACTCCCTCGCTCGTCACCACGTGCCCTAAGAACTTCACCTTTCGAAGCCAGAACTCGTAATTCGAAAACTTGGCGTATAGCCTCTCTCGCTGCAAAGTGCTCAGGACCTCTCTCAGATGCCAGCCGTGCTCCTCGCTACTCCTCGAGTAGATCTGAATATCATCAATAAACATTATCACAAACCGGTCGAGCATCGGCCTGCAGACCCTATTCATCAAGTCCATGAATGCTGCTGGGGCGTTAGTCAGCCCAAACGGCATGACTAAGAACTCATAATGACCATATCTTGTCCTGAATGCAGTCTTAGGCACGTCTTCATCTCTGACCCGCAGCTGATGATACCCCGAACGCAGATCAATCTTGGAGAAGTAGCTCGACCCCTGAAGCTGATCGAAGAGGCCATCAATCCTCGGCAAGGGATAACATTTCTTCACCGTTACCCTATTTAGCTCCCTATAATCTATACACATGCGCATCGTCCCGTCCGTCTTCTTCACGAACAACACAGGGGCTCCCCACGGAGCAGAACTGGGGCGAATAAACCCACGATCTAGAAGATCCTGAAGCTGCATCATCATCTCGCGCATTTCGGTAGGATCTAACCTATACGGCATACGCGCAATAGGAACGGCCCCAGGAACTAGGTCGATCCTAAACTCAAGCTGACGATCATGCGGCAGCCCTGGCAACTCGTCAGGAAACACATCCGGGAAATCCCTAACCATTAGCACATCGCCGACCTCCCTTTTCTCCTTCTTCGCGTCCACTACATAAGCTAAATATGTGGCACACCCCTTCGCCACATATCTCTATGCCTGCGCCATCGACACTATACTCATCTCTCCTCTACACCTCTCACCATACACAGTCGCGGACTTGGAATCGGAAATGGGAACACGAATCATCTTCTTGGAACAAAAGATATCCGCCTGGCGCGCTGTCAGCCAGTCCATGCCTACAATCGCATCAAAATTTCTAATCTCCATAGGCATCAAGTCTCTGGAGAACCGATGACCATCTATCTCTAATACACAATATCTATAAACTCGACTAACTAGCACTGTACTACCATCAACACGCTCGACAATAACAGGCATAGATAACTCAGATGAAGGCATAGAAAAATAATCACAGAAGTAGGCAGATGCATATGAACGATCAGATCCCGAATCAAACAAGATAAAGGCACGTAGTCCATTAAGGATGAACGTACCAGAAACAACATCAGGCGACTCTCGCGCCTCCTCTGTTGAAGCCTGGAAAACTCTGCGGCGAGCCCTCGGTGCTCCACCTCCCCGAGGTGCTGACGATGACCCTGACGCCCCGGCCCCACCCGAACTCGACCCGGGGAACCGTGATGCGGGATTCGGATAATCTCGAGACATATGACCCGGCTTAGGGGTGTAAACGAGCCAAGCCGAGCCCGAGCCCGTTTAAGCTCGAGCTCGGCTCGTTTAAAATTATCAGGCTCGAGCTCGGCTCGTTTCGAGCTTTCCAAGCTCGAGCTCGGCTCGGGCTCGACTCGTTTATTATATATTTTTATTTTTATTTAGTTTTTAAATAATCTTTTCAAATAATATGTGTAATTTGTTATTTTAATATATTTATATTTATTTATTTATATATTATATATTTATTAATTTAAATATATATTTATATATAAGCTCGTTTAAGCTCGTTTAGGCTCGCGAGCTTGATATGTGAAGCTCGAGCTCGGCTCGTTTATTAAACGAGCTCGAATTTAGGCTCGAGCGCGGCTCGGGCTCGTTTAATTCGAGCTTTTTTCGAGCTTTTAACGAGTCGAGCTCGAGTAGCTCACGAGTAGCTCGGCTCATTTACACCCCTAACCCGGCTTCCCACATCGGAAGCAGAGCGACTCCTGAGAAGTGCATACAGCGGCGGTGTGACCACACTGGCCACAACGAAAACATCGAAGGTGCTCGGGGGCACATGGCCCTGTGTGACGATGATGACATTGCTGGCAGTCTCTCTGAACATCGGCTGAACTCCCAACCCTACTCCCCGAATCCCTAGAACCTCTACCACCGCTACTCTGACCCTGACTCTGGGACTTCCTCTGACTCTGGGACTTCCTCTGACTCTGTCTCTGTCCCTGCTGTCTCTGACCACCCCGACTCTGCCCTTGACCCTGACCAGCCCCCGACTGTCGGTCATCCCGGCCCTGATCTAGACGGCCCCCCGAACCCTATCCCTGCTGCTCGGAATAACCACCCTGACGAGTCTCTCTATAGAACCTCGACGACCCTGTACCCTGCCCCTGACTCGGCTGCTCAATGCGCTGTCTCTGGGGAGCCGACTGCTCCTTCTGCCTATCGACCTCTATCTCCCGACGACGGGCGTACTCCATGGCTGATGCAAATGTGGGGTCGTGCAACATCCCCACAAACTCTCTAATATCCGACCTCAGACCCTTGATGAACATATTGACCTTTCGGTCCTCAGTGGCCACCTGATGCGGTGCGAACTGCGCTCTATCATTAAAAGTATTGATATACTCCTGTACTGTCATCGAACCCTGCTGCAAGTGAGTAAACTCCTGCTCTAACTCTCGTCTCGTATCCTGCGGGGAGTACTGTAACTCGAAATCGATACGAAACTCCTCCCAAGTCATCAAATATGCCTCATCAACTCCCTGAGCCCCGACAACTGAACTCCACCAGCGTGACGCTCCTCCCTTCAAGAGGTAGGAGGCATAACTCACTCGATCAATGCGGTCAACATGGGAAATCCTGAACGCCACCTCAATCTCGCGTAACCAATCAAGTGCCTTCGAGGCACTAACTTTCCCCGAAAACTCCAAAAGACGACCCATCATGAAGTCCTTAAAGGACCCTCGTGATGGCTGGCTAGACGAAGCACCAGCCCCTGAACTCTGGCCTCCCTCAGGCGGAGGCACCGCACCTCTACCCCGACCCGCTCTCTGAGCTGGAAAACGCTCATCTAGAATCTGGCCTATCACCGAATACAGGTCAGGCCTACGCACATGCTCGTCATCCCTATTGTCATCACCCTGAGGCCCGCTGCCATGACGGTCCATAATAACCTGCATAATAAGATATAACACACATTAACTCTACAAAACTCTACACACTACTCGTTTATCACCTTCTGGTCTACTTCAGATTACAATCAAAGGATCTAGACTCCGTGGTTTAAGCTTAAGCGTCCACTAGATACTTAATCTCTTAAACCTAGGCTTTGATACCAAGCTTGTAACGGTCTCGAACTAACCCCCAAAGCCACGTAACTAACACACCATCAATGATATAATATAATAATCCCTATACTATCCCAATATACACACGTGGAAAACCTCGGCAATTTAAAACATTAATTTACAAAAGTAAGTCACGGAAGTCTCTGATCATACTACACAATATCCGGAGTATAAACAACAGTTCCCAAAAATATAACTACCTCTAACACAGGTAGCTAACTCCTCAAAAGAAGCAACAGTAATCCCTACTTTGGTCCAGCAGGCCTACTAGCGCTCCGGTCACTTGAGACACACACATAAACACACACAGGGTCAGCTAATGTTGGTGAGAATGCAAGTGTTAGTGTACGATTATAAAAGCTCGATAAAATTAATAAACTCGATAATGACAGGTTCAACGTTCTCTACTGATCAGGTATATGAGATCCCACAAGTAGATCAAGTAGGCACTCAACTCGTGTGGACGAATCCACGTACCCAAATCCCTAGACCGCACAAAGAAGTCGTCAGGACTCAAAAGAGAATCGAGAGCGACCAGACCCCTGCCCAGCTGTACGGCTTAGTATCTCGATAGCTCGTGTGTCTCAAATCTCATATAAGTAAACATAGTTCTCAATAAAACACAATAATACAAGCAAGATAATAACTCGGTAAAAAGCTCGTAAGTAAAACTCATGATATCTCATAAACTCAGTAAAAGATCATGCAAGAATTAATAATAATCATACAAGTATCACAGAAAAGCATGCGAACTCACCTGCCCTGCTAGCTATACTACTCAGTCTCGGTTTCCCGCCTTTTCCCAACCCTAACAACTCGAGACCCTGATATCACAACACATGAATCAATATCACAACATCAACCCAACAACTCTAATACACAATTCACGAGAAACCCACACAACCCGAATACCGGAACACAAGACACAACAAACCCAAAAACCCTAACCCTAACCCTGACCGCATCGCGGCCGCACTGGCCCCATCGCGGTCGCGATGACCCAATCTTGGCCGCGCTCACATCGCGACTCGCGCCCAAACCCGAACCGCCAGCGATCTGCTCAAGAACATCGCGTCCCGCGATCAGGGGATCGCGGCCGCGCTCACGGACGAACAGGTCCAGTGAGCTCTGTTTTTCTTACAGTCTAGGGATTAAATCCCCAATCTGATTTCAGCTAGATATGCCAGCCATAAATTACTACGAATTTACTCATAATCACATATAAACCCCTTTGCCAATTACTAACAACAATTAATTCTCAAATTAAAGCTTAAAACTCACTTAAACTTGGCAAGGAAGGAGATGAATGATCTTGAAGCTTTCCTTAACCTTGAATCTTGATTAGAAGTACTGATGCTGCTGAAAATCACAAGCACACACACACACACACACACACACATATGGCTCTGGCTCTTTTGAAATGAATGAGAAGGCAAGGAAGGAACAATATATATACGTTTTAGGTATAACTTGTCCGATACCTAAAATCCGATCCCGATATCACAAAACACATTTTTATATCACCGGGTCCCAAATTAAATAATTAATCCAATTGAATAATTCCACGTACCTGTCCTAAAATCGGATGTTACAGATTTGGATAGATTTGATTTACTTTAAAATTTAAAGTAAATTTAGTAAATGAAGTGGAAAAATGAGAGGACAACACGTAACAAATCAAAGGAGAGGACGACACGTGATAAATCAAAGGAAAACACGACACGTGATTAATCAAAGGAAAACACGACATGTGATATATTATTTACTCATTTAATAGTATTCATAGATATGTATTTCATTTGCTGAACACACTTAGAAACTGAATATAAGTTTAATGATATATCAAATAATAATTATTAAATATATAGATTAGAATTTTTAAATACATATTAAACAGTAAATAGATTTTGAATACATGATCCTAATTCTAACTCAATAGATAAGATTGATAATTTATATAATTTCATAAATTATAAAAACAACAATTTTTTTAGAAATCTGGAAAAATATATATCAATTACAAAGTGTTACAACATACAAAACATTAAAAAAGAGAAATGTCTAAAAAGAAATCCATAAATGTATTTTTTTCTATGGTTTCGTTCTTTGTGGATTATGGGGTATCTGGGCTGTCATCCATATGTGTTGTAGTTGTTGGTTATTCATTAAAATAGTCTTTAGAAAAAATTACAAAAATGTATGCAAGGAAAAAGTAAAAAGCAAATAAATTTTTTAAATAAAAACATGTTCAACCTAGGTTTAGATATTGTTATTATACGTACACTACATTATGTTAATTTTACTAGTTATACACCCTTTAATCCTTAATGTTATATTTTTTTTTTCATAATGTGAGAGGCAACGATTAAACTTAACCCCCTTTCACAGTAAGAAATGAGGGATGTATGTAAAAAATAGCCCCCGTGGTTTTCCGGTTCACTGATCATTGACTTTTGGTGGTTTGAATCGGTTTTTGACCAGACAGTTCTTTCATGTGAATTAATATCTAAGTATTCTTTAAATTTTGCTTAAATCTAATCACAAGTTTATGTCGGTTTGTATAGTTTTACCTTAGAACAAATAAATATTGTACAATTTTCATTTCGAACGTTTAAGGTGATTGATAAGAATATGAATGTTTAGTTACCTTACTTAGGGCTCCAAGCGAGTCGAGCTTTTATCGAGCAGCTCGAGCTCAGCTTGAACGAGCCGAGATTTTATCAAGCTCGATCACGAACTCCAACCTAAAACTTGAGCTTGAAAAAATTAATGAGTCGATCTCGAGCTTTAAATGACTCGACTCGAGTTTTTATCGAGCCTTCTATAGATGTATATATTATGTCAAGCTAATCAAGTAATTTGAGTATCGAGCCTTATATAAACATATCGAGTAAGAAATTTGAGCTTTTCAAGTATCGTGCCAAGATTTTATGGAGTTCTAGCTCGAGTTATATACCAAAAAAAAAGAACTGAAAGTTTATATATAGAAATTCAAGCTTTTCGAGCCGAGCTCGAGCCTACCCACGATGAATCGGGCCGAGCTCGAGCCCTGTCCTTAATAATTAATAGAAAGAGAGAGAGAGAGAGATGGATAAATTACATAAATGGTTCCATGTGGTTTGCTTCGGCTTATAAAAATCGTCTCTAATATTTCTTTATTACACGAATGGTAATTTACTATTATTATCATTATTTTTCAATTAATCCTTAAAAGCTTTGAAATATATGTAAATCAAGATACGAGAAATTCTCCCAATTGAAGCATAAGTCAGAAAAATGATATCTATATCTTCTTCATGTGGCCATTGCTTGGTCTTCAATCAAATTTGTTAGGCACAAAGAGGCCTCAATCAAAGATGCTCTATATCATAGGGGGAGATCTCTAATCAAACGTGTATGATACACTTAAAGGGAAAATTTAAGACTTTTTAATGCCTTATTGAAACCTGATAAGTGATTTGCAAAATCAGACTAAGTCTGTTTACACTGTTACATTAGTTGAACTTGGCAGATTGTCAAAGTCGGACAAGTTTGACAGAATGTCTAAGCTGTTCATGTTTGTTGAACAATTTTCACTCAAACTTGTGTTCTGTTCTTTGTGAACAGAACCTGTTCTTTATGAGCATGTTTTACACATAATGGAATTTGTTTCCATGTCCTCATGCAAAGTCTTAAACTTATTGATCAGTCTACAACTCAAGACAAAGTGGAAAAACAGAAACCGCTAAGTTCTGCCAAAGCTGTTCTGAAGCATGAAGACAAAGAGGATATCTGAAATGGGTGACAGACCACTTCTTATATCAAATTAGCATTACAACAAAGAGTAAAGGTCTAAAGTTGACATTCCTTTTTAAGGTAAAGCTGTGGACAACAGATACAAAAATAAAAAGACAGATATCGCAACAAGTGGACAAAGCCTGATTTGTCAGAAAGCAGAAAAGTAATTCTGTCTTTTTGCAAGAAATTCACACTTTCTCTACAACCAATGAAGAAGCTTCACTGAGATTCTGAGAGTGAGTATAAAAGAGAAGCTTCCAAGGAATTAGAAAAATCAAGAGAGACATCCACAAAAAGAGAATGTGCATTGCAAAGCAAAGTGTGTATTTCATGCATGCGGGTTGTTTGCCAATATATCGATCCATAATTTTAGAGAGAATGAAAATTGTATAGATTGAAAGAGATGAAAGTGTATAGAGATAGAGAGATGTGTGGAAGATGTGAAGATGAATGAATGGAGATGAAGTATTTATAGGGTAAAAATATTAACATTTTTTTTTAATTGTAGACGGTCAAATGACCGTTTTTTCTCAATTGTGACCGTTGGCAAGAAAATGACAAAGAAAGGGGGAGAGAGGCTATGCGGGGAGCTCAAAGCCGATGGGGGGGGGGGGTCCTTTTTTCAGGGGGCCGGGCACCAAGGATGGTGTAGCTAGCGGCCTGGTGATGATTTGGCAAGGCCGAAGCCTTGCGGCTTCTGTATACCGCACAACCTACTTTCAATATTGGTCCATATTTATAAATGATTTCTAAAACTTTTTACATTTACATAAAATAAAAAAATTTAAACAATTTCAAACATAAATTTATTTAAATATTTTTGAAACAATAGTTTTTTAAATATTTTCTAATACTAAGGTTTTTTAAACGTATTTAAAATAAAATTTTCTAGGTGTGTTTTAAAGTAAATTTCATAGAACAAATGTTAAACGACGTTTTGTTAAATTTTTTAAAAAGTTTAAAATCGTTTGTTTTAAAAATGAATATTTATACATGTTCCACCTAGCCACTTAGGTCGTTTGAACTTTTTTAAAAGTTTTAACCACTCAAAATCTATAATTTTCCTCGACTTTTTAAAAAAATAATAATGATAACGAACGTCACAAGATATTATCATATTTACATGTTTGATCCTTTTTAATAATTAAATTATTTCTGTTTTAACTTGGTAACTAAAATTTGACAAAGTATAACAATGCATAATTATATTTTTATGATTTATTTATTATTAATTAAAATGTTTATTTACTTTTGTTTTGTAATTAAACTTTAAACAAATTTTACAACTATAATATCTTTATTTTGAGATGGGTATGTGTCCTTTCCCTATTCGTTAATTAATTTAATATTATCGAGCTGGACTGGTTATGGGTTGACGCGCGGGTTCGGACACGTGAAGTGATTGAGTTATTTCACGTGTTCGGGATAAAAGTTTAATAAAAGATTACAACTTTGTTAACCGTTAATTAATTGGGTTCCGGTGATATACACGTGTACTAGACGATAGTGTGATCGAGTTATTGGGTACCGGTTCGGTTTAATACCGAAAAAGTATATATAATACGTTTTATAACATTTCCCTCATTCATCCATTCCAATACTAAGTGTGAAAGTGTGTGTGTGTGTGTGTGTTCTGGAATCAGCATGACAATAGCAAAGGAAAGCAAAACCAAGTGAAGGTTGTTGGAATTCATCTTCATCTTCCCTTTCACTTCACCACCTCCATATTCAAGTGAGTGTAAGCTCCAAATTTGTAATTTTGTTATGTTAATTGATAGGAAATCGTTTGGGAATTGTATATTGATGATTATGGGATCAACTGAACTTAACTGGAAGACCAAATCATGGAAAAATTGAGTTTTATGTTAAAACCCATAACTTAATAAAAAAAGAGTATTCCGTTCTTGGCTGAGGCGGTGGTGAACCGAGCTCGGGCTAGTGTGGCCGCGATGGGGAGCATGGTCGAGCTCGGGGAGTGCGGCCGTGGAGGGAGCGTGACCGCGATGGCCAGCACGACCGCGATCAGGATTCTGTAGTTGTTGGGTTCTGTGGTTGCTGGTTCCAATGGGCTTTAGGGTCAATTTGGGCTAGTGTGTGTGGATTTGGGCTATTTTGTGGGACCTTTATGTGATATTAGTTGTTAATTATGTTACTCAGGGTCACGGTGGATTCGGGTTCGAAACGGAGACGGGATTAGGGATCCAGTGACTCGTGTATTGGCTATCAGGTGAGATGCAAGTATTTTATGAGTTGCATGTTGTAATTCTATTAACTGTGCCTAGCGTGATTATTGAGTTTTACTTGGGACTTAGGTTTTATTGGGTTATTGGGATTACTTATCTAATCATGCTAGTTTATACTGTGTTTTATATTCGTGAAATCTTGTGTTATTGGGCTATTGTGCTGCATTGGGATGTGCATCAGGATTACTATGATTTTTATGATAAACCGTACGGCTGTGTCAGGGTTCAGTTTGCTCTCAGCCCTTATTGGAGACCCGAGACTGCTTTGTGCGGTCACGGGGACCACATGTGTGGGAGGGGGATCCTACCAGGATTGCTATTATTCTGGGAAGACCATCTATGTGACAAATCGCATGATACCAATTTAGCAGGGAACGCTAAACTACTTTTTAGGGTTTTGTGATTTAACTAACTTTTATTCTCACTAGCTAATTTAGCTAACCTATTTTCCTAAACTTGTGCATCTATAGGACTCACGGGAGCGATAGCCGGCCTGCTGCACCTTAGTAGGCTCCAATTACCATTACTTCTCGAGGATCTTAGCGACATTATTAGAGGTAGTTACTTTTTGGTGATAACGTGTACTTATATTTACTTCGGATATGTATTTTGGGATTATTGTGACATGTACTGTATTTGACCTATTTACTCAGGTTTTGGTTGTATAATTATTGGGTCAGAGTCAGGTAGATGTATGTATGATGTCATCTAACATACTTTATTACGTGGCATTCGTGCCATGTTTCGGGGGTGTTACAACAACACACTACCATACTTTCATCCAGTTATCTATACTTAATACTTGTTTTCTAAAAGAATATTTTTAATAAAAGTTTATAAAAGAAGAGTTTTCAAAATTTTTTATAAAACAAATTTACTTCAATACTTATCAAAATAGAGCTATTTAAATATGTTTTTTATAACGAAAATTTCTTAAAGTTTTTTAGAAATTAAAAAAAAGTTAATAAATTCTTTTGAACGTTTCTTAAAAAATCCTTTAAAACATTGAACCTTTTTTTAAAACATTCTAATATTTTTGTTTTAAAAAACTATATTAACAAAAAGTGTTCAAGTAAATTTGTTTTAAAAATGGTTAAAGTAATTTTCCGTTAATAAACATTTAAAAAATATTTTATTTTAAAGTTTTTATAAATATGACTCCATGATGAAAGTATAATGGTATTTCATAATATGGTCCAAAGTTTAATTACCAAACAAATGCAAGAAATAATTTAATTATTAAAATGAATCATAAATACAAGTATAATGATGTTTTCAAAACATTTGGTCAAAGTTTAATTACCAAATTGAAGCAAAATAAAGTTTAATTACCAAAATAGATTAACCATGTGTTGGAAATAAACAATAGAGATGAAACAATTATATTGTATATAATTGTAAATAATAAATAGTTTAGGGGTTGTTTGTGTAAATACTTAATACTTGTGTATTAAGTATAAATAGGAATGATATGTGCACTGTTGAAGTATGAATCTCAGATTACACAAATACACATACACACATACGGATCTGATTGATAGAGAGAAAAAGTGTTGTGCAAGTCACCAAGAACATCAATGTAATATTTCTCTCTTTAATCATTCAATATAATGTGTTGGATTGATAATTGTTCATATGAATTGTTTAATGTTGAATGAATTGCTAGAAATATGAATTCACAATTGGTATCAAAGCCTAATATGGCTGAATATGAGTGAATTTTGAATCTAAAATAAATTTTTTTAAGAACACTGTTATATTCATTTTTTTTTGAAAATCCGAAAATCAATTGAGGATTTTGATTTTGTGGATGAAATGATCTGAATTTTGGATCGAAGGTGTGAAATTTAAAGGCGAATCTGATGATATAAACATCAAATATTATCTCAAAACACACAGAATTTAATTGAGAAATTTCAGATTTTTTGAAAAAGTGTGTGTTCTTGAGGTTTTTGGTCGATTTTTGGTTTTTAATCAAGAATTAGCCAAAGTGATTTCACAAAAGTTGTGTCTGCTATTAAAACGAACCTTCGAAATCAATTTGAGGTCAATTCATGGATTTTTGTTGAAAAAGTTTGAATCTGATCTTGTTTTTGTTGAAAAATGATAAAACTCGGGCATAACTAAATTCATAGTGTCATTCGAGTTTTATAAAGAAGGCATTCGAGTTTTATGAAAGCTTTATTCGAGTTTTATTAAAGCTTTATTCGAGTTTTATGAAAGCTTTATTCGAGTTTTATTAAAGCTTTATTCGAGTTTTATGATAGCTTTATTCGAGTTTTATGAAGCTTTGACCGAGTTTTATCAATGCTTTGACCGAGTTTCATCCATTGTTATTCGAGTTTCATACTTCTTTGACCGAGTTTCATCCATTGTTATTCGAGTTTCATACTTCATTGACCGAGTTTCATGAAGCTTTGATCGAGTTTAACTTCTTTGTAATTCGAATTGATTTCTATTTCATTCGAGAAAGTTCAAGGGTTATTCAAGTTGAATCCTTTCTCATTCGAGTTTCACACTCAATCATTCGAGTTTTATACTTCTTCATTCGAGTTTGGTGATTCTTAATTCGAGTTTGATACTTCATCATTCGAGTTTGATCATTACATATTCGAGTTGAGTCCTTATTCATTCGAGTTTCATCATACTCTTGACTATTTGACCTTTGCTGCTTAAATTGACCATAACTTTTGACTGGAACATCGTTAGAAGGCCTACCGTACGTCAAATCGAAGCTTGAAAAGAGATCTACATTTCTAAAACCGGCATAGTCGGTTTGGTAAATTTTCGAGGCCCAATTCCACTCCAGAAAAAAGTTACGGGCAATTTTATGCAGAAAATCTGAAATTTCAACGTCAAAAAGCCATTTCAGAGCTGATTTTTCACTAGTTATCATTAACTGAAATAGCTTTTCAAAGTGTTATCAGAATTCACTCAGTTTCTCCATAAAAGATCTTGGAAGATTCAATTTTTCTGCAATTCATAATGGAATATGAAAAATTTTCAAAGTCTGAGGTAATTGCAAAACTTACTGAATCTGAAAAGATTCGTAAGAACAATTACGACATCCTCATTCAGTTAAATACTGATAAACATTTGGCGTTACGTGACGTACAAATACTGAATGAAGAAATTCAGAGCTTAAAAGAAAAACAAAACTCTGAGAGTTGTGCTCATCAATTGAAAATATCTGAATTATTTAAAGAACTTGATGAGCTGAAACAAGAAAATTTTCAGAATGCAACTCAACTGAAATATCTTTTGCCTGAAAGATCTGATCTTTACAAGAAAGTTAAGGATCTTGAAGATACACTTTCTAAGACAAAACAAACTGGTCAGAATTGTATTTTAAACAAAAATGAAGAATTTTTTGCTCTTCAACAAGAGTTGTCTTTAACTAAAGATTTGATTGAGAAGGAAAGACATGAGTTCTTACTTAAAGAACAAGATTTTAAATCAAAATCTGAATTGTTTGAAGATGAAAGACAAATGTTCTTAATCAAAGAACAATCTTTTAAATCTGATTACCAATCATTTGATCATGACAGAAATTCAAATTTAGTCATTATCAAAAGTTTGGAAGATCAGATACTTCATCTTACAAAACAATTACATGTGTTTACTTTATCAACTGAGTCAAAGGTTAAGACCCCTTCTTCAGTATGTTTAAAATCCAATGTTGATCACTCTGGTTTATCTTCTGTAAGTGAAGTGAATCTAACTAACTCTGCTAAGTTTGATTCATCTTCAGATCTGAAACTTAAGTATCTTCTCAAGATACATAAAGGCAAAGACAAAATTATTGAACAACTTCCGGTCAAGACTTACACTGGTGAATCTTCGAAGTCAAATTTTCCTAAAGTTTCTGAAAATACTAGTCATTCTAATCATAAAATATTTTCACAGAAAAATACCAAGTATTATCAGAAACAGGCAAGAACCGGACAGTTGTTCATAAAGAAGAGTTTGAAAAAGTCTGAACATTCAAAGTCAAGTTTCTTTAGAAATTCAGATATTCAATTTCCAAATACTCAAAGAAATTTGTTTTCTGCTTTTGAGAAAGAAGCTGATAGTTATAATTTGCAATGGGTACCTAAATCCAAGTACAAGTGGGTACCTAAACCCAAGTACAATTGGGTACCAAAACCCATTTTGAAATGGGTACCCAAGAGCGCTAACAAGTCTGGATCCAAATCTGTTTGGATACCAAAGACATCTTAAATTTTGCAGGTTAAAGGTTTCTTATCATTTCAGATAAGGACCCGTTCTTCATTTCAAAAGGCTCTTGATTACATCAGATCAAGACCCGTGCTTCAAATCAAGATGGTTTTTAGTCATATCAGACTAGATACCATACTTCATCTCAAGAGGCTTCTAATCACTTCAGATTAGAACCCGACTTAACTGAAATTGGATTTTGTACTTTTTAGTACAGAACCCAAGCTAATGGTTTTCAGTTACTTCAGACTGAAACCCGAGCATCCGCGACAAATGGTTTCTAGTCACTTCAGATTAGAACCCGAGTCTGAAAGACAGATCTTTCTGGAATTCCTGTCCTGCATTCAACTCTGAAGCTATATTGATAAAGAGGGAGTTTTATTTTTACAAGTTTTTTGCTCCTGATTAATTTCTATGAGTTGACTAACTTTTTGTGCTTATTTCCAGGGGGAGTTCCAGACGCACTTTGATGATGACAATTTTCAAAACTGTGTGTGATTTTTCACGAAAAAAATTTGATACACACAGAAAAAGAGTTTTTGAGCTGAAAAGCAAAATATCTTCATAATTTTCTGATTCTCTGAATCTCTCATTGAAATTAATTGATTTAATCTCTTTGATGTTCAAAGTCTCATTACTTCTGAGATTCTCTTTAATATTCTCCCGATCAAAGAATTCTCCCATATTCTCCATGAGCTAATTATTTCTATACAAGTCTGATTCATTTCATACCTTATATCAGATTGTACATTTCATTCTGCTATCTCCCAAAGTATCATTCCTAAAATTATCTGAATATCATCTCCAATATCATATAAGTTGGATTTCATCATATCTCATGACCTTTCAAAGCTGAAAATCTTTCTGCTGACTTCGATTATGCACCAATCTGAGTGATAGGCATAAATTTTGCTTCTATGGTCTAACAAGAACCGGAAGACCTACACAAGGAGCAAACCATCTATAGTTTGTGTGGGTGAGGGTTCTTTAGGTTTATTAGTTGAGAAGTGTCAGTTATCACGGGATACTAACAGGGTCGAGCAGAGATAAAATGTAAATGAGAGGGATATTGATATTGAAAGGAGATGGTGGTGCATCAGATCATGCTTTTGCTATACATCTGACTGAATTCATTTCTCAAAAGAGCCGGAGGGAGCTTAATTGAAAAATGCTGAGTGCTGAAAGTTGAGAAAGGATTAAAAGAAAAGTAAATCCTATCTAAACTGTGTCGGCTGGGTAATCCACATAATCTATCAAGCCCTATGCGACTTGATATTGAAAAAGACGTCATGGACCCAGTGACGCATGCACTTAACCCCACCAACTACTCAGTTATCTCTCAAAAGATTTCTGTTTCAATAATCACGGAGATATAGCACATTTCTATCGATATGTCATTCAGATATTATTGATATTGAAACAAGGAAGACATTTGCTCCGGTCTCCCACTTCATTTGATGCACATTCTGTCTAGAGCTGATTATATACACTTTTAGGACACATCGAGTCTATCAGTCTGCGTGACTATAAACTGCTAGTCCAAAGTGACTAAGCCGGAACAAATACGAGTGATTCTTTCACGATAAAGAATTTCACGATGACTATTTGGAAATCCTACCAGTGTTAATATCACGCCAGCGCTGAAAGTAGGTCACATAGATATTGTCTATTGTGCAAACAGGAATCCTATGTGGACCTGGACTTGTTATCTCACATAATGAATATATTTCATTTTCCCATCGATTCGAGGGGGAGTGAGATAAATTTGTTTTGTATAGGGGGAGAGATATCAGTTTGAGGGGGAGAAAGTCAATTTGTAATATTTTGAAATTGTAATTGTTGTTGTATTTCTACTACTATAAACTTCAATGAATTAATGTCTCTGAAGATTTTGCATGATTTTCATAATTCTTATGATCATCATGAGGGGGAGAAAAGCTAAAGTTCAGATACAACAGTTGAGTAGATTGAAGTCAACTGAAGACAATTGCTACATCATATCAAAAGAATTGATCAAGGGAGAGAATTAGCTATTCATGATTCAAGGGGGAGTGTACTTACAAGAAAATACAAGAAAAGAGAAGATCAGAGAATAAGAGATGTGAAGATCTGAGAGAGACAAATAAAAGAAAAGAAGAAGATTCAGAGATCAAAGAAAAGAAGAAGATTCACGAAAAAGTCCCTGAAATGTACTTTTATTAGAAAATTGATTTCATCTCTAAGGGGGAGATTGTTAGGGAAAATATTTGTAGAGCTGAAATGAATATTACTTTTAATAATTGTGTTCATCTCTAAGGGGGAGAATGTTGGAAATAAACAATAGAGATGAAACAATTATATTGTATATAATTGTAAATAATAAATAGTTTAGGGGTTGTTTGTGTAAATACTTAATACTTGTGTATTAAGTATAAATAGGAATGATATGTGCACTGTTGAAGTATGAATCTCAGATTACACAAATACACATACACACATACGGATCTGATTGATAGAGAGAAAAAGTGTTGTGCAAGTCACCAAGAACATCAATGTAATATTTCTCTCTTTAATCATTCAATATAATGTGTTGGATTGATAATTGTTCATATGAATTGTTTAATGTTGAATGAATTGCTAGAAATATGAAATCACACCATGTAAGTATAATAGTGTTTTATGACATTTGCCTTTTTTAATTGATTATTTTAAATATTAAATTATTATTTATTTAAAATATGATGGTTTTTAATTTTTTTAATATAACATTTTGTATGTTCTCTATAAAATCAAACATATCATTATAAGCGTATGGTTTTTATCAATATTTTGATATAAAGTTAATTACCGTTTGATATAGTAATTTAAATATATTATTATGATCGTATGATTTTTAGTTTTTTTTATCGTTATATTCTTAATAATTCTGGATTTTGCTTTTAATTTAAATAGTGCATGCCTTTATTCCTAATACGGGGACAATACATAAAGTCATTATCAATTTAGATCAATTGACTATATATCCTTTTTTGAGAGAAAAATATCAAAGGAGAACCGATTTAGTAGAAAATTGATAAATTAATGGTATATATATACTAGTAATATATCATGCTTATATTGAAAGTTTTAATGGATATTTTATTATTATACAGTTTGCATCAAATTTGAGTAACAATTTTGACCCAACAGGCCTAACGGACGGGACGGTTAAATTGACTCTTAATGAAAAACTAAGCTAGAACATAATTTTTTATGAGAAAAATTTATAAATGGTGTATTAAAGAAATTGTTCTTTGAAATTTTAAAATTTTGTAAAATTTATGACTTTTGGTCGTCAACCCGTTTGCTTGAATCGGCTGAAATTGTCACCCCTACATCAAAGAAATTTATATTCGAGCTATATATTTTAACAACTAGGTTAATACCCATGTATTACATGAATTATTTTTAAAAATAAATATTTATAAGTATAGAATTATAATTATAAGAACAATAGGGTTCATTTAATTTTAGTCGATTAGTTATTAAATTAATCATATTAGATTTTGTAACACCCTCGAACTAACCCCCAAAGCCACGTAAATAACACATCATCAAAGATATAATATAATAATTTCTATACTATCCCAATATACACACGTGGAAAACCTCGATAATTTAAAACATTAATTTACAAAAGTAAGTCACGGAAGTCTCTGATCAGAATACACAATATCCGAAGTATAAACTACAGTTCTCAAAAATATAACTACCTCTAACACAGGTAGCTAACTCCTCAAAAGAAGCAACAGTAATCCCTACTTTGGTCCAGCAGGCCAACTAGCGCTCCGGTCACCTGAGACACACACATAAACACACAGGGTCAACTAATGCTGGTGAGAATGCAAGTGTTGGTGTACGATTATAAAAGCTCGATAAAAGAAATAAACTCGATAATGAAAGGATCAGCTTTCTCTACTGAACATGTATATGAGAATCCCACAAGTAGCTCAGGAGGCACTCAACTCGTGTGGACGAATCCACGTACCCAAATCCCTAGAGCGCATAAAGCAATCGTCAGGACTCAAAAGGGAATTGGGAGCGACCCGACCCTAGCCCAGCCGTACGGTTTAGTATCTAGATAGCTCTTGTATCTCAAATCTCATATAAGTAAACAAAGTTCTCAATAAAACACAATAATACAAGCATGATTATAACTCGGTAAAAAGCTCCTAAGTAAAACTCATGTTATCTCATAAACTCAGTAAAAGATCATGCAGGTATTAATAATAATCGTACAGGTATCAAAGAAAAGCATGAAAACTCACCTGCCCTCGATTTCCCGCCCTTTCCCAACCCTATCAACTCGAGACCCTGAAATCACAACGCATGACTCAATATCACAACCTCAACCCAACAACTCTAATACACAATTCACGAGAAACCCACACAACCCGAATACCCGAACACAAGACACAACAAACCCAAAAACCCTAACCCTAACCCTGGCCGCATCGCAATCGCGATGGCCCAATCTCGGCCGCGCTTACATCGCGGCCCGCGCCCAAAGCCGAACCGGCAGCGATCTGCTCAAGAACATCACGGCCCGCGATGACGAACAGGTCCAGTGAGCTCTGTTTTTCTTACAGTCCAGGGATTAAATCCCCAATCTGATTTCAGTTCGATATGTCAGCCATAAATTACTACGAATTTACTCATAATCACATATAAACCCCTTTGCCAATTACTAACAACAATTAATTCTCAAATTAAAGCTTAAAACTCACTTAAGCTTGGCAAGGAAGGAGATGAATGACCTTGAATCTTTCCTTAACCTTGAATCTTGATAAGAAGTACTGATGCTGCTGAAAATCACAAGCACACACACACACACACACACACACACACATATATATATATGGCTCTGGCTCTTTTGAAATGAATGAGAAGGCAAGGAAGGAACAATATATATACGTTTAGGGTATAACTCGGTCCGATACCCAAAATCCAATCCCGATATCACAAAACACATTTTTATATCACCGGGTCCCAAATTAAATAATTAATCTAATGGAATAAATCCACGCACCTGTCCTAAAATCGGGATGTTACAAGTCTCACTCCTTATGAAGATTCTGTCCTCAGAATGTGGCTCTAAGTAAAGAGGTGAGGATAGCGTTTACGCATATCTGATTCTGGCTCCCATGTGGCGCTGGTACCCCTATGATGCTTCCACTGCACCAACTCTAACGCCACCTCTTTGTTGCGTAGCCTCTTCACTTTCCGATCAGTCACTGGCTCTGGTTGCTTAGCATACTAAAGTCTATCATCGACCTCAATCTCAGATAGAGGTGCTCAATGATCATCACAGGCTAAGCACTTACGAAGATGGCTAACATGAAACGCATTATGGACTCCCGATAGCTCTGGAGGCAATTTCAGGCGATAAGCCTAATCCCCGATCCTCTCAACAACCTCAAATGGCCCAATATAACGCGGGACCAACTTACCCCATCTCCGAAACCGAATAATCCCCTTCTATGGTGTGACTTTCAACATCACGAAGTCTCCGACCTGAAACTCTAACTCGAATATCCGGCGATCGGCGTAACTCTTCTGGCGACTCTGAGTGTCCTAATTCGCTGCTGAATCATAGCGACCTTATCACTAGTCTCCTGAAGAACCTCTGGCCCGCTGATAGGACGCTCCCCGACCTCTCCCCAACACACCGGAGTCAAACACTTACACCCATAGAGAGCCTCAAACGGAGGCATGCCGATAGACGCGTGGTAGCTGTTATTATTGGCAAACTCAACGAGCAGCAAATGAACATCCCAGCTACCCCTGAAATCAATAACGCAAGCTTGCAGCATATCCTCCAGTGTCTGATTAGTTCGCTCCGTCTGCTCAAAGCGTCAACCACCACATTGCCCTTCCTTGGGTGGTACTGAATATCGCAGTCATAATCCTTCAGGAGCTCCATGCTGCGTCTCTGCCTCATGTTCAGCTCCTTCTGACTGAACAGATACCGCAAACTCTTATGGTTGGTGGACACTGTAAAGCGCGTCCCATAAAGATAATGCCGCCATATCTTCAAGGAAAAGACAATGGCGTCTAACTCTGAATCATGCACCGACTCGCTCAACTCGTAACTCCGAAGCTATCTCGAGGCATAAGCAATCACCTTGCCTCTGTGCATCAGTACACACCCTAACCCGGTAAAGGAGGCGTCACAATACACAGCAAAGTCCTCGGAACCCTCTGACAGTGCTAGAGTCGAAGCCCTATACAACCAATTCTTTAACTCTAGGAAGGCACTCTCCTACTCCCCGGTCCATACAAAAGGCACTGACTGCCGCGTCAACATCGTCAACAGTACTACGATCCGTGAAAAGTTCTCTATAAACCGCCGATAATACCCGGCTAAATCCAAGAAACTACGAACCTCTGACACAGATGTGGGCTGGCCCCAACTCATGATCGCCTCAATCTTCGCAGGATCTACCTTAACTCCCTCGCTCGTCACCACGTGCCCTAAGAACTTCACCTCTCGAAGCCAGAACTCGTAATTCGAAAACTTGGCGTATAGCCTCTCTCGCTGCAAAGTGCTCAGGACCTCTCTCAGATGCTAGCCATGCTCCTCGCTACTCCTCGAGTAGATCTGAATATCATCAATAAACATTATCATAAACCGGTCGAGCATCGGCCTGCAGACCTTATTTATCAAGTCCATGAATGCTGCTGGGGCGTTAGTCAGCCCAAACGGCATGACTAAGAACTCATAATGACCATATCTTGTCCTGAATGCAGTCTTAGGCACGTCTTCATCTCTGACCCGCAGCTGATGATACCCCGAACGCAGATCAATCTTGGAGAAGTAGCTCGACCCCTGAAGCTGATCGAAGAGGCCATCAATCCTCGGCAAGGGATAACATTTCTTCACCGTTACCCTATTTAGCTCCCTATAATCGATACACATGCGCATCGTCCCGTCCGTCTTCTTCACGAACAACACAGGGGCTCCCCACGGAGCAGAACTGGGGCGAATAAACCCACGATCTAGAAGATCCTGAAGCTGCATCATCATCTCGCGCATTTGGGTAGGATCTAACCTATACGGCATACGCGCAATAGGAACGGCCCCAGGAACTAGGTCGATCCTAAACTCAAGCTGACGATCATGCGGCAGCCCTGGCAACTCGTCAGGAAACACATCCGGGAAATCCCTAACCACTAGCACATCGCCGACCTCCCTTTTCTCCTTCTTCGCGTCCACTACATAAGCTAAATATGTGGCACACCCCTTCGCCACATATCTCTATGCCTGCGCCATCGACGCTATACTCATCTCTCCTCTACACCTCTCACCATACACAGTCGCGAACTCGGAATCGGAAATGGGAATACGAATCATCTTCTTGGAACAAAAGATATCCGCCTGGCGCGCTGTCAGCCAGTCCATGCCTACAATCGCATCAAAATTTCTAATCTCCATAGGCATCAAGTCTCTGGAGAACCGATGACCATCTATCTCTAATACACAATCTCTATAAACTCGACTAACTAGCACTGTACTACCATCAACACGCTCGACAATAACAGGCATAGATAACTCAGATGAAGGCATAGAAAAATAATCACAGAAGTAGGCAGATGCATATGAATGATCAGATCCCGAATCAAACAAGATAAAGGCACGTAGTCCATTAAGGATGAACGTACCAGAAACAACATCAGGCGACTCTCGCGCCTCCTCTGTTGAAGCCTGGAAAACTCTGCGGCGAGCCCTCGGTGCTCCACCTCCCCGAGGTGCTGACGATGACCCTGACGCCCCGGCCCCACCCGAACTCGACCCTGGGAACCGTGCTGCGGGATTCGGATAATCTCGAGACTAGGGGTGTAAATGAGCCGAGCTACTCGTGAGCTACTCGAGCTCGGCTCGTTTCGAGCTTTGTATGTAAAGCTCGAGCTCGGCTCGTGAATAATTTTCCAAGCTCGAGCTCGGCTCGGGCTCGACTCGTTTATTATATATTTCTATTTTTATTTAGTTCTTAAATAATCTTTTCAAATAATATGTGTAATTTGTTATTTTAATATATTTATATTTATTTATTTATATATTATATATTTATTAATTTAAATATATAAATATATATAAGCTCGTTTAAGCTCGTTTAGGCTTGCGAGCTCGATATGTGAAGCTCGAGCTCGGCTCGTTTATTAAACGAGCTCGAATTTAGGCTCGAGCTCGGCTCGGGCTCGTTTAATTCGAGCTTTTTTCGAGCTTTTAACGAGTCGAGCTCGAGTAGCTCACGAGTAGCTCGACTCATTTACACCCCTAACCCCGGCTTCCCATATCGGAAGCAGAGCGACACCTGAGAAGTGCATACAGCGGCGGTGTGACCACACTGGCCACAACGAAAACATCGAAGGTGCTCGGGGGCACATGGCCCTGTGTGACGATGATGACATTGCTGGCAGTCTCTCTGAACATCGGCTGAACTCCCAACCCTACTCCCCGAATCCCTAGAACCTCTACCACCGCTACTCTGACCCTGACTCTGGGACTTCCTCTGACTCTGTCTCTGTCCCTGCTGTCTCTGACCACCCCGACTCCGCCCTTGACCCTGACAAGTCCCCGACTGTCGGTCATCCCGGCCCTGATCTAGACGGCCCCCCGAACCCTATCCTTGCTGCTCAGAATAACCACCCTGACGACTCTCTCTATAGAACCTCGACGACCCTGTACCCTGCCCCTGACTCGGCTGCTCAATGCGCTGTCTCTGGGGAGCCGACTGCTCCTTCTGCCTATCGACCTCTCTCTCCCGACGACGGGCGTACTCCATGGCTGATGCAAATGTGGGGTCGCGCAACATCCCCACAAACTCTCTAATATCCGACCTCAGACCCTTGATGAACATATTGACCTTTCGGTCCTCAGTGGCCACCTGATGCGTTGCGAACTGCGCTCTATCATTAAAAGTATTGATATACTCCTGTACTGTCATCGAACCCTGCTGCAAGTGAATAAACTCCTGCTCTAACTCTCGTCTCGTATCCTGCGGGGAGTACTGTAACTCGAACTCGATACGAAACTCCTCCCAAGAAATCAAATATGCCTCATCAACTCCCTGAGCCCCGACAACTGAACTCCACCAGCGTGACGCTCCTCCCTTCAAGAGGTAGGAGGCATAACTCACTCGATCAATGCGGTCAACATGGGCAATCCTGAACGCCACCTCAATCTCGCGTAACTAATCAAGTGCCTTCGAGGCACTAACTTTCCCCGAAAACTCCAAAAGACGACCCGTCATGAAGTCCTTAAAGGACCCTCGTGATGGCTGGCTAGACGAAGCACCAGCCCCTGAACTCTGGCCTCCCTCAGGCGGAGGCACCGCACCTCTACCCCGACCCGCTCTCTGAGCTGGAAAACGCTCATCTAGAATCTGGCCTATCACCAAATACAGGTCAGGCCTATGCACATGCTCGTCATCCCTATGGTCATCACCCTGAGGCCCGCTGCCCTGACGGTCCATAATAACCTGCATAATAAGATATAACACACATTAACTCTACAAAACTCTACACACTACTCGTTTATCACCTACTGGTCTACTTCAGATTACAATCAAAGGATCTAGACTCCGTGGTTTAAGCTTAAGCATTCACTAGATACTTAATCTCTTAAACCTAGGCTCTGATACCAAGCTTGTAACGGTCTCGAACTAACCCCCAAAGCCACGTAACTAACACACCATCAATGATATAATATAATAATCCCTATACTATCCCAATATACACACGTGGAAAACCTCGGCAATTTATAACATTAATTTACAAAAGTAAGTCACGGAAGTCTCTGATCATACTACACAATATCCGGAGTATAAACAACAGTTCCCAAAACTATAACTACCTCTAACACAGGTAGCTAACTCCTCAAAAGAAGCAACAGTAATCCCTACTTTGGTCCAGCAGGCCTACTAGCGCTCCGGTCACTTGAGACACACACATAAACACACACAGGGTCAGCTAATGCTGGTGAGAATGCAAGTGTTAGTGTGCGATTATAAAAGCTCGATAAAATTAATAAACACGATATGAAAGGTTAACCGTTCACTACTGATCAGGTATATGAGATCCCACAAGTAGATCAAGTAGGCACTCAACTCGTGTGGACAAATCCACGTACCCAAATCCCTAGACCGCACAAAGAAGTCGTCAGGACTCAAAAGGGAATCGAGAGCCACCAGACCCCTGCCCAGCTGTACGGTTTAGTATCTCGATAGCTCGTGTGTCTCAAATCTCATATAAGTAAACATAGTTCTCAATAAAACACAATAATACAAGCAAGATAATAACTCGGTAAAAAGCTCGTAAGTAAAACTCATGATATCTCATAAACTCAGTAAAAGATCATGCAAGAATTAATAATAATCATACAAGTATCACAGAAAAGCATGCAAACTCACCTGCCCTGCTAGCTATACTACTCAGTCTCGGTTTCCCGCCTTTTCCCAACCCTAACAACTCGAGACCCTGATATCACAACACATGAATCAATATCACAACCTCAATCCAACAACTCTAATACACAATTCACGAGAAACCCACACAACCCGAATACCGGAACACAAGACACAACAAACCCAAAAACCCTAACCCTAACCCTGACCGCATCGCGGCCGCACTGGCCCCATCGCGGTCGCGATGACCCAATCTTGGCCGCGCTCACATCGCGACTCGCGCCCAAACCCGAACCGCCAGCGATCTGCTCAAGAACATCGCGTCCCGCGATCAGGGGATCGCGGCCGCGCTCACGGACGAACAGGTCCAGTGAGCTCTGTTTTTCTTACAGTCCAGGGATTAAATCCCCAATCTGATTTCAGCTAGATATGCCAGCCATAAATTACTACGAATTTACTCATAATCACATATAAACCCCTTTGCCAATTACTAACAACAATTAGTTATCAAATTAAAGCTTAAAACTCACTTAAGCTTGGCAAGGAAGGAGATGAATGATCTTGAAGCTTTCCTTAACCTTGAATCTTGATTAGAAGTACTGATGCTGCTGAAAATCACAAGCGCACACACACACACACATATGGCTCTGGCTCTTTTGAAATGAATGAGAAGGCAAGGAAGGAACAATATATATACGTTTTAGGTATAACTTGTCCGATACCCAAAATCCGATCCCGATATCACAAAACACATTTTTATATCACCGGGTCCCAAATTAAATAATTAATCCAATTGAATAATTCCACGTACCTGTCCTAAAATCGGATGTTACAGATTTGGATAGATTTGATTTACTTTAAAATTTAAAGTAAATTTAGTAAATGAAGTGGAAAAATGAGAGGACAACACGTAACAAATCAAAGGAGAGGACGACACGTGATAAATCAAAGGAAAACACGACACGTGATAAATCAAAGGAAAACACGACACGTGGTATATTATTTACTCATTTAATAGTCTTCATAGATATGTATTTCATTTGCTGAACACACTTAGAAACTGAATATAAGTTTAATGATATATCAAATAATAATTATTAAATATATAGATTAGAATTTTTAAATACATATTAAACAGTAAATAGATTTTGAATACATGATCCTAATTCTAACTCAATAGATAAGATTGATAATTTATATAATTTCATAAATTATAAAAACAACAATTTTTTTAGAAATGTGGAAAAATATATATCAATTTCAAAGTGTTACAACATACAAAACATTAAAAAAGAGAAATGTCTAAAAAGAAATCCATAAATGTATTTTTTTCTATGGTTTCGTTCTTTGTGGATTATGGGGTATCTGGGCTGTCATCCATATGTGTTGTAGTTGTTGGTTATTCATTAAAATAGTCTTTAGAAAAAAGTACAAAAATTTATGCAAGGAAAAAGTAAAAAGCAAATAAATTTTTTAAATAAAAACATGTTCAACCCAGGTTTAGATATTGTTATTATACGTACACTACATTATGTTAATTTTACTAGTCATACACCCTTTAATCCTTAATGTTATATTTTTTTTCATAATGTGAGAGGGAATGATTAAACTTAACCCCCTTTCACAGTAAGAAATGAGGGATGTATGTAAAAAATAGCCCCCGTGGTTTTCCGGTTCACTGATCATTGACTTTTGGTGGTTTGAATCGGTTTTTGACCAGACAGTTCTTTCATGTGAATTAATATCTAAGTATTCTTTAAATTTTGCTTAAATCTAATCACAAGTTTATGTCGGTTTGTATAGTTTTTCCTTAGAACAAATAAATATTGTACAAATTTCATTTCGAACGTTTAAGGTGATTGATAAGAATATGAATGTTTAGTTACCTTACTTAGGGCTCCAAACGAGTCGAGCTTTTATCGAGCAGCTCGAGCTCAGCTTGAACGAGCCGAGATTTTATCAAGCTCGATCACGAACTCCAACCTAAAACTTGAGCTTGAAAAAATTAATGAGTCGATCTCGAGCTTTAAATGACTCGACTCGAGTTTTTATCGAGCCTTCTATAGATGTATATATTATGTCAAGCTAATCAAGTAATTTGAGTATCGAGCCTTATATAAACATATCGAGTAAGAAATTTGAGCTTTTCAAGTATCGTGCCAAGATTTTATGGAGTTCTAGCTCGAGTTATATACCAAAAAAAAGAACTGAAAGTTTATATATAGAAATTCAAGCTTTTCGAGCCGAGCTCGAGCCTACCCACGATGAATCGAGCCGAGCTCGAGCCCTGTCCTTAATAATTAATAGAAATAGAGAGAGAGAGAGAGAGAGAGAGAGAGAGAGAGAGAGATGGATAAATTACATAAATGGTTCCATGTGGTTTGCTTCGGCTTATAAAAATCGTCTCTAATATTTCTTTATTACACGAATGGTAATTTACTATTATTATCATTATTTTTCAATTAATCCTTAAAAGCTTTGAAATATATGTAAATCAAGATACGAGAAATTCTCCCAATTGAAGCATAAGTCAGAAAAATGATATCTATATCTTCTTCATGTGGCCATTGCTTGGTCTTCAATCAAATTTGTTAGGCACAAAGAGGCCTCAATCAAAGATGCTCTATATCATAGGGGGAGATCTCTAATCAAACGTGTATGATACACTTAAAGGGAAAACTTAAGACTTTTTAATGCCTTATTGAAACCTGATAAGTGATTTGCAAAATCAGCCTAAGTCTGTTTACACTATTACATTAGTTGAACTTGGCAGATTGTCAAAGTCGGACAAGTTTGACAGAATGTCTAAGCTGTTCATGTTTGTTGAACAATTTTCACTCAAACTTGTGTTCTGTTCTTTGTGAACAGAACCTGTTCTTTATGAGCATGTTTTACACATAATGGAATTTGTTTCCATGTCCTCATGCAAAGTCTTAAACGTATTGATCAGTCTACAACTCAAGACAAAGTGGAAAAACAGAAACCGCTAAGTTCTGCCAAAGCTGTTCTGAAGCATGAAGACAAAGAGGATATCTGAAATGGGTGACAGACCACTTCTTATATCAAATTAGCATTACAACAAAGAGTAAAGGTCTAAAGTTGACATTCCTTTTTAAGGTAAAGCTGTGGACAACAGATATAAAAATAAAAAGACAGATATCGCAACAAGTGGACAAAGCCTGATTTGTCAGAAAGCAGAAAAGTAATTCTGTCTTTTTGCAAGAAATTCACACTTTCTCTACAACCAATGAAGAAGCTTCACTGAGATTCTGAGAGTGAGTATAAAAGAGAAGCTTCCAAGGAATTAGAAAAATCAAGAGAGACATCCACAAAAAGAGAATGTGCATTGCAAAGCAAAGTGTGTTTTTCATGCATGCAAAATCTGCTTTCAACTTAGAGAAAAATAGCTAAGTGTGTCTAAGCTGTTCATCCTCAAAGCTGTCTGTGTGTGTCTTGTGAAAACAGCGAGTGAAACTTAGTGAGTAAACTTATTGTATCTAGTCTGAGTGGGTCTTAATATAGTTTAAAGTCTGTTGTTTCATTTCTGTCATCTCAGTTTGGATCATTCCGTAATCCAATTTTGTTTCTTAATTTAACAAGTGTTAATATATACATACAAACATTGAGAAAAGGTGTATGAAAAAGAATTAGCTGTTTTCAACCCCCCCTCTACAGCCTCTCGTAACATACGTGGGAAACCTTTTAGGACATATAACTGGTATCAGAGCAGTCTATAGTGTGTGTTAACTCTAGATCTCTCATAACTTACCATTTCCCACCATGGACAACAGTGCTTCTAATTCCTCTTCCTACTACGACAATGGATCTATGGCTAAGCCTTCAAAGTTTAATCACCAAAACTTCTCTGGATGGAAAAGCAAAATGATGCTTAACTTAGAGAATCTGGATGTGCAACTACCAGAGATAGTGATGAAAGTTCCGTATGTGTCTACCTCTGTCACTATCATTACTCCTTTTGTTGAAGGTGCTGTTCTTGAGGTCAAGACCATTGAGAAAGAAAAAGCTCAATGGACTGATGAAGATAAAAGACGGGTGGCCTAGATGCAAAAGCCATGAATAACCTAGTCATCTCTCTTCCAGATAATGTGTTCAAACAGGTTGAGAAGATGAAAACTACTAAAGGAATGTGGGATAATTTGTGTACTGTCTATGATGGTGCCACTATCACATTGGATAACAAGATTAACAACCTAGTTAGACAATATGAATTATTCTTTGCTAAACCTAAGGAGAGTTTCACTGAAACCTACACCTGGTTCACTGCTTTAATAAATGATCTCAAAGCTGTTGGGATCACTAAGGACAGTTTAACCCTGGTGAACAAGTTATTAGACATCTTGCCTGAGGAATCGAACTACTTTTCAACTATTCTCAAAAACTCAGATACTATCAAAAGCATGGATCTAGTAACTCTATGGATCCTTGCTGAATGATGAACAATCAAGGCTGCAGAAGAGAAATGCCTTGGAAATGTCTAAGATGGGTTTAGCCTTAGTGGCTAATGTGAGATAACCTGTTAATTAGGTGTGTGATGTGTTCACATGAGCTGATCATCAGGTTGATGATAACTTGGAAATGACCTCAGAGGAAGAAGAGGAAGGTGAAGATCTTGGTGAACTTGATGATAAGCAAATGATTGTCATGCTTGTCAGAAAATTCAACAAGAAAAAGTTTGGAAATAAAATGTCACAGAGAAAATCAGGTATTATAAAAAAGAAAGCATTTGATAAATCTAAGGCTGAATGCTTTGAATTTGGCAAGACTGGTCATATAGCTGCAGGCTGTGTGTCCAAAGCTGTTGGCTCATCATCCAGACCTTACAAGACAAACATGGATGATGGCTATAGCGTTAAGTACCTTATAGCCATGGCTAAGCTGAAGAAGTTGGAAGACTTTGTGGCTTCTAATAAATAGAAGGGACTTATGGCTGAAACTTGTGATTGGGAAGACTCTGACTCATCATCTGATGAGGAGGACAACAACTATCTTGTGGCCAATACTAATGTTGCTTCTACAAGTAACTTCAAACAAGATCTTGCAGAAGCTGAAGCTCTTAGCTATTTGGAAAACTGGAATCCTACAATGATGTACAAGGTACAAAATTTTAAAGATTTACAGTTCTGAGGAAAAAGATAAAATGTTTGATTACTTGTTTATGGATTTAAAAGCTGCTATTGAGAAGCAGGATGCTTTAAAGTCTGAGATTTCAAAACTAAAAACTGATCTTGAACTAAAAACTAATGAACTTGATAGTTTACATAAGTTGAAAACTGAGCTTGATGAAGTAAAACACATTAACACAATTTTGTTAGAAGAAAAGAGAGATACAGCCATATAGCATTCAAAGCTTAAAGATTGTTGACTCTTGGTGTCATTCTGCTAAAAGAGTCAAGCAATGTATCAATGAGCAAATCCCTGCTCAAATCCAAGCATATATTGGAGGAGATCTTGATACAACAACTTCAATTGTTGAAATCAAAAATCTGGAAACAGATCTGTCTACTCTTTGTGAACTTCCAAATACATTTATTCAAAATGTAAATGGGAAGTTGATTTTCAACAAACAGGTTTGTAAGACCTCAAAATACTGACATTTCATGTGAAAAGGTTGTGAAGACTGATGATGGAATGTGTTCTCCATCAAATCACACTGCTAAGTGCCCAACAGTCTCACATGAACAACTGAATGGAAAAGGTGTTAAACCTGTAGTCCTGAATTCTAAACCTGTCAATAAGACAGGTTCTGGAACCAAGACTAATGGTAAGAAACCTGTGCCTCCATTCAATGCTGAATTCTTTGAAAAGAAATTTTCAAAAGGAAAGCATCCTATAACCAACAAGGGTAAGTCTCATGTTGGTAGTAAAACTGCTATGGATTCAAATAAATTTTTAAATCATAGTGAAAAATTGGTTATAAATGATAAAATTTTTTGATAAAACCAAACAAGATGACCATGCTACCAAAAGTCTGCAAAAGTCATCTGAACTCAGTAAAGGCAAAGGCAAAGCCATTGCTAAATATGAGAAAATTGGAAATAAGTTCTCCAAACCTTTGGAAGGTCATAAGACAGTTAAATTGCCAATCTTTGATCTCTGTCCTCCTAAAAAGAGAAAAGAAGATACAGGCAAAGCTGTTGTAATGGAACTTCCTGTAAAACTTGTTGGTCCACCTAAAACAAGTGAAACATTTGCAAAACCGGTTGATAAGACCAACAGAGAAAATTCAGAATGTGTTTCTGAGATTTCATCTTTCAAAAAATCTAAAAAGAGAAAAGGCTATAGATGTGGAAAGAAAACTCACATGGCCAATGATTGTCCTGAAACAGAGGACACAAGGCCTGCTGACACTGCTAGCTCCAATGTTGCTAGATCAAGCAGTGTTGGAAGTGACAATGTCATTGAGGAAAGTATCTCAGTAGATACAATCTAGATTGGAAATAGTACTGTTGATCTAAGTGGTCCATCAACAAATGTTGATGAGGAAGGAGAACTCATCCCTGTGATGAGTTCCCCTAAGAACTAATGTTTTCTCTCATTACTCTGCAGGTTAAACAACCAAACCAGGTTTGGTACTTGGACAGTGGCTGCTCTGGCCACATGACAGATTGCAAGGATCCGCTAAGTGATCTTAAGCCTGAAAAAGGCCCAAAAGTCATCTTTGGTGACAATGTCCAAGGATCCACTGAAGGATTTGGAACCCTTCATGTAGGTGATGCAATTTTCAACAAAGTAGCCTATGTGTCTGGGCTAAAACACAACCTTGTAAGCATTGGTCAACTCTGTGATGCTGGCTTCAAGGTTAACTTTGATGAGCACCTAGGGTACATACTGGATCCTCAGGGCAAAGTTGTATGTTTGCACAAAGAAAGAAAGGGGTATACATTGTAGACATGAAATCTGCTAATCAATCAACAGAGACCTGTTTCATCTCAAGAAGAAATGAAGAAATGCAGACCTCAACTGGTTATGGCACAAAAGGATCTCACACCTGAACTTCAAGAACATCAACGAACTCTGTAAGAAAGAGTTAGTAACTGTACGTCCCAAAAGATATCCCAAGTGTATAGCTTTAAGCTGTAGAGGGGGGGGGGGGTGAATACAGCACTTTAAAAACTATACACAATTTTTTCAATGTTTGTATGTATTATCAACAAATGTTAATTACAAACAAGCTTGAATGCGGAAAGGTTCAAGCTGAGATGACGAATACAAAGTATATCTAACTAGTCTAAGACTGACTTAAACTAATTACAATGAATACACTCACTAAGAATCACTCACTGTGTTTACAAGACTCTGAGGAACAGCTTGAACAAGAACAGCTTAGACACTGAGTACTGTTTTGTTCAAGCAGACTTGCATGCATGAAAGACACACTTTGAATGCACGTTCACTCTTGTTTTCAGCACTTAGCTTTTTTTGGCTTAATCGATCAATCCTTGGAAGTTTCATTTTATATCCACTCAGAGGATCTAAGTGAAGCTTCTTCATTGGACGAAATGAAAAAGGAGAAGTCTTGTTTGAAAAGACAACATAACCTTTTCTGCACCTTTCTGAAAAGCAGACTTGTCTTCACATGTGCAGAACTTTTGTCTTTTTACTTTGTCTACTGTTGCATTGCCTTTAACCAAATAAGGAATGTCAACTTTGTGTTTTTCTTCCTTGTAAAGGCCTATATTGATATAAGAAAAAGGTCTGTCACCCTTTTTCAAATAACTTTTTGTCTTCATGTAACAGAACAGCTTGGGCAGGCTGAGCAGTTCTGATTTCCACTTTTGTCTTCGACTTTGTAAACTGATCTTGTAGTCAAATACAATACATGAGGACTTGGAAACACATTCCATAAAGTGTTTAGCCTGTTCACAAAGAACAGGTTCTGTTCACAAAGAACAGAACACTTGTAAACTGCCCAAGCTGCTCATCAGTGTAGAGCAGCGTAGACAGTTTATGTCTAGCCTGTTCAGCAGACTGAACAGCTTGGGCAAAACTGCCTTTGTTGCAACATATGCAACACATAGAACAGCTTTAGGCTGATATTGCAAATCATTTTCAGGTTTCAATAAGGCATATAAGAGGCCTTAAATTCAACCTTCAAAAGCATCGACAGGTTTGATTAATAATCTCCCCCTCAGATGCAGATCAGGTTAGACTGAGGCCTTTTTGTGCCTAACAATCTCCCCCTATTTGCAATAACCAGTCTAAGCTGGTCTTATCAAAAGTCACTATATATTTTTACAGTACATTTTTTGAAATAAAATTACAACATCAACATAATGTAAAAGATCAGTTTATATATACACTGATTTTTTATTACATTAGAACAACACATGTTCTTACAAAAGTACAACTGATGTACTGATGTATATTACAACTAATGTAAAAGGAAATTACAACAAATGTAAATAATGTACAACTAATGTACATTGGACTGTTTTTGTTAGGAGCAGAAAATGGTAAGCCTGTCCAACTGATGGACAGCTTCCATTCATCACCTACCCAGATGGTAGATGGACTTCATCACAATGGAGGGGGATCTTCAAATATCTTCTCTAGTTCCTCTCTAGTTTCCTCAAGTTCTTGAATCTCACTTCTTATTATCATAAACTTGGGATCCTCAAGTTCACCTCTTTCATAACAGCTTCTGAGCTGATCCCAGATAGCTGCTCTCCACCTGCTTGACTGCCTGAATGAAACTGCAAGTCTGAAGGCTACAAGCTGTCTCAGATCCACCTTGTATAGATCTGATGCTCTCTGAAAGCATTTCTTCTGAGTTAAGGGATCTACAAAAAATGCCCCCAACTCAGGCTCTTCAATGATCTTGCCATCTTCAAACTCAATTCCACTAGGCAGGCTGTGATCAACTCCTTTCATCTCAATAGCATAGTCACCTTGTTCTATCAGGATGAGGAGTTGTTCCATCTCAGTGTCCTTCCTTGTCCTCCTGGCCTTTATTTTTGGTTGTGTCACATAGACACCTTCACTTACTTCCTTGGAGATCAGGCCAAGATTCTTCACTCTCTCCATCAGCTTCTTTTTGCATATGCTCTGATAGTCTTAGCAGTTTCAGACTTAGACTCACTCAGAGCAACTGCCAGCTCAATCCATTCTCTGTACCCCATTTGTGCAACGTCAGTGAACTCATATGTTTCTAGTTCGGGGCCTGCTGCACCCATTCTGGTTATTTTCAAATTCCACTGACTGCATTTTCTTGAAATTGGCACAGCTTTGACGATTGCCTCCTTAGCAAGCCTTCTATCAGCAACATCTTGAAATTTTCTTCTTGCCAGGTTGTCAAAGTGAAATTGAGCTCTTGCAGAAGACACTGAAGTTTTGGCCACTGAGACCAGAGCACCTTTTTCTTTTTCAGCTTCCTTTTCCTCTACTGATCCCTTAGCAGCTTCCAAAATTTTCTTTTGCACAACAAGAGAGGACATCTTAACTTTCCTTGCCTTCTGAAGTGCAAAAGACTTAGCAGCTTTTGCAGACTCTTCTTCTTTTCTTAAAGCTTCCAGGGCTTGAAGCTGTTCTTCTCTAAACTCAAAATACTTATGCATAGGAAGACCCATTTCTTTGGCCCTGGCTTTGTGAAATTAGATTTCTGCTGCTTTCTGCTGTTGAGGATCAGTTGCTGCTATTGCTTTACCTTTAGCTGCTGTAGTGACAGCAGCTTCAGGACTTTCCTCCTCCTCTTCTTCTTCTTCTAAGATCAGATGCCTCCTTCTGCTGCTTGGCCTGCCCTCAGGAATAGTTTCCTCCCCCTTAGATTGAGCAGGGATTGGAGATTCAACCTGAGTAGGCTGAGCAGCATGGGAGGCACCTTCCAGTGTACCTATTGAAGCTCCTGCTTGTTGACCAGTTTGTGCTGCAGGCACTGGTTTCTCCTTAGGAGAAGAAGTTTTCTCCCCCTTAGACTTAGTCTTAGAGGCAGACGACTTCTCCCCCTTTGAAGGAGATGGACCAGCACCTTCAACACCCGGTCTGCCTGAAGACACAAAGTCACAGGCTTGCCAGCAGTTTTGGCAGCAGGCCTGGGGCCAACAAGGCTATTCACTAAGAATGCCAAGTTGTCCTTTACCTCTGCAAGCTGGATAAGACAGGACTGAAGAGAAGAGGATTGGGTATCAGCAAGGGAGGTCAGCTTAACAATATTTTCCCTATCAGAATCGGTGAACAGCAAACTTTGAAGCTGTGCAAGATGTAATTCGAGAGAATCTTGCACATCAGCAAGGTTTGATGATACAGAATTTGATAGGGAGCCAATGAGGTTGTTCAAGCTGGCCAGAGTAGTAGGAAGAGTAGTGTTGCAAGAAGTGAGGAGAGATGACAGCTGTTGAGAAATAGCTGTCATTGAGGACACAGAGTCCTGTTGCAGTGAAAGAATAGAGGAGAGGGAGGTGGACACATTTTGCAGCTGTGCAGTGAGTGCTAACAGCTGTGGAGAATTATCTGTTTGTGGAGTGGCAGGGAAGGAATCTTTGAACAAATCAAAGAATACCTTAAGCTGTTCAGACATAGAGTCTGAAATAATAGAGGGTAGAGAGGTCATAGTAGTTTCCAAAGAACCAACTTTGTTGGTCAGCAGAGAAAGCTGATCCTTCAAAGGCAGGTCTTTAGGAGATGGAGGTGTATGGGTGGACTGTTTAGATTGGGTAGATGGAGAAGATGATGAGGAGGTTGGGGTATGAGGATGTGATGGAGAGACAAGAGGAACATTTGAAAGAAGCTCCATAGCCTGGGCAAAAGTAATGTGGCCCAGCTTGGAGGGGTCAAAGGGTCCCTCAGCAGCGGCTGTAGCTGCTTCATCAGGAGAAGGGGTTGATGTTGGGGGCCTTTCAGATGATGCTTGTGTTGCAACATCCTCATGAAGGCCAGTGGGTGTTCCCTCTGCAGTGCCTTGGTGTAAAAGCACCTCTTCATGGGGAGATGGGATATGCATTTCAACATCAGCAGTGGTGAAACCTGCTGATGGAGTTTGCATAGAGGGAGCAGCCTCACCAGAGGGATGGTATGATCCCTGAGGTTCATCAGCTTGTGTTGTTGGTCCCTTAGCAGCTGTTTGGTGTAGAACAGCTGTATCATGGGGAGCAGAAGTTTGAGGCTGAGCTGCTGATTGGTCTATACCAGCAGCGTGGGCACCTCGTGCAGACTTAGGGTGTAAAGAGATTTGAGTGGGAGACAGTGTGGACTCAGTATGGAGTAGAGAGGGCTCCTGTCTTTCAATAATCTCAGCCTGTTGGGAGGCTGGAATAGTTGAGGTGGTTATCTCCTTTTGTACAACTGGTTCCTGTTGGGAAGAACCAGAGGGTCTAGGCTGACGCTGGGTAGACTCAGGTTGGAGTGAAGCATGCTCCATTTGGGCTGAACCTTCTCCCAATATAGGAGAGGCAGCAGGGGTTGCTTCTCTTACAACTGAACCCTGTTGGGAGGGAACAGAGGAGGTGGTTGTTTGGGCTGGCTTCTTTTTGGAGAGGGATTTTCGTTGGTAGTGAATGGATGAAGTGGGTGATTGTGGAGAGGTGATGAGGGGTTCAGTCTGGACAGGTTTTGAGACTGGGTCAGAATAGGTGGGATGACCTGTTCCATAGTCTCAGGTGCCACAAAGGCACCAGCCACAGAGGCTTCAGGGTGAGGAGCCTGCTCCCCCTCAACCACAGAGGCTAAGAGAGCAGACTCAGACCGAGCTGTTTTGGCCTTCTTTTGCACAGGCCCAGCTTCAGCGGATGCTAAGGTCCTCTTAACAAGTTTGGACCTGGCTTTGGATTTTCTCTTGGGAGCAGCAGCTTCTGGATCTACCCTCACAACAGAGGGTCCTTCCACCAATCCTAACAACCTCCTCATTGGTGTGGACAGAGGAGGCTCATTTGGAAGTACAGCAGTGTAGAAAACTCTATTCCCTATTACAGGGAATGCAGCAGTATGAAGTAAAGGCTGAGAGTTGTACAGATGCTCACCACAAATGTGTCTGAATATGAGACTCAGAAACCTGGTGTATCGAACAGCAGCTGGTCTTGGGTCTTGTTGCACCAGGTTCCTCATGTTCAGAAATATCCACTTAGCCATATCAATTGTAGTCCCATCCACCAGCTGTAGGACTATTGGGACTTCATCACGGCTCAGTTGGTCAAATGAACCAACTTTGCTACTGAAGCTCATCATCACAGAAGCAAATAGAAAACTGTAGGTAGGAGACAAATCCTTCATGTACAGCGTTGCTCCAATTTTTGGTTCTGCTACACCACAGAAGCGTAGCAAATTTCCCTATTTGCTCATTTTCAGGCTGAGGCATATCATATGAATCAGCAATGGGTAAATGAAGAACCCCCCTGAGAAGATCAGCAGTAATCTCAATGGTCTGAGTCCCATTGAGATTAGTCCCCTTGATGACGTTGGTGTTGGGGTTGTAGGCACAAGTGTACCAGAACTCGTACACCATCTCCTGGTACAGGACACCAGGAGTAGCAGTCATAGCATAGTTCAACGGATGAACTTGCAAAAACTCCACCATTTGATCATAACCTTTCCCCACATAGTTTTTGGGGATTGTAAGGTTGGCAATGTAGTTTGTGGGTTTAAGGGTTAGCATTGTGGTGACGGATGGATGCTTCTGCACATCATCACCAACAAACACTGGTAGGAAGGGGTTGTTTCTGTGAGCCATTTTGGGAGTAGAGAAAGTAGCAGAAGTACAAGACACTTAGTCGAATATTTAGGGTTCTTAGAAGGCAGATGATAGTAGTGAGGAAGACGAAGATGTAACAGTATGAGGTATTTATAGGATTTGAATGTGAGTGTGTATGAGAGAGAAAGATTTGGGCGGTTGATTTGAAAAGGTCGTTAACGGAAAACGGAACGGTTGTCCATGTCAGACCGTTTGTCAGACCACTTGAGCCCTTTTTAATCACTAACACACGTAACCCACATTATCCGCAGTAATTAAGTTAAATAAAAACATTAATTAAGTAACTTAAGTTTGAAGAAAGGTAATTAAAACTGTTGGTCTAAGCTGTTGGTCAAACCTGTGATCAGCAGAGACATCACAAGCTGTTCATTCTTCAAGCTGTTCCCTCAGCCTGTCCAACTATGTAGGAACAGGTTGTGTCCAATAGCTGAGCAGGTTACAAGATAATATCTTGTAAGTCAGTGTGAGGGAATGAGAGTGAAGAATGGACCAGCAGATCAGGCTGGACGAGTAAACTGGTTGTGTTCAGCCTGTTGTATGTTCAAGCTGATCAAGGATTTCAGAAAAATGGCTAAGTACATAACACACAGAGCCTGTTCTGTCTAAGCTGTTCTGAGAAACTTGATCAGTGTGAGACATACACAGTTTTAGACCTTTGAAGACACTTAGTCACTTTTGTTTAACATGCCCAGCTTGCTGACAAGATAATTAAATCTTGTTTCATCCAGAGGTTTGGTGAAAATGTCTGCAAGCTGTTCATTTGTGGAAATAAAACTTACCTCCACATGACCTTTCTGGATGTGATCTCTGATGAAATGATGTCTGACTTCAATATGCTTTGTTCTTGAATGAAAAATTGGATTGTTGGAAATGGCTATGGCACTTGTGTTATCACACAGAATAGGAATTTTCCTATACACAAGCCCATAATCTTCAAGCTGATGCTGCATCCACAGAATCTGCCCACAGCAGCTTCCAGCAGCAATGTACTCAGCTTCAGCAGTAGAAGTAGACACTGAGTTCTGCTTCTTGCTGCACCAACTTATCAACTTACCACCAAGGAGTTGACATCCACCTGTTGTGCTTTTCCTATCTAGTCTGCAGCCTGCAAAATCAGAATCAGAATAACCTGTTAATTCAAGGCTGGAGTCTTTGGGATACCAAAGACCGAAACCGGGTGTACCCTTCAGGTATCTGAAGATTCTCTTAACAACAGCTAGATGAGATTCCTTTGGATCAGCTTGGAACCTAGCACACAGACAGGTGGCAAACATAATATCAGGTCTACTAGCAGTTAAATATAGCAAGCTCTCAATCATACCTGTGTAAGCTGTTACTGAAACAGCTTTGCCACTGGTATTAGCATCCAATTTTACATTGGTTGCCATTGGGGTCTTAATAGGAGAACTTTGATCAAATTTAAACTTTTTCAAGAGATCTAAGGTATACTTTCTTTGATTTATAAAAATTCCAGTTGAGGTTTGTTTAACCTGTAATCCTAAAAAGAAAGTAAGTTAACCCATCATACTCATTTCATATTTAGATTTCATGAGTAATGAAAAATTCTTGCATAACTGCTCATTGGTAGAACCAAATATTATATCATCCACATAAATTTGAACAAGCATAATATCAGATTTCACCTTCTTTATGAACAGTGTAGTATCCACTTTACCTCTGGAATACCCATTGCTCATAAGGAACTCAGTAAGAGTGTCATACCAGGCTCTAGGGGTTTGTTTGAGACCATAGAGAGCTTTGTCCAACTTATAGACAAAACCTGGATGATGTTCATTTTCAAAACCTGGAGGCTGCTTGACATAAACTTCTTCTTGCAGCTTTCCATTTAAAAATGCACTCTTCACATCCATTTGAAATACCTTAATGCTCTTATGAGCAGCGTAGGCTAGATACAAATGAATTGCTTCTAGTCTGGCCACAGGAGCAAATGTCTCATCATAGTCAATTCCTTCCTCCTGTCTATAACCTTGAGCAACCAGTCTTGCCTTATTTCTTATGACATGACCTTGCTCATCCATCTTATTTCTGAAAACCCATTTAGTGCCAATTATAGTTTTGCCTTTAGGTGCAGGGACCAGCTTCCATACCTTGTTTCTCTCAAATTGATTGAGTTCTTCTTGCATGGCAGTGATCCAATTGGCATCTTTTAGTGCTTCATCCACTTTCTTTGGCTCCATTAGTGAAACAAAACTAGAGAACATACAGAAGTTCCCTAAGCTGTCCCACCTTGTTTGTACCCCTTTGTTGATGTCACCAATTATTTGATCATTGGGGTGACATCTGATCCACTTAGGATCATTCTTCAATGATGATTCTCCTGAGTTATCAGCAGCTTCAGCAGGTCCTGTTGAACAGCTCTCAAGACTTTCAGACACACTGTTGTCTTTAGCCTGCTCACTTGTTGAACATGACTGACCACTGTTGAGTATCAGCAGAGGAACCAGGAAAATCAGCATTAATAGGTTCAGGACATGCAGTTGTAATGAGGTCAGTACACTTATTCACACAGGATGTATTGACATAGTCACCATCATGCCCATCATGATTAACAGGTTCCACACTGGGTGTTGTGGAAGCTTTTGAGTCCTCTTCATTGTTTGAATGCATCAGATCATCAAAGTTTAATTCTCCTGAAACTGATTCAGGAACAGCTTTGGTGGTAGCATTCTTGGACTCTTCAAAGGTGACATTGATAGATTCATCTATCACCTTTCTTTTGTTGTTGTACACTCTGTAGGCTTTAGAGATAGCAGAGTAGCCAACAAACACACCTTCATCAGCTTTTGGTTCAAACTTTGCCAGTTGATCCCTTTGATTCAAAATGAAGCAGGGACAACCAAACACATGAAAGTAACTGACATTTGGTGTCCTCCCTTTGAGCAGCTCATAGGGGGTCTTGTTGAACCTTTTCACCACTAAGGATCTGTTTTGGGTGAAGCAGGCAGTGTTAACAGCTTCAGCCCAGAATGATGAAGGTAGACCAGATGCACACATCATTGTTCTAGCAGCTTCAATGAGAGTTCTGTTTCTCCTTTCAGCAACTCCATTTTGTTGTGGAGTTCTTACAGCTGAAAAGTTTTGAGTAATTCCTTTCTCTTCACAGAAGTCCTTAAGAGTACTGTTTCTGAATTCAGTACCATGATCACTTCTAAGCTGCTTTACTTGGGCAGAGTTCAGCATTTCCATCTTTTTCACAAATCCAATAATTTCTCTAGCAGCCTCTCCTTTGCTCTTCAAGAAAATAACCCATGTGTACCTGGAGAACTCATCAACCATTACTAGAGTGTATCTTCTTCCTCCTAGACTTGGGACATTAACAGGTCCAAACAAGTCCATATGGATTAAGAAAAGAGGAGTATCAATAGAGAAGTTATGTTTGGATTTAAATGATGATTTTCTCTGCTTGCCTTTCTCACAAGCTGTGCAGAGTTTATCTTTAACAAAGGTCATAGAAGGCAAACCTGTCACCAACTCTTTCTTACAGAGTTTGTTGATGTTCTTGAAGTTCAGATGTGACAGCCTTTTGTGGCATAACCAGTTTAAGTCTGCATTTGTTCTTGTGAGAAAGCAGGTTTCAGTTGTGGGATCAGCAGATTGCATGTCCACAACATATACACCTTTCTTTCGTTGAGCACATAGCACAACTTTGCCTTGGGGATCCAATATGTTACCCAAGTGCTCATCAAAGTTAACCTTATAGCCAGCATCACACAGTTGGCTTATGCTAACAAGGTTATGTTTTAGCCCAACCACACATGCTACTCTTTTGAACACTGCAGCACTAGCTTTAAGAGTTCCATATCCCTCAATGGATCCCTGTACATTGTCACCAAATGTGACTTTTGGCCCTTTTTCAGGCCTGAGATCACTCAGCAGGTTTTTACAACCAGTCATTTGCGATGAGCAGCCACTGTCCAAGTACCAAACCTGGGATGGTTGTTTTTCCTGCAAAGTGATAAGAAGAATATTAGATATTTTTAGGGGAACTCATCACAGAGATGAGTTATCATACTTCATCAACATTTGTTGACGGACTTGTGATGTCAACACTAATATTCCCTATTTGAATGGTATCAGCTTGAATACCACTCTCATTGGCTAAGATGTTTCCAACACTGTTTATGTTGGCAGTGAGGGAAACATCAGAGTCAGCAGGCCTCATGTCCACAGCTTCAGGACGGTCTTTGGACAAATGTGTCTTCATTCCACATTTATAACATTTTCTTCTTTTAGCATTTTTGGAAAAAGACTTTTCAGAAACACATTCTGGGTTATTTCTATTGATTCCATCAGTAGATTTAGCAAACTTATTACTTTTCGATGAATCAACAGCTTGAGTGGAAAGTTCAATAACCACAGTTTTGCCTGTCTCTTCTTTCCTCTTTTTAGGAGG